>CM053568.1:56375442-56407492 GCA_028646485.1 Cryptoprocta ferox | reverse complement strand
GGCGAGGATGTGGAGAAACGAGTACCCTCCTACACTGTTGGTGGGAATGTAAACTGGTATAGCCGGTCTGGAAAACAGTGTGGAGGTTCCTCAAAAAACTATCAATAGAACTCCCCTATGACCCAGCAATAGCACTGCTGGGGATTTATCCAAGGGATACAGAAATGCTGATGCATAGGGACACATGTACCCCAATGTTCGTAGCAGCACTTTCAACAATAGCCAAATCATGCAAAGAGCCTAAATGTCCATCAACTGATAAATGGATCAGGAAGATGTGGTTCATCTATACAATGGAATACTACATGGCAATGAGAAAGAATGAAATCTGGCCATTTGTAGCAAAGTGGATGGACCTCGCGGGTGTCATGCTAAGCGAAATAAGTCAGGCGGAGAAGGACAGATACCATATGTGTTCACTCATAGGTGTAACAAGAGAAACCTAACAGAGGACCATGGGGAGGGGAAGGAGGAAAAAGAGTTAGGGAGAGGGAAGGAGACAAAACACGAGAGACTCTTGAATACTGAAAACAAACTGAGGACGGAAGGGGAAGGGGGAAAGGTAAAGATGGGTGATGGTCATGGTGGAGGTTTCTTGTGGGGAAGAGCACTGGGTGTTATATGGAAACCAACCTGACAATAAACTATAAAAAAAATAAATAAAAAATAAAAATAAAAAAAATTTAAAAAATTCAAAAAATAAAAATAAATTGTTTATCAGTAAAAAAAAAATAAATTGTTAAAAATACTAAATTTGCAAAAATTCTCAGTCACAAGAAAATGAAACAACACCTAATGGAACAGGCCAATGGCGTAGTCTATGATACACTAGAACACTGGGCTTCCTGAGGTTTGGGCAAATCAGCTACTGCTAACTTTCAGGATTATTCTATATATTACTTACTATCATGTGTAAAAATCAGTTGGTTTTTATGTGGAGTGTGGGAATAAGGCATACCGAGAATCCTAAAGTAAAATATTCTTTTTTCCCTCTTATCTCTCTAATGTCACCTTCTATCTGCCAGGATTAGACACTGGTTACTGAGTATCTCTGCAACCTTCTTTTCTCTCAGATCACCTTTGGGATTCTACTCCAGTTAGAAAGTAATACCTCTTTAGAACATTCAGTCCTAAATTAAACTTTTATTTTCCAAGGAGAAGGTTAATAGTGTTTTGAATGAAAACAAAACACTGGGCTCACTACTGTTATAAACATGCTAATGTTAAACCACTATCATGTTCTCCTACTTCACAGAAATAATGCACCTTTTTCAAATGCTGAGAGTATTCTCTGTTGTAGAGCAAAGGTCTTCTCTACAGATAATACTACTGGGAACTAAAGCAGACACAGATATTGAAATGGTAATACTTTATTCATGACCATATGCTAAAACTGATTTCTGCAGCAAGTCATGTATAAATGTATTCCTTCTTTTCTTCTTCTATTTCAATGGCCTCATAATTATCAAAAGTACACATGTAATAAGCAGATGAAATGATAAGTAATCTAATATTCACTGATTGATATTCAACAGTTACTATATTACTCTTATCCTGCATGGATAAGATATGTATTCATAAGATAATATGATTTTGAAACAAAGTATAATAGCTATTTTCTTCACTTATATCTTATATGAAAAAAGTTATGATTTGGAAATATTAAGGTTACTATATTTAGAATAAATCCATAGTACAGTGAAAAAGACAATGGTCCTGAAAGAAATGTAAACTTAATAAACATCTACTGAGTTCTTATTATGTGAAGTGTGCTTTAACTATAAAGATGTTTAATACTTAAGAATTTAGAAACATAAATTAAAAATTGTTATGATCTCCAAACATATCATATATAATAATCAAAATACACCAATTAAAGTACAAAAGCTTTCAGATTAGATTAAAATGCTATTAAAAAGAAACAAACTTTATTTTTTAATGTTTATTTATTTTGAGAGAGAGAGCATGTGTGTGTAGGGTAGGGGTAGAGGGAGAGGGGGAGAAAGAATTCCAATCAGGCTTTGTGATGTCAGCAAAGGACCTGATGTGGGGCTTGATCCCATGACCCTGAGATCATGACCTGAGCTGAAATCAAGAGTCAGACCCTTAACCAATTGGGCCACCCAGGCACCCCAAAAATATACCTACTTTTTTTTAAAGTTTATTTATTTATTTTGAGAGAGAGAGAGTGGGGGAGGGTCAGGGAGACAGGGAGAGAGTGATTCCCGAGCAGGGTCTACACCATCAGCACAGAACCCAGTGAGGGGCTCAATCTCACAAACCATCAGCTCATGACCTAATTCAGGAGTTGGACACTTAACTGACTGAGCCACCCAGACACCCCAAGAAACCTACTTTAAATAAACCAGCATAACTAGGTTAAAAGTAAAAGTGCAGGAAAAGATATAACCTACAAGTACCAATCAAAAGAAAATTGAAGTGGCTATTTTTAATATCACACAAAGTAGGCTTCAGAACAAGGATGAAGAGGAACATTCCATAGTAATAAGTGGGTCAAACCATCAGGAAAACATAACAAGCTTAGATGTGTAAGAACCTAACAACAGAGCTTCAAAAAACATGCAGCAAAAACTAATAGAACTGAAAGAAGAATTAAATAAATCTACAATCCTAATTGGAGACTTTGATGTTCTTTGCTTAACAATTGATAGAAAAATCAGGTAGGAAATCAAAAAGTATATGGAGATCTGAGTAACACTATTAACTAACTTGACTTAATTGGTATTAATAAAATACTCCATCAAATAATAGCAAAATACCTATTATTTTAAAGTGCATAAAGAATTTTCACAAAATTAGACTATATCCTGGGCCAAAAAACTCGCCCTAAAAATTTAAAATAATAGAATTATGTAAAGAATGCTTTCTTTCCATACTTATTAAAGTAGAAATCAATAAAGTAAAAAATCCAGAAAATCACCATTATTTATAAATAAATAATACATTTACAAATAACCCATGGATAAAACAAGTCACAAGGGAAATTTGAGACATTTTGAATTGAATAAAATTGAAAACACAGAATATCAAAATTTGTGGGATGCAGTTAAAGAAGTATGTAGAGGGAAATTCATATATAGCATGAAATGATTATTTCAGAAAAGAAGAAAGTCTTGAATCAATTACCTAAGCTTATCTTACATCTTAAAAAACTAGAAAGAGAAGAGCAAGCAAAAGAAAGGAAATCATAAAGACAAAAGCATAAACAAATAATATGGAAAATATAGAAATCAATGAAACCAAAAGACAGTTCTAGAGAAGAGATCAATAAAGTTGATATATATATATATATATATATATATATATCATATATATATACGTATGTATATGGTTATAGACAGGCCCAAGGAGGTCTTCTGGGTTTCTTTGTGGTGAAGAACACTTTTAGCACAGACAACCAGAAGATTCTGATATCTTCCTCCATGTGACCTCCTGCTGAGGAAAGTCTTCAGAACTCCCAAGAGAAAACTACGGGCCTTTCCAAACTGTGGAATGTGACCTAATGGTTAAAATAAAAGTTTTAATAATTATCTCCAAACACTAGTTTCTATACTGATTAGAAATTCTTGTGTGTCATTACTCTTTCTGCAATTCTGTAACATTAGATGCTAACTTGTAGAAAACTATATAACATATAGATTATATTTGTCAGATGGAGATAGAAATGATTTATGTTTAGTAGAAAAGATTAATCCCAAATATTTCAGTTTAATTTCCTCTAGAACAATAAATAAATTTTATCTAAATTAGAAAAAAATCATAAATCAATGTGATGTGCTATAGCAAGGGAGGTATAAAATGCTATGAAAACTTTGTAAATGGGCCATAATTGGGTGTATAAAGGGATGTTACCAGTTAGCTCCTAAATATCAAAGTTAGTGCTCTTTAGTTACCCTCTACAGTTTATCTGTTGCATCACACATTGCTGAAAATATTATTAATCAATTTTAATTAATTCACCAATCTTTGAAAATATATCCAAATAAAGATTTCTCTCTTCTCTTGAAACATCAGAATACAAGGCAACACTTGGTTAGCATATATATAGGGCAACGATTAGCTGGATATGAGCAGTAGCTGATCCCTATCCATAAAAGATATGCTTTCTGAGATTTTCATAAAACAAGTGTTATATTTTCTTGATTCTTGCCATAGGGGCTAAGCACTTGGGGAAAAAATGACTTGTTCTGAAAGCAAATGCAGTATCAGCACTGTAATTAAGAGATTCAGATTGGATCCTGCAGCAAGAGTTAAGGGAGGTAAACCTGACATCCCTGAATTAACCTGGAAAGGATTTAAAGTACCAACAGGTTAGTAACACACCATGGTTCCTAATGGAAGCAAGTACAAATCCTCTCTGAAGGAAATTATTGGGAAATAATTCTCTGTGGGTCTCCTATTTCTGTGTATCTTATGAGCAATAGCCTGACTGTGTTACAGACTATCTTTTCAAGGGCATTTATATAGCGGAAAGTCTTGGAAGATAGACATGGTGTCTCCCTAAGGAGTAAAGACAATGTTTATGTATTATTCAAAGCAATAAAAACAATCTCTTCCTTTGAATTGCAAGACAGTCATGCTTACTGACCACCATGAAAGGGTCAGGTTCCCTAAGCTCAAGTCTCTGTCACATAACCCACTACATGTGCAGGTATCATCTGATCTTCTTAACATATCCCTTTGGGAATTTGGACCTGAGAAATCTGCATAAGAAAATGACTACTGCCACTGCTGTGAGCAATAAAGTCTTTTGTCTCTGACCCAAGAGTGTTGTATCTTCTGCCAGTATCTATGAAATTGTGGCAGGCTCAATTAATAGCCTGAATGTAGAGTAAAATGTCAGACCTTTCACAGTTCTAGCCTTTTAAAGAGACATTTGGCTGTAACTATTAACATTCAAAATATATATGCAATTTGATCAAGACATTTTATTCTAGATATCTAATTTAGAGCCAAATTCTCTGCAAGGTATAAAGGCATACGAGGATATTTTTTGCAACATTGTTTAAATGTAAATACATACACAAGATAACTATTGTGGTTAAATTATAGGACATCCATCAGTTATATGGAACGACTATATAAAGTCCTATAATTTAACCATGTAACAATAATGACTAAATTATAGAATATCCATCAGTTATATGAAATGTGGTCAAGCTATGTATACTTAGTTGGAAAGATTTTTCTGACATTTACTGGGGATAAGGAAGCAAACTCAAGCAATATAAACTTCTGGTATAATATATTTATACAAACATTCACAATATACACTCTTTCTGTGTGTGTGTGTGTGTGTGTGTGTGTGTGTGTGTGTGTGTATTCCGAGAGGTTGCCTACTAAACTCTTAATATTATAACTAGAAAGAGCACTGGAATTGGGAAGTGACTTTTCAGTGGTCAAGGGCTTTAATTTATCAGACTGATTAAACTATTAAGAAATATCAATATATTGACATAAATCAAAGTAAATATATATAGATGTTATACAATTATTAAATATTTAATGAATACTCATTATCCATTTATCCACCAAAGTCACACTCATCAGGGTAACTTTTTGTCTGAAGATTACATTTCTTTCTTATCCTCCAAATGCTGATGTTCTCTCTTGCTTCCTGTTCCTGATTTCTGGTCTTTTGTCCCATGAATATATTTGTTTTTATCAATATCATCAAAATTTATTTTATTATTATTATTTACAGTTATTATTATAATTCTGTATACTTGCAATATAATCAGCAAAGTTACCAATGATAAATAACAACTATCATAATAACTGTATTTATGATAGCCCAGTGATTTATATAATGTCTTTGCAAGTATATGGATCTTGTATGTTTTGAGAGAACATATAAATTGATACAATATTTTTGGAATTAAATTTGTGCATATTTTATAAAGTTAAATATTTGAACATCTTACAAGTTGCAAATTGCTCTCCTCCTGAGACATTTAAACATGTTCACCAGAGGAAACATACGAACATGTTTATGGTGGTATTCTCCATGTTATTAAAAAGCTGGAAACAACTGAGATATCTATAGACCAAATAATGGATACAAAAATTATGGTGCAGTCATTACAGAGGATTTATGTAATAGTGGAAAAAGAACAAAGTGTGGTTTCAGAAAAAGGTATGGGTAATTTTCAGAACCATACTGAGGTATGGTTACTCATACAAATAAGAGATAATACTAAGTATGATAATATTTTAATGAAAAAATTCTATATGTATGCATATTTGTTTGGGACAGGTGACAGGAGAGGTAAGGAGCAACATCAAAATAAATGCAACCATGTTGGTGATATTTCAGCTCTTCACTTAGGTGCTGGATCAGGATTATTAATTTTCCAATTTGCTTCATAATTTTAAAAAATTTAATAATTTACCCATGTAAAAATACCTTGAATATCACCAATCATCATTATATTGAATAAGAGTCTATGGATAGCGTATGTTTTTGCTTTTGCAAGGAAATACCTTAACCTCTGCCCTGTTGGACTTTGGGTTTTTGGAGGTAAATAACATAATCTTATTCTGTGTCAGAGTCCATGTGACCACTTGCAAAGCAAGATGACAATGTCTTCTTGAGTAACTATCAAGCGGGCGTTAGGTATTTGGTTAAAAGATGCATTTCCACAATTGTGAATTATGGTTTAAGAATAAAAATATTTCATACCAGGAAACAGCATAGGTGCTACTGGAAGCTTCGTGCTGTGTAATGGAAGAGAGGATTATTTTTTTATGGCCCATGGTTTCTATGAATAGAGTTAACCAGATACCAATTATCACCTCATTGAAAGGATAAGTCACTGTGACTTCTACAGCTGAGATCAAACTCATTTCTTTTGCAATGTGAATTAATTAGAGTTGGAGAGAGCTATACTGAAGGGTTAGGACGCACCGCAAATTTTAAAGTCTATATTTTAAGCAACTCGGGGGGAAAATATGTTCCAATTAGTGCATAATGTTAATAAGCAATGATCTTATTTATACACAAGTACTTTAAAGAAATACTTTTAAAAGAAAACATTAAACAAGCCATAAAAATATCCTCATTTTGTGATGACTGTAATTGAAGAAACATAAAAATTCAGCAGGTGTATTATTTATTTTTAGCTGGCAAACAGGCTCTACAGAAAGGATTATCTTTACTTGAAAGTGTGTTCCTGGGTGGTGAATAAAGAGAGATGGTTGGCTTCTTATCATAGCTCAAAAACATATCAGATAAATATGCCCACCAGCCTATTTGGACACAGCAGTAGATATTACCATCTGCTCCCAAATATGCCTGCAACCCTGTAGCTCTTCCAGTTTGGCACCCGAAATTGTGGGGAAGAGCATGACGTCCTAAGATGTACTGATTTCTGAAAAGAGCCTTGAAAATGTATCCCTGGTGACACAGAGTTTTGTAAATAGCTGGGTTTATTTCAACTATTCTTATTTTTTGGAGGGAATACCACCCCCAGAATTCCTCTTCTGTGTTGGAATGGAATGACATGACCCAGAAAATTTAATATCCTATTGGAATGAGCAGGTAGACAGAACATTGCTCAGGAAAATGATTGCTACATTTATTTGTTTGTCCCAAACAAATGAAACAAGCAAAATAAAGGAGAAATTTGTCAGCAAAAATGGATATGATTAGCATCTTTACAGGTATGGTAAAAAGTCTGAGGAAAATGGTAGCCACATTTTGAAGGGATTGTTTCTGTCCTGCATCCAGAAATGTTTCTAGGCGGGTCATTCCCTCTTTCATATTATGTTTTGACAGTCTTAGATATAAGAATTGGTAGTAAACTCATAGTGACATAATGTATAGTTCCTAAGCTTAAGAAGCTTCTGACCTCATTTTATATTACCAACTTTGCAGCATATCTCCCACAATAATTTCATTGTTTAAGAATTTACAATGCATTAATTTGATTTCACATACATATAGGTATCTTGATGTGAATACAGGTTCATTTTGTTAATTTTTATTATACTTAGTTATTTAAAAAGAATAAAGATGGGTGACCTGGGTGGCTCGGTGTGTTAAGCATCCGACTTTGGCACATGTTATGATCTTGCAATTCATGAGTTCGAGCCCCATATTGGGCTCTCTGTTGTCAGCATAGAACCCACTTCAGATCCTCTGTCTCCTTCCATCTGTGCCCCTCTCCCATTTGTGCGTGCTTTCTCTCTCAAAAATAAAAAAAAAAAAGTTTAAAAATAAATTTAAAAAATTAAAAAATTAAATGAAGAAAGAAGAAAATGTTTAAAATCATAGAGCATGCAAGAAGTTAATATGAAATTTGAACTATTTGGCCAATATAAATGAAAAGAGAGAAAAAGAGGGAGAAAAGGAGAAAGAGAGAACAAGACAGAAAGAGTTTCAACAAATAAACAATAATGATGTTCAGCAAATAAATAACTAGTGTTCTAGTTGTGATGAAGTATCTTTTAGAAAGACTTGAGCTTAAATGGATGCTTGTGAATTCAACTGCTGGGTGAAATTTGGGATGGAAGGTAGATATTTGTTTCTTAATATCAAGAAGACAGAAAGAACATTACAGACAGAAGATGTTCTTGAATGAGCAGAAGGATTTTGCTGGAAGTTCTATAAAAGTACACCTGTGCAGATATGATTAGTATGCTCCCCTCCCATTAAATCAAGAATAGGGATGGAAGAGGGTTCTGAAGATATTCTTGGTGAATTAAAGAGACAGCAGACCAGGGTGTGAAGATAAAACCAAAGTGTCTGCACAAGATTGTCATAACTGACATTTACAAATTAGAGAAACTAACAGGAGAATTATTATCTTTTGTAGCACCTGATTTAAAAAATCCGAAGCATTAAAACCATGCTATTTTCCACAAACAATTTGAGAAGGTAAAGACATGATATGTATCTGTCACTTCTGCCTGTTATTCTACTCAGTTATTTCTAAATAACCATATGATTAGCCTACATGTACAGTGAGATTGTTTTTACTTTAAATCTATAATGTGGTCAAAAATTATGCCTTGACTACACATATAGAAACTCCTGTTTCAATTATTCCAGAATTGTAGGATTACAAATAATTTTAATATTTTTTCTAAATCTGCTATCCTGAACAATTGATAGGAACCAAATACTGACACTCCCTGACGTGGCAAGGCTATACTTGCATGGCATTTAAAAGACAAACAACAACAACAACAACAAAACCACAACCCTTTGGGGATTGACATGATTTAATACTTATCATAAATGATAAAAAAATTCACCATCTGTCAAGACAATGTACTTATCAGTGTTTCAAAGGCAAGCATATAGAACCTCCTTTTAAATTTAAATATTTCCCTGGTCGTATACAAGATTATAGAAGATCACAGCTGGGGTTTTATTACATATGTTTTATAAATATCTAGGGTATAGCTGCCATTCTATTTTTAATAGCTTTTTATAGTACTTCCTGTCACCCAGATAAAAAAGCAAGAAACAGGAAGTCATGGTGTACTGCTATCTTTTTATTGAAGTAAAATTGATACACAACATTATATGATATGACCACCAATAGGTACTGCCTGGTAAGGACAATGATCTAAGCTGAAGAAAATGGCCAATTTTAGCCACTGAACCCAAATCATGCTGCTGGAACTGTGGCTTCTTCCAACTCATTGAAAGATAACTGCCAGCAAAGGAGTGTAGAGAGAGGTGGCCTTCAGCCATTTGGCAATCACCAGCATGTAGGCCAGATCTGCTCCAAAAGCCTAATCATCATCAATCAGCAAGATAACAGCTCACCCTCTCATTGATTTGGAGCTGAAAGATTTGCTTTGCCATCATGGTTACTTATTACACAGATAATTTAGCCCATGTGGAAAAACATTTTCTTAAATACACAGACTACAGTTGTTTTACAATGTGATCATATATGGAAGTTACTTAAAAGTGATTTGCTCACATTGAACAAATTCTTCTTAATTTTGGAAATAGCATTTTGAGAAAAAATAAAAATGACACAAATGAAAAACTACAAAAACAAAATCTGTGAATTTCTAGACTTTTTATTTGGTGGGGTTAATTATCTAATATAATATAGTCATTATGGTTTTCTAACGGTGAACCCTCAGACACAATTTTTTCCTAAGATTTTTTAAAGTTTATTTATTTATTTTTGAGAGAGAGAGAGAAAGAGAGAGAGCAAGCAGGGGAGGGCCAGAAAGAGAGGAGGTGGAGGAGAGAGAGAATCCCAAGCAGGTTCTGCAGAGCCCCTTGTGGTGCTCTAACTCACCAACAGTGAGATCATGATGTGAGTCAGACACTTAACCAACTGAGCCACCCAGATACCCCAACCCACAGACACAATGTTAGAAAAAGGGCTTAAAGGAAGTCTTCTTATCATTTAATTTCATTGGGGAAGAGGTTTTTGTTTGCTTCACCGTACTAACTTCATGGACAGCTTAATGATATTTTATAAATTGTTTTAAGCAAATGTCTCTTAAAAAAGAACTATCAGACCTCTGCTTGAGTTCAAATGAAAAATATTGGTAACTCATTTTGGATTAAAATAAATGTGGAATAAATAAATAAATGTGATGAATTTATGAAAGTTAAATGCAAATATATTATTTTAAAGAAACTAATTGCTCACAATAAATACTTCTTCGTTTAAATTTCATATAAATAGCATGGAAAAAAAAAACTTTGGAATAATTCTCTTTAAGGTATCCTCTCCATTTCCATAAAAAAATACAAGGAACAACGAGCTGACAGTAAACCTTCTCCATGTTTTTCAGGTACTGAAACTTTCCATTTGAAGATGAAGCAGCTCTCCTAAACACAAAGCTATCACTGCAAATTGGTTTTGATAGACAAAAGAAACTTTGACCATCAGATAGAGCAAGGCTTAGCAGGTTTTTGTAAAGGGCCAAACAGTAAATATTTTAGGCTTGCAGGCCATAGAGTCTCTGTCACAATTATTCAACTCTGCTGTTGTGACATCAAACCAGCCAGACAATAAACGAATGAGCAAGGCTGTATTCCAATAAAACTTAATTTATGGGTATTGAGGTTTGAAATTCATATAGTTAACATGTGTCATGAAATATTATTCTTTAAAAATTTTTCCTCAAACATTAAAAAATGTAGAAAACATTCTTAGCTCATAGACTGTACAAAAACAGGTGGTGAGGCACATTTGGCCAATGGACCATAGTGTACCAATCCCCAAGATGGATGATGAAGTCTTGGTTTATATATACACTCCATTGCTACTCAGGTAGGTGTTTTGTGAAGGCTGTTTGATGGTAATTAGGTTTGCAAAAGAGTTATTTCTAAAGATACTAAGACCACTGTCATTTTCACAGAATGTTACTGCTGTCAGCCAAAACAAGTGCTGTGAGAACCATTTTGGGTAGTATCTAGTGAGGGCCTCTTGAAATAGGAGCTTGAAGATAAGTTTTATCAGTGAACTGCATTGAATGATTTGGTACTCAGTGTCTACTTACTTTCTGCCTCATTGATACCAAACCATTCATTCAGTTACACCGTAACTTAGTCATTCTTTTGTTTATTCTATCACTGCACACTAAATGCCAGGCACTTTCTTAAGCACTTGAGAAACAGGTAAATTAGACATGATTCCTGAGCTGCAAGAACTTATAATAGCTGTGAGACAAACAAACTAATTGCTGGCTTCCTGGTGATATGTGTGAGATATGGGAAGAGAATCCCAGGACACCATGGATGGGAAGAGATGACTTGGCAAGACAGAAACTACAATGAAGACTTCAGAGAAACAAATCTGTTTAATTTATTTAAAGAAAAGAACACTTATTGCCCACAGCCTCAGGTAATACATGTTATAATTTATTCACACTAAAGTATACATTTATAGAATTTTAGGAATGATAGACTTCTTAGTGGTAACTCATTTGGATTCTCAAATTTAATTAATGAGGGAAAAGGGGCCATGAGAGAAGTGAGAAGTTCAAGGTCACCCAACTCTTTAAAAGTGACCTTATTAAACTTCAGAATTCTGTAGTGCCAATTCTATATTGTTGCCAATACACTAAGCCTTCTTTGCCTCTTTCATAGATTTTTACTGATTGTACATTGTTTATGCTCTCTTTTCTATGCAGATTCGCTAAGTCAACTTGCAGAGCTCTTATCTTTTCTTCAGCAATTTCTTAATGACTGTAGTTAATAAAATTGAGAAAACGAAATTGGAAATAATGCTCAAATGGTGTTACTTTTTTTTGAATTTTCTGCTGATCTGAAGTAAAAATACAATTACCTTAGCTCAAACTCAGCATATTGTGTTTTTCATTCTAGGTTACTTCATAAATTGCAATTACCGTCATTTGTGGCTCTCACAAGATTATAGGTGACGGAGTACTTCATCAGCTAAGATCAGAATTTCCCATGGTACAAAACAAAACACTTGTATAATGATCTAGGAGAGTGAATTAAACATACTAAATGAGAGAGCTGCACACTGAAAATGTTCACAGGATTATCAGTTTAGCTTTTCAAATCCATTTGACGAAAGTGAAATTGATGTGGCTCTGCTTAAGTGTCAGTACCATTTTGGAGTTTAAACTTTTACATTTCTGACTTTCAGCTCTTTGAGGCTTTCATCATTCTCAATGCTGAAGAGCAAGATCTACACTCTCCCCTCACCGCTGCCCCCCCTGCCCCAGTGATGGATGCATACGCCTTCACTCCACCCAGGGTTCTTTCTGATACATGAGGGGTGGGGGACACAGAGAAGAGCATGCAGGTTCCCAAGGCAGAACCTCTGTAGATCTTCAGGGTCTAGAGTTTTTGTGATTTTATGTAGGACATTGCCGTTTAAAAAAGTATGTTATATGGCTGGGATGCACTGAATTTACAGAGATTGGACATAGCAACTACAAAAATACTAAAACTGTTTTGTCTGAAACTTTACTCATTATCATTACTATTATCACTTAGTGGGTCACTCTATATTTCAGGGCTTCAAGCACATTATATCATTTAATCAACACAAAATCCTATGAAACATTTATTATTATCTTGATACTTCTCAAATCACATCTTAATGCAAGAAAGTATACAGAATTTGGATGCTAAAGTTATAAAAATATCAATTACAAAAAATAGTAACAGGTAATACACTACTTACTATGTTTTCAGATTCTTCTGAGTATATAAGCATGCTATTTATTTAATCTTATTTATTTATTTATCTCTAATCTTACTTAATCTTCCCAGCACCCATAAGAGTTATCATCCCCATTTTGAGACAATAAGTTATAGTTACATACTATGCTTAATGACATCATTAATAAGTGGCAGAAGAAAAGTTTGAAACAGATGGCCTGACTCTGGAGGTCACATACTTAACCACTACACCACAAAAAGCTCTCATAATAGGCAAACAATCTCCAATTGAGGGGATTTATCTTTACTCTCCCAATCTATCTTCCATTGCCAAACAAAACAAAACAAAACAAAACAAGTCTTATTTGCAGAGTCTTACCTAACCTCAATAGGGTTATCATTTACCAAAAGAATTCAAGTCATTGAACAGACTTTGGAGTTGGTGGTTTAAATGTTCTCTCTCTCTCTCTCTCTTTCTCACACACACACACAC
Organism: Cryptoprocta ferox; assembly: GCA_028646485.1. Lineage (NCBI taxonomy): Eukaryota > Metazoa > Chordata > Mammalia > Carnivora > Eupleridae > Cryptoprocta > Cryptoprocta ferox. The sequence continues at coordinate 56,393,858 of CM053568.1, read as the reverse complement.
ACACACACATGTATATATGTATATGATATATTTCAGTATGTGATAATTATTCTCTTTCCTTATTTTGTCTTGAAATATATAGTTTATCCATCCCCATGGATTGAAAATTTTATATAGTGCTTATTATCCTTGAAAGTATTCTTTACAGGCAGTGTGATATACATGTCTATTTTGTATTAATTTAATCTACACTCTATGGGAGGTCAGTTGGCCTAATGGAAAGAACATACTCCAGGGATAAACAGCATTGTTTTATTTTTAATTTTTTATGTTTTATTTATTTGAGAGAGAGAGAGAGAGAGAGAGAGAGAGAGAGAGAGAGACAGCCTGAGCAGGGGAGGGTCAGAGAGAGAGGGAGACACAGAATCCAAAGACAGGCTCCAGGCTCTGAGCTAGCTGTCAGCACAGAGCGTGACGCGGGGCTCGAACCCACGAACCGCAAGATCATGACCTGAGTGGAAGCCAGACGCTCAACTGACTGAGCCAACCAGGTGCCCCAGCATTGTTAATTGTATAATCAGAAGTCTACACTCCAAAGATATGCACTTCCCCTATCCTTATTGCTAATATTCTTATGTCTAGTTAGCATCAGATTAGCATATTGTATATTATAAATTATGTTTTTTGTTACTCATAGAAGAGTAAATAATATTGCGCAGACTTTCTTGCCCTTATAGGAGTGGGGTGTAGGAATACAGAGACCGGATTACCTATATCTTTTGGAAGGGGCCTGAAGCCAGAATCTGAAATGATCTGGTGATAACCCACTAATTCTGAGCATACTTGTCACCACACTGAATCCTGCTGGTAACCTATTTTTTGCATTTGCCTCAATTAAATCTTTCATACAGGTAGGGTCAAACCACTAAAGGGAGCTTACAAATAAGCTGCATGCTTGTTTATCAATAAATGTTTGCATATGTTACCAAATCTTTTCTGTTAAAGCCTCATTTTCATGTAACTGGGTTATAGGAAGAGACTTAAAATTTTACCTGCCTCTACACTCAGAAATTTTCTTTACCATAAAACACTTACTAATCATAAATGATCAATTGCTTTAGATCCATTGGCAGCAGGAGTTTGTGTGTGTGAGTGTGTATATGAGTGCATGTTTGCATACACACATACAGATACACACACAGGATAATGGTAAAATAGGAGGAATGGAATAGGAGACAGAATGGGGCTGCCAGCTATTTATATATGGGCTTATTTGTCCTTGTCCCTTAGGTTGGAAAGTTTTCATCCACAAATTCTCCTAAGTTTCTTACTGGTGAGCAAGCCATTTGTCTTTTGCTCCAGAGATGGTAACACGTTATTTATGATCCACACTTAACTACAGTTGTTCAGATCTCTGTCACTCCCAGGATTGATGGTTAAAATGCACTCTACCTTAGTCTACCCTCTTCAGCTTACATGCCTTTATTTGTTCTTTGAAAGCCTATGCTGTGTATATTTCATGGAAAAATCTGGTTTAAATGCTCTTCCTTTTACATTTTATGTGTGACAAATGTTCAAGCCACTTTTCTTCCTCAAAATTTCCATCATTATTGCTTTTTTCCTTTGTTCTAATGTTGCCATGCTTCTTTCTAATGTCTTTAGAATATGAAAGCCATTTAGTAAGCAATGTAATAAATACTTCTCCAAGCCCTTAGGACTTACATCATCCAACACTCTTCCTAAGTCATTAGAGTCATGGTTTTCTTGAGTTCTAGGATTTCATTTAAAACCTATGTTTTTTGCATTTGTCTATATGAATTAATAGGCATTGTCTACTCAGAATGGTATTTCTTGAAATTTTTTCCCCTTCTTACCTTTTGTTTTTATTTTCTGCTCTGGATTTAGCCATGATCTTTTCCAACTAAGAGTGAAGATATATTGGGGAACCAAAAGAAACCTTCATTTGACCCAGTCCAGAGTAAATAAATTAGTATTAGTAAAATCACTTGCAATCGTTTACAAAAATAATGCTGTTGCAGTAACAAATAATTCACAGTAAAAACAACAACAATATTATTTTTCACTCTTATAGAGCCCATCCAAGTTTGAGGGTCAGTCCATGATAGTTCTCCTCTATGAGGTGACTCAGGGATCCATGCTCCTTTTATCTTGCCATTTGCAATACTTGGCCAATGTGGTTTTGAAGTCAATATAAGAGACAGAATGTCATCTACTAGGCCTTAAGTACTTCGTTTATAAGTGACACATTATTTCTCCTCACAACACATTGTCTATACCTAGTCAATGCCTGCTTAATTGAAAGGGGTGAGCTGTGACTATTTCTGCCTAATATTTTCATAGAGGAAAATTGCTGAGGCCCTCTAGTATTAGTACCACTCAGAGCACTGGAATGCTAATGAATACTTAGGGTGAGCATGCATCTAAGTGTTCAAAGTTATCCGTGTAACTGGCATCTCCACTTAGAGATATGTATGACTGGCATCTCATCAAACCAAAGTCATTTTTCCTTCACTACTCCCTAGTCCTTGCAAAATGCTAAACAGGAGATCTTCATTTATGCCATTGTCAGCCTGTCAAGAGCAGTAATGATGAAAGAGTAGGGTGAGGAAGTTTTGGTGACACTTTCTTTGGCAATAAATGATGAAAGAAGTCTTCCTACTGGGCCTCTGTATCTATAAGATTGTATCCGATTTGGATCAATACCTTGAAAATTTTAAAATGGCGTTTCAATGCTGAAACCTTTCTAAGCTTGTGATATCTTATCTATATCTATGTACAGATTAGCAGCAAAGTCCTTAAAGATGCAACATCTATCCATTTTTCTTTGATGATGCAGAATGGAGAAAAGAAATCTGGGAAGCTGAAGATTAGTCAAGAGAATAGGCTCTGGTGTCATTCAGGTCCTGGATTAAATTCTCTCTCAGTTGTCCATTAAACATTTGATCATGAGTGAGTTAATTAACCTCTCTGAATCTCTCTGAAATGGAGATACAAAGACTTATCTCAGCAGTGGTTGTGAAAATAAAATAAGATAATGTACATTAGCAGGACATGCGCTTAGAAGTAAGCATTCAATGAATAATGGCTATCAATGTAATTGTTAATTTAATAACCAAAAATCGTACAATTCAGAAAAGGGGAGAAAAGGTGAAAAGAAAGAAAGAAAGAAAGAAAGAAAGAAAGAAAGAAAGAAAGAAAGAAAGAAAGAAAAATGAAACAAGGAAGCTAGTCTACACTTAAGAGATCTCTCTAATTTTAACTTTAGATCTCCCTAAAATTAATTAACATTAACACAAGTATTAATTGCAAAGATTGATATTCCAGATATTTGGGGCCTCATCTTTCTGTTGCTTAACACCTCCCCAATATTTGTCTTTATCTTTTTGCTATGAGTGGGAATGGGGTTGTTTAACAGCAATGTCTCTCTTATTCTGACTAGAGATGGTGGCCTCCCCAATCTAGTAGGAAATCTAGGAATGTGCCAGGAACACTAGACCAGATGGAAAGAAGGCTCAGATTTTGAAAATCGATATGCAAATTCAAGAACAGAGGTCCTTTTGTAAGGAGACCATACAAATAGAGGAAAAGCAATGTGACCTGGATCAGATAGGACTGGACTAAATGAGCTTGGTACCATATCAGGAGATCCAAAGAGACACTATGGGATTCAAGATTGGGATGAGGACAGGGATGATATCATGACTTCTTATCACAGAAAGATGTCTGGCAGGGAAAATGAAACACATTTTTCTCTAGTCTCAAAAGGCTATAAATCTTTGATTGAAAGATAATAGTGTGCACACTTTTACATCTATGATATCCTCAAATCCTGTCTCTGATCCTTTTTCCATTTCATTCACTCTCAATACTGATGACACACAATAACCCTGGCACATCTGTAGGACAGTTGTTCTCAAAGGGTGGTCTCCAGACCAGCATGTACAACATAATCTGGGAACATGCTGAAATGCCAATTATTGTCCCTCCTCTGCCCCATCCCCAAATCAGAAACTCTGCAGATAGACCCATGATTCTCTTTTCAAGAAGCTCTTTGTCTGATTCTGATGCACACTAAAGTCTAAGAGCTACTGTCATAGAATATATCACATTTTTTTCCTATTAAGTATCTCCAAATATAACTCATCCTTCCCTCCCTCCCCACTTCTGCTAACATACACAGTTCCACTATTTATAAATTAAATGTCTCCTCCTTTGTAAGGCTAACTTTACAAACCAGAAACTTGGATTTGTCCTCTTCTCCTTGCCCACCCCTTATATCAAATCACCACTCAACCAATCACCAAATAGCCCAAATCCATCTTCTTCTCTCCCTACCCTCAGATCAACTCAGCCTGTACTTTTGAAAGGCCTTGCTGAGCCACTATTTTGTGCTAGATTTCATGTTAGGTCAGAGTCAGTGAACTACAGACTGCAGGATACATCTAGGCCATGGCTTGCTTTTATAAGCAGGGTTTTATTAAAATATAGCCACACCTGGGTCACTTGTGTGGCTCAGTTGATTGAGCATCTAACTCTTGGTTTTGGCCCAGGTCATGATCTCATCTCAGGTTATGATCTCACAATTCCTGGGATCAAGCCAGGATCTGTGCTAATGGTATGGAGCCTGCTTGGCATTCTCTCTCTCTCTCTCTCTCTCTCTCTCTCTCTCTCTCCCTCTCTCTGTCCCTCACCTGCTCTCTCTTTCAAAATAAACAAATAAGCCTAAAAATATATAGCCACAGTCATTAAAAAATATTGTCTATGATTTCTTTTGTGCTATGACTGGGTTGAGTAGTGATAATACAGACTGTATTGTCCACAAAGTCTAAAATATTTAGTATTTTACCCTGTATTGAAAAGTTCTGCCAAACCCCATTCTAGGCACTGGGCATATGTGGAGAGAAACGTAGATGCCATATATGTCCTTATGGAACATACTTTCCAGCAGGGAAAATCAAAAGATAGAGTGGGCTACCCAATTATCCAGGTCAGAAGATTCAAAGGAAATGTGGAAATTCACCAGACAAAGAGAAAAGGAGAAAAATGTTACAGTTGGAGGAAATAACATTTATTTTATTTAGTAAATAACTTCTCTTCATACTTGGTATAGCCCTCAGTACATTCTTGTTATCAATATAGTTGGCTGTCCAATAATCATTTCATAAAATCTTTTGACTTAGTCTTTAAAGCAGAAACCTTCAGGTCATTCCCTTCCAGGTAGGAGTCCAGGTTGTACAGTGAGTCCTAGTTCTAGAAGAGATTATAGATGTGACATAGGGCAAGAGTGGGAGCATCTCTTTTGAGCATGAGAGACATTCCACATTGAGATGCTAAACAAATTTCTTCCTGTAAGCTCAACATACGCTTTGGCTGTTGCCAAAAGTAGTGACTATCAGATTGTATTTTACAACTGTGAACAGGTGACCTGGGTAGAACAGTACTGGTGTCACAATTTTGCCCCAGGGTGTGTGGCAAAATGTGTATGCACCAGGAAGTTTTCAAGGCAAATTATATGCAAGATGTGAAATGATTTTGGTTATGTGTTCCTCTTTCCTACTAAAAATTCTTTTCTTCTTTGTACAAACACTTGAGGAAAACATTCGAAAAATCACACAAACTCAAAAAACTATATCTGAAATTATTATAGAGGCATTTATTTCCTTTAATTATATGCAACTAAAACAATCTTCTCTCTCCTCAAGAGAGATAAGCACTTCAGATGCACTTTTCTCTTTATTCTGGAAGAAAAAAAAAGGCACAAAAACAGGGGTTTGGGCCACTGTTGCTAGGACTCCTACAATCTGTGTCCAGAGCCATTTCTCTTCCCATATTGCTGTAACCTTATCTCCTCTGACTGCTCTCCTACCGTCTCAGGTAAAACACATGCGCCATTCTCCTTTCTGTCTACAAATCCATGCTAGAATAATTGCACCTGTTTTGTATCTGGCACTGATCCTTTTGGCATGAAAAAAATGGAAACACTGGGACCGTTAGAGCTCTGTCTACATTTCCAACATCTTGCTGGGTGCCCTCCTCCAGCTAATAACTCGATCCTGTCCAAGTGGTACATTTTCACTTCAGGCAAGGATGTCCTCCAATGGCTGTTTTAGAGGTAGAAGTAGTTAGGGGATCGGAGAGACTTCTTAATTTCCCTCTCCTCTTCAACTTGTAACATTTCTCATGAATCAGATCATTGACCACTTGCTGTTTTTTCTCCTGCACAGACTGCTCCCGTTATCACCAGCATTACTTTCAATCTTGTTGCAGATCTAGCTGATTAAAAACACTAGTCCTGAGAAAATTCTCTTTCTTGAAAGTCAATGCTTGTGGGAGATTAGGACTATTTATATTGTAAGGCAGTCCCTTCAAAGCCTCTGGTGGCTTTACTCTCTTGACTGATGCAAACCTCAACTAATTCTCTTTATCCAGATAATCCACTTGCTTCCAATATTCATCAAATGGCAAAATGAAAAGCTTTTAAGAAAGAGAATAAATGTGCAGGCTTAAAATCACATTGAATTTTAGTCTTAATCAAATTGCAAAAGAAATTATGAGGAAATCAGGGTTCTGAATCTTCTTCCCAGTGAGATAACTTAAAAGCTGACAAAATCCACGAGACCATAGCAAATATGTTTTGTACCTCTTGAATTGCTTTAGCAGGTGTTTGTGTCACAAACTTTTGATGAGGAAAAAGAAGTGTGTTTTCTCTCTGTTAAGATTATCATAAAACAAACTCCCCCTGTCTGAGCTCCTATTCCTTCCCTTTATATGTGTGGAATTCTCCATGGCACTATCTCCCCATTTGATACCCAAATCAAATTCATTGTATATTTAATATGCAGTGACCACACACAAGGTACAAACAAATAAACAATATTTACAATGAAAGGAGGAGATCTTGTCCTGGGGGAGTTTCTAGTATTATATATAGTAAGTTTTAATGGAGTTGTTCTGAGTTAAGGGCAGAAAACCAGGGGAAGCTGAAAAACTAAGTAAGTTTTTTCCTGATTCAGTCCATCCAATAGCATTAAAGCAAGAAAATATAGTGAGGAAAGGGATATTTCTGAAGCAGTGACATCTAAAACTCCAGTCCTAAATTTATGGAATTAATAGTCAATCAGATTTCTCAGACTACCTATAAGATATGTGACTTTAAAGTGTTGTAAATTATGTCTCATGATCCCTAACTGTGTTAGAGATGACACATAGAATGATACTAGAGAATTCTTAGTATTACTGCCAGGATACCACCAAGAAATTTCCAGTATTTTCCAAACACATTAAAAAGCAATATAGCAATTCTTTCACATTTTGGAGAATTCTGTTTAAGAAAGCAAAACTTTAAAAAGCATAAGTTTTTTTTTGGCAATATGCCATCATTAGGTATCAATTGACTTAGTGTTCGCCACAAGAGCGTATGATATTTGGAGCAAGAGAATGCGAGAAGAAAAGATCATTCAGTGTAGGAGCTTGCATATTTCTTTCCAGGTTCACACTATATTTCACGAATGGGCTGTTTCAGGCAAGTAGAGTAAAATGGTGAGGATCATTGTAAGAAAGCAAACAGGAGAGGTGTAAACCACACTCTATTGTCAAGCACAAAAACTACCATTCAATTCTTAGTCAATGCAAACCAAAAAAAGCAGACCACAGAACAATCATCCTGCCTGTAGGGTTTTATGCAGATCACTCTGTTTTTGCAGAGTGGTTTGGGTACCCAAGAGGATGGATATTGATGGTCAAACAGCTGAGGTGAGTGTGTTTCTGTTTGTTTGTGAGCCCTGTTACTTGAGAGCTCCATTATGAAACAATGGATGTGCTCAGTTGTAAAATGATAAGGATTATCTGTAATGCTTAGCTTGGGAAAGGCCTCTTACACAAGGGGAGAATCCTATTCAGGGTATGTTGGAGATAGAAAACCTCAGTGGGTATATTTGGTCCTATTGGTGGACTCCATCCCAAAGTATTTGACTAAAAAGAGAAGAGTAAATTGATTTCTTCTTAGCTAAATATTTCTTAACCACATCATCAGTGGGAATATTGACATTTCTCAAACCCAATCCACAATGTAAATGTAGGCTAAGAGTAACTCCTAATCATTTGTTACTGGGGATAAAAGACTCCCGACCTGCCCTCCTTTGACATACAAAGACTACTAGGCACCCCCAATCAAGAATTATCCAAATATAAGTGAATATAAGTTAATATATCCAAAATATAAGTGAAAACCAATGTAAAGTTTTTGCTTCATTATTCTATAGATAGGTAGGTGGTTGGCATTGGAGGGGGTGGCTTTCACATGATTCCCAGTTTTAAATGTCTTGGGCACAATCTGAAAGGTGAATGACTACATAAAACACTGCCTCTATTCTTCCTGGAGACCCCTGTGCTGATTACGGGGCTTTTAGGGAACTATTTTCTCCCTGAATTTGAATTGAAACTCTGCTGAGCTAGGGGTGCCTGAGTGGCTCAGTCGGTTGAGTGTCGGAATTTGGCTCAGGTCATGATCTCATGGTTCATGAATTCAAAACCTGCCTTGGGCTCTGTGCTGACAGCTTGGAGCCTGGAGTCTGCTTTGGATTCTGTGTCTCTCTATCTCTGCCCCTCCATTGCTTGCACTCTGTCTCTCTCTCTCTCAAAAGTAAACATTTAAAAATTTTTGAAACTCTGCTGAGCTCAAGGATCAGTGTTATTCTTAGGAAGCTATATTTATGAAATGATATATCTCTGTCTCATGCTGTTGGCTAGACTTTACCTACAGCCAGATTCAGAGTGACAAAACCACGCTCGGATTGCTGTCTTAGACGGACTGTAGAAACATTGCCTTCCTTCCTTGAAGACTGTAATACTGCTTCAGGCTCAATAACTTTTAGATTTTGTTAAATGCATTGCTGGTGTTATTCTGTTTTGCTGACTCCCTGAAGGAAGGAGATATGCTGGTAGTGAAGATTGCAAAAGGATGTCCGGGGGTGGAGGGAAGCAAGTATAGAAATTGGGATATGTTTCTATGTGTATAGGGTTTCATTTGGGAAGTTTTTCTCTTTGATCTAGGAAACAATCCTGTATTTTGAGAATAATTATTTTCATATTTCAACACATTTTAGCAAAGTCTGATGCAACTAAAACCCTTTGACCTATTTATTTTAATGGAGTGACTATATTCAAGTCAGTTTTCTGATTTCACTTTATTTATTTATTCATTCATTCATTCATTTCATCTATTTATTCATTTAGAGAGGGAGGGAAAGAGAGAAAGAGAGAGTAGGGAGGGGCAGAGAGAGAGAGGGAGAGAGAATTCCAAGCAGACACTGTGCCATCAGCGTGAAACCTGATGAGGGGCTCTCTCCCACAAACTGTGAGATCATGGCCAGCGCCCAAATCAAGAGTCAGACACTCAACAGACTGAGCCACCCAAGTACCCCCTGTTTTCACTCTAAATGTTACTTGTACAAAAAAGGTTCTTGTATACCCAGAGGATGAGACTCTTCAATCATATCTGAAAACTTGCACTTTTCATTCACAGTACTTGCTCCAGTTTGTAAGCTCTGTTGGTGATTATATAATTTATCCAGAAGGATAGTTTGCTCCCTCTTGGTTCTCCAGCACTTCATGCAATGCCTGATGCTTAGCAGGAAGTCATTAAGTATTTGTCACATAAAGAAGAGCCCTGCAGGGAGGTTTGGAGTGGTGAAGAGCCAGACATGGGAGGCAGGGGCCTAACTTTCTCCTTCCCAAATACATTAATGGAATGTGACCTTTGGAGAAAGAAAATGTCTGGGCACTAACTAGAAACTTTGAAGTACTTTTTGTTCTTTATGCAGTTTTAATATGTTGTAAGTAAGTGGAATATGATCTAAATTTAGTATCTTCTTTTTACAAATGAGAGCTTAGGAAAGTAATTTTTTTTCAGGGTGCTCTCAACTTATATTCAAGTAATTAATTCTTGAGTATAAAAGGACTGTTAGATTTGTAAAACATAGCTCCAATATGCCTTAATCCTTTCATTAACATCTTGTTTTACTTAATAATTTACCATTTTTAATAACTTATAATATGTATTATACTTAAATATAATCAAATGATCCAAATGAGATATGCACATAAAATGGCAACACCTCACAAAACATAATGCACATAAGCTATTTTTAAATTACTTTATACTTGAGAATTTCACTAAGTATCTTACCCATTCCCAGTGCAGAGCTGGTGAGCATACTGAGGAGCTGAATCTCTTCTTCAATTGCACTTTATCTCCATATATGCTTAAAATCATGTTGCAACATGGTTATTGAATAAAGGTTTCCTGAGTAAACAAATAGAAGAACGGAGCCCTACATTTTCCTAGAACAAAATGAAACTTGAGAGGCTTTATTTTAATATTAATGTGTCAAGAAAAAAATCATTTACAGCTTGAGACTGTAATGTCATGGGTTCTAGTAGTTTCAGAAATAATAAGGCTGTCATTTGTCTCACTGCCTGAGAAACTAGATTGATTATATGTAATGGTAGAGATAAAGTTGATTATACATAATGGTAGAGATAAAGTAAAGAAAGGATCAAGAAAGGATGGATCCAGGTTTTTAACATCTGAAGTTCATACAACCTGGGGGACTTCTTTTGCCAGAAAAATAATTTTAAAACTTACAACTATAAATTTAGGTGCAAGTGCTTGGATAGGACCAGGCAAGAGAGGAAAGTGAAGTATAAAGCTCATGAGCCTTGGGCCATATCTGCTTCTGATGCTTGTGCTATGGAATCACCCACACTTGGGTTTTCTGGCCATTGCAGAACCCAAACAAGAATTCTTGCAGCCTTCAACAGTGGCTCTGCAGGATGTGAAAGCTGAATGGCATCATAGAAGTATTCAAATATTTTTAGCAGAAATTATATGATAATAAAAATACTTCCTCAATTATTAGCATGACCAAATGACCTCCCTGAGAAAACATGGCAACCTTGATCCCAAAACTACAAGGATTCACAGGCTGAGTGAACAACTACAATCCATTTAGCCCCACTTAACTGACCACGTTCTGCAGAAGTTGAAGTGGGAATAGAAAAATCCTGCCCAATTTCACACTGTATGCACAGTGATTTATTACCACCCTGGCTTCCTATCTACCTTCTAGGAATGTCCATTTTAATTCTCTGTCAGGAATCTAAACAATGATCTCTATTAGCTTACACAATGGAGAGAGACTAGAACTTTGCAGCTTTGTTCATATCCTCCCATCTTTTTTAAAAAAAAATTTGATAATAAAAGTCATAAATGCATATAGATGCAGCCTCCTTCTGTTGAAATGACAAGGCAGTGCTGGTGACCTAAAAGTTATTTGCAAGCATGGGCAGCTGATAATTGAACAAGTAAGGTGATTAGAAAGCATGAGCTTAATATAGTCTGCCCTTTTTACTTTTTTTATTTTGCATAATTCCATATGATCAGTGAAGGATGACGTGTTCATTCTACCTTAAAGTAAATTATGAGAGCACTTTATTTTTTAATAAAATACCTACCCAAAACTCCCATTACTTCTGACAAAAGTTGTGCACATGAAATCACAATGTATTTTATTCCACGGTTATAAGACCTATTGGTCTTATATTGGGCCTAAAACAGTGGTCGTGGATATGGACATTATTTATCTAAAAAGATTAAGTTCACATATTTTTGTCATGTTGAAAGACTGAGACACTCAAATTAATGGAGATATATGTAATCTTTACTTTATTAACACAAAAAATACCCTGCCAAATCTGCATGCTCTTTAGTATGGCATCCTGGGTTCTCTGGAGAAGTGAAATGGATTGATTTAACATTTTTAAGTTAATCATATGACTGTTTACAATTTCATGGGTTTACTGAGCTAGTCACCGGACTATAAATTACAGTATAAACCAATCAGTTGCCTTCTTAAAAGCTGTTGGTATAACTCTCTATGTGTTGCTTTTTAGTGATAACAAAAGACTAGTTTCTCCACCAATGTCTCAGAAATTTGAATAAAAATGGTGTAGTGATAACTCTTTAGGTTATAATTTACTTATAAGAAACTCTATTTTCAGAACAAAGTTGAAGATATTCATACTGAAATCCAGTATAGGTTCAGAAGCTCAGATTCCCATAATACATTTCCTTTGCAAGATTAAATGACTACTGAATCAGTCTCTTCTCAAACTATTCAACATTTTAAATTTGTATTTGGAACGTAATGACTGAAGTCATACCATTTTCCAAGCTCTTCTGAAAAACATTTTTTAAAAAATGCCAATTGGTAGACACCCCATAAAGAACTCATAGTCTAAATAGCTTGTGATGTGCCTGACTATACCCTACTCCTAGGGATTCACAGTCCACACTGACATTTTGAATGCTTTGAGAAGTCATGGGGTAGAGAAGTACTAGACTGAAGACAACTGTTTCTCAAATGTATTTGAGTAAAGATGTCATTATGTGGCTTCTTAATAAGATTTTGCAGAACAGTGTTCTGGGGACCATCAGCATGAATGTGATGAATCAGTAATTGCAAGGAGACCATGATGATATATGCCATCAGGTACTTATATTTTAGAAGCTCTATAAAGCATCCTCCAATGAACTTAGTAGCACTCAAGCAATCTTTCTCATTAGCATAAATTATTATTCATTTATATATACATATCTGTGATTTGGGGGATATCTGTCAAATACAATAGCTGTGCATGGCTCCACTTATTATAAAAGCCACCTCTTTCACTTTAGACATTGATTTGCAGAATATTTAAATAGCATATTTTTAAAAGTTATCTAGACAAGTTCTCAATCACAAAAGTGAACCATCTGGAGAGGGTGGTAAAAATCCAGATTTTCAGGCCTCAGACCTGGAGAATCTGAAAGAGTAAGTTTCGAATAGCAAGCACTCTGATATTTGTAGCTTAAAATTTCCACCAGAAATTCTTTTCTGAACCAAATTTGGGAAATACTAATCTAGGCCAAACCTTCCAAGAATCCCATCCACAATATTTCAATAAATACTGACTTCAAAGCCTAACCACTTCCATGACAGTTTGTGTCATTGTTAAAAATACTCTCCTAAAAAAGAGTAAAAAGAAAAAAAAATCTCTATTTCTTGAATCTAAATATAACAAAGAGCTACTTACTGGCTGCTTATTACATGCCAAGCACCATACTAAGAACCTCTATGAATTACTTCATTTCATTGTCATAACAATACTGTGATGTAGATGCTATCAATTATTTGCTTTTATTGATGAGGAAAATAAAATTTATCAAAGTTATACAACACCTTTAGGAATCAGATTTTCAGTTCAAACATTTATTAAGAAGTCAGGGTTATTTTTGTTGTAGTAAATCAAACACACACACAAAAATGGCACAGACCCTGTAGTAAACACCATCCACATATTAAAATGTGGTTATATTTTATTTCACTCATTTGAAAATTTCTATCCCTGTAAAGAATTTGACCAGATATGTTTTTGATTCACATACATAACAATATTCATTCAACCCATGAATGACTGTAAAGATTCTTGAAGTCTGTAACTCAAGAAATGTTCAGTGAATATCAAAATAGTCACTATCACCACTTATTTAATATTCCCAGATTTGTTAAGTGAGAGAGACACCTCTTTCCCCTCTACCATAGAAGGTATACTAATCAGGTGTTTTAGAAAACAACAACGACAACAACAACAACAACAAAACAGATGCTTGAAAAGTGCTTTCACTATTAACACTTGCAGACTTCAAAACACTTGTCACTTCAGTGACATTTGGTTTTCAGAGATGTTACAAAGAAATGATGTGTTACAAAAGAGTAGTGGTACCTGTCAGATATTATTTCTAGCATTGCTGATAAAGAGAAGCAACACTATACAGAGTCTAGTCTTTGGAAAGGTAAATCTATATAAGGCTACATTAGCCTTTTATAATTATAAGACTTTTTTTTATTATTTCACTTACATCTATTTAATTACAGAAACCAATGATAGTGTTTCAAAGAAAACTTTTCACACATAATAAAAATGGAATAAGTAACTATTGTAAATTTATGAATTGAGTTAGCTGAAAGCTTAAAATACATGAAGAGTATTATTCTGTCTTTTTTTCCCCTTTTAGTCAAATCTCCATGCTGGGTTTTATTTGGGATACTTCTGCACCCCAAACCTAGTTTTAACCAAACATTTTAAAGGATTTTAAGTTTGATAGTTTCTAACCTTTCTCCCATCTTGAAACACTGTGATACTTGCTACAGTACACATCAAGAACATACAGCTGTCCAGAGAACTATGGACTGAAACGCTGTGTTTCCTGTTTAGCTACATTCTGTTTAACAGATACAGGGTGCACCCATATTCCCAACTAATGTTTCTGCCGATGCATGGGATAATGTGCTAGATTACGGAAAAACTCTGGAAAAACTCATCTCCTCTACCTAGAAAAACAGCACAAACTCAACCCCATTCCTGATGGTTATAAAAATAATCTTTGTATAAAAATATTAGCATATCACCAATAATATAGTAACTGTCATTTATTTTAAAAGAAACAGATCATCAGAGGAGGCAACATGTGGACTGTGGCATTCTATAATGTCTACTCTCTAAGACACTTTAATTTGCTGTTTGTTTGTTTGTTTGTTTCTTTAACAAGCCTGACATCCATGGAGAGAAAGAGAAATAAGAGTCAAAGCAGGAACTGCTCTGTTCATGCAAAGAGAGTTCTCCATTTTTAGTGGAAAAATTCTGGCATTTAACGAATATTGAGACACTAATATTTCTATTTGTAGTAAGAATTAGGGACAATTATGCAGACATGGTTTCATGCTGTCTGTACTATGTATTGTGACATAAAGAATATCATTCATTTAACTACTCAGTAGAATAAGTGATATATTAACTACCAATTTGAAAGCAACTGCCAGCTACACACTGTATAAAGTCATGAGCCTTATTGTAGTCCAGATTAGAAAGCTGACATGGAACTCTGCTGCCTCAGCTACATATAATCAGATATGTCCTGAGAGACAAAAATTTTTCCAATGGCATCAGGAGAGCCACGTGTTGTTAGCTAAGTAACCAGTATGGAGACTGATAAAAATGGAACACACAGTTTCATACCAAAATGAAGGATTAGAAAGTAATTATAATTTCTAAAGTAGAACCTGGGTTCCTTCACAACAAAAGAATACAGGTTGTTTTATTCTATCTCAAATTATACTAGAGAATATTTCCAGAATAAAAGGACTATCATACTTTTGAAGAGCATACTCTAAAAGTTATCAAATGCAAATTTAGAACAAAACAAACATCATTTTGACAAGTGTTCAACAGGAATCAATGAATCAGACAATTAATCACAGTCAACCAAACTGACCAGGTGGTGGTGATGTGGGGCATAGTGATGTAAAACAAGGCAAGTAGAAGAAATGGAATATATCTAAGCTAGAACACTCCTTGGAAAAAGTGAATTGAATAATGGACAGCTATTGGCTTATGTAGGCATTTTGTAAAAAGGAGGGGTCGGGGGAGGAACTACCAAAACTGCATAGGAAATTATTATGGCTAGTAAACAAAGCATACAGCAAGAAGGGGACAAAAAAATCCTACCTGTGAATCTATGCTTAGGAAGCAAAGAAATTGAGCCATATCAACTGAAGTGTGCACGACACATGATGCAGCATTATGACATAGATGCCTTTGATCCAACAGTAGACATTTTCTTGTGAGAGGAATTAGCAACAAATACATTGAGCAGGTTTGGGAAAAAGAGGTAGACATTTTAAATAATGGCTCATTAAATGTTATTTACACATGTTAATAAGATTATATGTATATACACACATGTGCATATGCATATGTGTATATATGTATGCATGCATGTATGCATACACACATGTGTGTGTTTTCTGGTGCAAAATAAGGCTCTCTGGAATTCTCTAAATAACAGTCCTGAAACAAATGCAGAAAATATCTCATATAATCAATATATTTATTGTTGCATTTCTAATATGGTTGCTCAAATGCAGCCTGAAATTTAGCCCAGAGCAGAATGACAAAATGGCCATAACTGCTTTCAAGACAATTATAAGACTGGGGGGTGGAAGCAATTATACAATCTCTGCTCTAAAACTGTTTTGTGGGTTTTTTTGTTTTTGTTTTTGTTTCTTTTTTTCTCTTTCTTTCTTTCATTTTTTTTTAAAAAAGAACTAACAAAACCAAACAATTCAGCTCATACCAAATCTGATTCATTTGATTCCTGGTGAGTTCAGACCTGCTGGCTGCTATTTCAAGCCTCATTTCTTTTTGACCTCAAATAATAAAGTTGAAGCCAGCCAGCTTCCATTCAGCCTTGTTGTATTGTCTGCCAGTTTATAAGGCTTTATGTTTGCATCAAAAATGTTATAGGAAAAAAAAAAACAAAAGAAGTCACAAATCTAGGCAATTTTCCCTATTTTACACAGATTTAAAAATTGTTGCAAAAGTTGCCAACTACTGGACATACTTGATAGAAGAAAATAACACAAACACTGAAAATCTCTTTCCCTATTTTGTTAACTCCTTATAACACAAATATGCTGTACCTGTTCCCCTTCTTTCCTCGCTTCATCCCTCTCTTCCTCCCCTCCTGCTCCCTTCCCTCCTGTCTACCTATCCTGCGCTTCCTCTACTTCCTTCTGTGTGCTGGGCTCTCTTAAGCTTATCACAGTCTAACAGGAAAAGAGACACCTAAGCCAACAGCGGCCTATCACATACCCAAATCAGGGTTTCTCCCCAGTGTGGCAACTATCATTAGCAGAGCTGGCTCCTTACTTTGACAAAGTGGGCTGCTTCTTCGTAGCATGGTCAGTGAGTCACAAAGCCCTGCTTGACTTTAGATTCCCCAGTCAAACTGCTTGTTGTGGAAGTACCTTGCCATCAGAGGAGAAATGATACCATTAGAGTCATACCTATCTGGTCTTCAAGACTCACAGCAGGAACTACCTCATACATTTCTTTCTTTTCCCTGCTGTCCCAGTCCATTAGCATTCAGGTTTAGTTTGACTTTCTTCCCAGAGCACCTGTGCTTACCTCTAACTAGCAATTCTTTCACAGTGCTGTAACTGCCTGGTGACAATAGTCTGAAGTCCCCTTTAGACTATGGGAGCCTTGAGGGCAAGGGCTTTGCTTTCATTTCAGTTTCCCATAACCTAGGAAAATACTGTTCACATAGTGAGAGCTCAGGAGATACCTGGTAAATGAATTCATTGCAAAACATACTCCTCAGTTGAGAATCACTGACAAGTATTCAGCAAATATTTGTTGACCATGTAGTATGTTCTAAGCACTAGGTATAGGGACATAGCAGAAATAAAGATGCATGTCCTAGTAGAACTATACTTCAAGGGAAGATACAAATTAAAAAAAAAAGACAAATAAATAGCTATAACAGAACTTAAAACATAAAGAAAATAATCAAATAATGGTTGATTGGGGAAGACCATTGTAGACTATGGAGGCTTTTCTGAGGAGGTGACATTAAGCTAAGACCTGAAGGATGAGAAGGAGCTAGACAAGTAAACAAAAAGGATAGAATGGTCATGGCAGCAGGGGGAGTCAGTGTAAGGTGAGTAAGACTTGGAAGTGTTCCATGCATAGAAAGGAGACTATTGTACCTGGAGCACTGCAAACGATGGAAGAATAGTAAGAGATGAGATTTATAATGTAGGCAGTACCCCATTACACAGAGCTTTTGAATAAAGCTTGGAGTTGTGGGTTGATTCTACAAGCAAGGGGAAGCCTTTGTCGGGTTATAAGCAGAAGAGTGATATAAGCCATTATTTGATTTAAATAGATGATGTCTTCATCAGTGATGTAGAAAATAGTTTTGACATAATGAGAGAAGAATCAGGGAATATAATTAGACAGGGATGGGATTCAAAACATTTATTAACTTCTATAGCCTTTGACACCTGTCAATCGGAAAAGTCATCAGTCAATCTGACGGACACCAGTCAGTGGGCCATTATATCAGAATATAAGCTGAATAGTTGGTTAACCTTGTAGTGTACAGTAAGATATAATGGTGGCATGGACTAGGTGAGTAGTATAAGGGCAAAGAGAATTGATGAAAATACATATTTGGAAGGTAAAGCTGGAAGGATATGCAGAGAGATGGAATGTAATGGGTTCTTAGATCAGAGATGTTATCTCTGGTAAATCTAACTGAAAGGGTTGGATTGAACAATCAATTGTATGGGTATCTATTAGATTTAAAAAATTTTTTTTTTTTTTATGTTTTTTATTTATTTTTGAGAGACAGAGAGAGACAGCGCGAGCAGGGAAAGGTCAGAGAGAGAGGGAAACACAGAATCTGAAGACAGGCTCCAGGCTCTGAGCTGTCAGCACAGAGCCCGACGCGGGGCTCGAACCCACGAACTGTGAGATCATGACCTGAGCCGAAGCCGGACGCTTAACCG
>CM053568.1:56291088-56375342 GCA_028646485.1 Cryptoprocta ferox | reverse complement strand
TATTAGATTTTAATAAAGATCAATCAGTACTTCTATTTCAGAACTGATAAATTTAGATCTCTATGCCATTCAATTGAATATGTTAAAAAAGTGACTTGGATTTCACATTTGACCTGAGGGTAGTGGTTATGACTGGAGATAGCCATTTAATAGTTATCAGTGTTTAGTCAAGCTTTTGGATGAGATCACTTCAGGAGAGAGTAAAAAAATAAGCTCGGATAAAACAAACCAAGGAGGACAATTAAAGGGAGTTTCTTGGGGGCAGAAAGTTAGCAACGGAAAGCATGCTGGTTAAATTTCATACATCTCCTAAGTTTGCCAGAATTTGGTCCTGCCAGAATATCTGGCCAACAAAGTACCTCAAGCTTTCCATTTACCTTTTTACCTTGTCACCTTCTAAGCTGGCTGCAAATTTTATTTCAGATAAAAAATAAATATGCAATCTCATCAACATAGTGCATTATTGAAATATGTGGCATGAAAAATATTTTGTATGTGTTTATTAAACCCTCTGGCAGTTAACCATCCATGATTTATTTCATGGATATAATGGATGCTGCATCATTAGCTTAAAGCATGTACTTGACCAGGGTGCTTTGGCCATATCATTTTTTTATGAAACTCACAAATGAAAACCATTGTTAATATTCAAACCATTTTCTGAATATGAAGTATATCTATAATTCAAAATATTTTATCTCATTGGCCTCCTTTTGATCTTCCCTATTCATACAAAAACAAACATATGCATAGTATCTGATTATTAGTAAATAGGTGACTGGGGATTCTAATTTAGAATTACATGTCAAATATCCATATTCTATAGCATGTTCTTTAAAACATGCATTCAATTACATATGCATGGGCAACAGCATCATGGTCCATTATCTTACTTGTTCAAATGTCAAATGGTGCAATTATTTGGAAAGACTAATATGTTCCGGAATATTTTTAGCATGAACAGATCTTGGGTTTCTGAGTATAATTTATACATGCACCTGCTTTTAAAAACATATATAAAATTTCTGAATATTATAAGATTTTTTGGCTGTCAGGGTGTACAATGCATGGGATGAGATTATGCCTACTAAAGGATTTGAAGAACTAAGTACAAGTAGATCAAAAGAAGCTTAGGGTTCATGTAAGGAAAAGACTAATTAAATGATAACAGCAACTATGTTCCTGTTGGTCACTCATTGCCATATCAGAACAGAGAAGTTAGCAAGGCTCACACCTTAAAAAGAGCAGCGTTATTTCATGTGGCTTGAGAATAATTTAAAAATTATGAATTTTGGGGCCCCGAGGTGGCTCAGTTAGTTAAGTGTTCAACTTTGATTCAGGTCTTGATCTCATGGTTTGTGAGTTTCAGCCCCAAGTCAGGCTTTGTGCTGACAGCTTGGAGCCTGGAGCCTGCTTCAGATTCTATTCTCCCTTTCTCTCTGTCCTTCCCCTACTCGCACTCTCTCTCTCTCTCTAAAATAAACATTAAATTTTCTTTTAATTATGAATCTTAAGTTTAAATTTTTTAATGTTTATTTATTTTTGAGAGAGAGAGAGAGGGAGAGAGGGAGGGAGGGAGAGAATGCACACTTGTGGGGGAGGGGCAGAGAGCAAAGGGGACCAAGGATCCAAGCAGGCTCTGCACTGACAGCAGAAAGCCGTTTTGCAGGGCTTGAACTCCGGAGCCATCAGATCATGACCTGAGCCGAAGTTGGATGCTTAACCAACTGAGCCACCCAAGCGCCCCAAGTTTAAACAAATGTTATATGCAGCAGCATTTCTCTAATGCTGAATGAATGGTATTAAGGAAGTCACACTAAATGAGTATTTAGCAAGTGGACAATAAGAGTCTACTAGGGAAACTTCTATCACAGCTTTATTTAATGCTTCAAGATGTGTCCACACCAACCAAATTTAGCAAGGCTATTGTACTTACAAATGGTTCTAATGCAAAGCTTTATTTAACCTGAGTTAAATATTCAATCTTGCAACTTAATTGTTTCTCCTTTTATTTACATATTTAATTAATTCCTTGGTTATCATTCCTCACCCTCATACATATAATAGAACCACAGGGAGTCCTAGTGCTTTCACCTCCAGAGAGCTGGTATGTCTTTCAATTGCTGGAGGGATTTAAAAATGCTTTTAAAATGTTTATTTATTTATTTTGAGAGAGAAAGAGAGAGAGAGAGCAAGAGAGCATGAGCTGGGGAGGGGCAGAGAGAGAGGGAGAGAAAGAATCCCAAGCAGGCTCCGCGCTCAGCACAGAGCCTGACATGCGTTCTATTCCACAATCATGAGATCATGACTTGAGCCGAAACCAAGAGTTGGACGCTTAACTGACTGAGCCAACCAGGAGCCCCAGGATTTTAAAATTTTATACATTACTAGGTGTAATATTCCACTCCCCAAAAGTTAGTTGTAACCCCCAAAAGAGCTAGGTGATATTATATGCATAACAAACACCCATCTCAAGATCAATTGTTTGGATTAGTTATTGGTCATAATCTTCCTCCTTCTATATGTGACTGAGATCTACTGTTTGACTACATTCTACATTCATATCAAGGCTGCATGTAGTGGTGCACTCAGCAAATATTTATTATGGATTTATTTATACTCAAAGCACTATAGCATAGTATTTTGAGGAGTGTAGACTCCCTAGTTTAGAATGTCAGCTTCTCCAGTTGTTTAACTCTGGGTAACTTATAGAACTTCTCCCCACTTCCGTCTATTCATTTGTGATATTGGTATAATAATAGCATCTGAGCACAAGTAAGATCTAATAATACATTAAGTCCTTAAAAGGGTGTGTGGCACATAGTTGGTTCTTAATGTTATATATTTATTATTACGTGTTTGAGTATCTAAAGTACTATGGATACAGTGCTAAAAGAAACATGAAAATCTGGCACTGAAGGCATTTGTTAGCTGGCTGGGGAACATGAACAATACAGATAATCTTAAAATAATGTGTGCTTTGGTAAGAGCAAGTCCAGATCTTGGAATATTTACTCTAAATATAGAAAACTGGTTGAATGGTAAATACTGAAGGGAAATGACTATAAAAAACGAGCACTTACTTCTTACTTTATAAGAAACATCAAAATTTTCAATAAAAATTAAAGACTTTCTCCTGATATTTTTCACTGGAATTCCAAGAAATCATGTGAACAGAATAATTTCAATTATTTAAAAGTTCCATCTTTCTGTTTTAGTGTTTTGCTAATTTAATGTTTTACAATTCAAGCAATACATTGGTAAGATATTAATTGAGGGGACAAAGTGTTCTTGTAAATTCCAAAAAAAAAATCAATATCTGGGAACCACAGTAGGAAATTAAGTTTTTATGGTTCATTCATATATTTATGGTTCTCTTATTCAGACTCACCCTAAAGTGAGGGAGACCATTTTAAGAATTGAAATGTATATATATAGAGAGAGGAAGAGAGTATTATTTTCCTCTACCAGTCTTTCCCACTGACAGCACTGTATTGTGATTACCTGAGAGCCTTGTATTGAAAACAAGTGAAAGCAAATAATTAGTTGAGTGTATTTCTGGGTTGCTGAGATATTTCTGGTTAGTTATTTTATTGAGTTGGCCTCAGCAGGTGCCAGTTTGATGAAGATAGAGTTCTATTCCACTTTATGCATCAGGAGTAGGCTACAAAATTGCATATAAATCAAATCTCCATTTAAAAGTAGTTTGTTTTTAATGGACCTCATGATGAATACTTCATTCTGTTTTCATTTATCTTTGCAAATTTGAATTCTGTAACTTGTTGCATTTTTTAATACAAGATAAACTTTTTATTTAAATAATGAATCCAGTGGTTTTCTAGGATGGAAAACAACTCTAGAGAAAAGTGGCAAAGGAGAAGGGAAATAGAAAGCTTAAGGTAAGGAATAATATAAGCTGAGGGGAAATAAACTGATACTTGGGGGTAAACCCTACATATAGCAGTTTTTTTAATGACTTCTCCTTTTCCTTTGCATTTGCCTATGCTGTTTACATTTGGATACAATTCAAATCTTATTTCAATTAGTCTTTTTTATTTCAGATTTTTATTTTTGTGAAAGAACAAAAATATCTTTTGGAAATAAAGCATGACCAGGGGCCACCCTAGGTAGATACCCTCTACCTAGAAACAGTTGCCTTTTATACCCCCTTTAAATATGTAGCAGTGAATCACCAAAATGTATGTCAATGATTTTGCCTACAAACACAAGTTCAAACAATACAATCACATGGCACACATTGTAAGGGTAGGTCAGTACCACTGTGAAAATGACCCACTGTACTATGTACTAATATATATATATATATATATATATATAAATTATATATTCTATAATATAAATATTCTATTTGTAATGAGCTCTGTGGGGAAAATTTCCATATCACAGAGAGATGCATTTGCTAATGGTTACTTAGGCTTTTCTTAAGTATGAAGAAAAATGTAATACTATTTGAAACTTAATTAAGTATAAGTTTATGCCAAATTTTTTTCTTTGTAAAAAAATTCTTTATAATGTAAATATCACACATGAATAGCCAATTCAAATGTTTACTGAGACAGATGAGTGATTTCACTATAAGAATTAGTTAGGATTGGAGGTGTATATGTGTAGTGATTCACAGGAAATGGTATTTCTTACTATGACTTACCAAAAAGTTAAAAAATACATCAAAGTTATCAGTGAGATAAAGACTCTATGAGTTTTCCTTTAATTAATTTAAAAGGCAGCTGTACAGTTCCTCTCATATGAGCAGGACTTGTTTAGTTTGTGGAGCTTAAGTAAGGGCCAATCATTTTGAAGGTTGTGAATTTTCCTAAATCCTTCATGATTTGGGTAAAGTCCCATTTGTATCATCTGTAAGTTGCAAATTACTACATAAAATATCAGTAACAATAATAATTTGCATAACATTTCATGCTTTAAAAGCCATTGTTCAGGAAATATTAAACTGAATGAGACATGGGTCAGACTCAAGATCACAGACAATGCAGCTGGGTAGAAGTATCTTTATTTCACAGAACTTATGATACCTTCTTTGGAGACATAGTATTCTCATTCTATTAATAAAAATAAACAATATCTAAGACAAAGTCAGTCCCCTTTCCAGTTTAGTTAAAGGGATGTTTGATTTTAATGCTTCATTGAATTTACTTTGTCCCTAACCAAATATGCAATCATAATTAAATGAACTGTAGGCAATGTTGCAGATTCCAAATCCTCTCCTTCCCATGTTTCACAGAAATGCACTAAAGAACATTAACATTTGTGTGCAAATATATAGGGCTAAATAATAACCTTTTCTCACCAAAAAGTGATATGTGATTTAGAAAATAGTCTCCAAAAGAATAAAGAATCACCTGATTGTATATAAAATACAAATTGAGTTATATTCATTTTTCATATTAAATAAAGTCTGATATATGGAACAACAGACACTAGTCTTTTGTAATATTTTAATTTTTTTAATGTTTATTTATTTTTGAGAGAGAAAGACACAGAGTGTGAACAGAGGAGGGGCAGAGAGCGGGGGAGTCACAGAATCTGAAGCAGGCTCCAGGCTCTGAGCTGTCTGCACAGACCCCAATGTGGAGCTCGAACTCACAAACCATGAGATCATGACCTGAGCTGAAGTCGACGCTTAACTGACTGAGCCACTCAGGCACCCCAACACTAGTTTTTTAAAGCTACTCTAAGAGTAATGATTTCAACAGGAGATATTTTATTTAATTTTCTTACTTGTCCATTTCAGATCATGCAGCCAAGATTCTTGCTAAGGGCATTAAAGTGCCTCTTTACCTAGAAGTTCCTGTACTTGACTAATCAGAACATATGGGAGACTGCGTGTGAAAAGCAGATTCCAGGACCCGTTATGGAATCACTACGACAGAATTTCATGGAGGTATGCCTGGTGACTGGCTGGCAAGTAGGTGAGGATAGAATCTGAATATGTGAGACTCCTTCCTAGAAGTTACTCTGATGATGTTCCAGACTTGGTAAGTTTCCTCAAGTTATTTCACTAATAACCTGCTCCTCAGGGACATTTATTTTACATAATATGAAGCTCCCTAAGTATTAACCAACATTATCTCCAAATGAATAACATTGATCCATTTAATATAGAATGATGAATTCATTCTAAGGAACTAAGAATTAGAGTGTACACACTAAAGAACAACAAAAGTAGTTTCACAAAAGATTTCATAAACAACAACAAAAGCATAGTTATATGTGTGTGAGGGGAATCTTTTTAAGTCAAAAGAGTTGTAAGGAAATTCATTTTGAAGACATAGATACAAAGGAATTTGAGTTGTAAGTACTGTGTCAAAATCACTGTTGGGCACACTAGGTATCTCAGTGAATCATTGTCACATTACTGAACAATTGTGTTATATCCCTCCAGATACTTTGTTTTTATTGAAAGATAGCACTTTCATCATCTAACTTGCTATCTGTTTTACTTAATTATTTCTGTATTGTTTGACTTCTCCAAACAGACTACATGTTCCATGAAATTAGTGATTTTTGTAGACAGAGATAGTATGTGTGTGTTTAATCTTTACCCCATCCCCAAGAACCTGTCTAGCACCTTGTAGGTATTCAATAAATAAGTTTAGAATGTTAAATAAAAAAATCTGTAGATACACCACATAATGCTATCTTCAGAAAATAGAGATAAGGAATGTATCTATAGCATAACTATTTTAGGCCCTTCCTGTGCAATGACATAGTAATGGCACTCATATTGCTCTTATTATGCTTTACCTTGAATTATATTAATTTAAAATCACGTCTGTGATAACCAGATTGCAAATTCCTTCAGGGAAGAAGGAGTCAGGTCTGGAATTTTAATGTTACCTAAACTTAAAGAAATGTAATGTTTTACTGAAATTCTCAGGAGAGCTGCAGAGGGGACTCATGTCTGTCCACTCAGCTCTTAAACTTCTGACTCAGGAGATTTTATACTCATATCCTCCCTCCAACACCTGCCATGATCTTTTACACACTGTAGAAAAATACATTAAATATTTCTGAATTTATTGCTTCCTATGTAATCCTTTGGTTAAGAGAAACATATGACTTCCTTAGTTCTGGACTGAATTGTTTGAATAAAACAGCCAAAAGCAATGTGTGCGTACATGGGTGTCTAAAGACATTCAAGATGACTGGATCATTTTCCCTGCTATGGCTGTCATTGTAAGATCTTCCCATCGCTGTCAACTGATTCTTATTGCAAGAGGCAGTGTTAGAGAGAAAGAAAAAGGCTTCCAATGCATTATTTCTACACTACATGCCCAGAAGGATGCTAAGCATAATAAAGGACACTAAAGAGGGAAACAATTGGATTTGAATCCAATTACCGAGAAATGCTGACATTAATCTAACAAGGAACTCATTTTATGCAGAATTATTTGGGTCAAAATATTGTGAACAGAGCTTATACACTCAAAATTTGGCTACTAATGATGAGTTATGTTATAAAGAATTATTTTATTAAAATCTTTTTTTAACAATTTAAAGAAAGAATATTAGCTGAACTTGGTCATAACTAAAAATTTTCACACTGAAAAGAAAATTGCCCTGTCTCCCTTCTTATTCTTAGTGGCTGAGTGATATTTTGAGTAAGTTAATTAGTTTATGATAGACTTTTAAATATACAGGAGAAAATTAGCAAATTCAAATTTTAATATGAAATTATCTTGTGTATTGGTATTATGCATGCACACATATGTGTTCACACATGCAAACACTCACACACATACACACAAACATAGTAATTTGAGGGAACAAGTTATTTCTTTTGTTAACAAAACATCTTTATCCATTTTTCAGGGTAGAGTTGTGATATCTGAAGGTGATTTGTCAGCTTTCATAAGCCACATGAAATGTTGAAAAGTGAGTAATTCACTGTCACAACAAGTTCATGTTCATATTAAGGAGAAACCAATGGCCAATACCAGGATTTCAACTCTTTTAGTTCTACCTTGATTTTTTAACTGTCTACTTAACATCTACTTTAGGTATGTCATTTTTAGGTAAAAGTGGTTTAACTACTATAACAGGGTAGCAACCTATTACGTTTTCCTCTTGATTACTTACTTCTACAAGTTAATTAAATAAAGTTATAGATTTGTATAGAATGAAATTCAAACACTTTAAAATCATCATCTGACCTCCTTTGGATGCATGTGGATAAAGGTGATAGAAACTCGGTTAATGGAACAGCCAAAATATGACCTTCAATTGGTCTCTAGGAAGGGAAGATTAAAAGAAGAAACACTAGCAAGTATAATAATAATAATAGTAATAATAATAATATATCGAATCATGAGTGATTAACTTTCCATAAAATAATCCTCATTTGGTAAAATAAATAGTCTAAGCATTAAAATCTTGCAGTTCCAGTAAACCATTTAACAATGCTTCCATGTAGGTAATAATTTCAAAGAAGAGTCAGTATGATAACTATATGCATTTTCCTCTGCAGAATATTTTCTTGAAAAATACAACCAAAAATCAATCCTATGATCTTTGTCTATATAATGAGTTTAATATAAATGTAAAAAGAGCATGGAACTGTGGAATAATTCAGGAGTAAAATAAACAACATATCAGTATTAGAGTTGTATTTTTCCAATTTGTGAAGTGCCCATCTGGGATTGCTTTTAAGTTTTGTCATTTGATAGGGGACTTATTTTTTCTCTGATTCACTCAGGGATAAACTAGATTTCCAATGGCAGGGCAAGGAGGGGAAGGTGTTATTTTCTTCTTGTTTATTGTTTGGTCCTTAAGTATAAAACACCAGCTTTTTCAACAATCCCAAAATCCCAATTACATGATTTCACCTGCTCAAAATGTAATTTATTGCTAATGGAATCATAGAAAAACGTTTCCACAGTTTATGAAATGTAGAGTCAAGTAAGTAAGGCAAATTGGTATTGAAGAGGAATTATTGATTCTCCTGTTACCATAGGTGCATTTCAGTTTGATACATGGAATTTTATTTCTATTAGAGCAATAATTTATATTTAAGCCTCAAGTCTTGTGTCACCTTCCTTGGCCTATGTTGTTTTAAACCAGATATGACAATTGTGCCTGAACTTCTCATTCTCTTGCTGTCTTTTGAAAACCTTATTTGATTTGATACCATACAATCTGGTATGAGAAGTTATAAAGCTATCAATAACTCACTTGGCAAAGTTTTCCAAAAATTGTCCTCATAGTTCCTGTCTGAACATTAGGATACTAGACAAGTTTAAATGTAATTCCCTCTTAGCTTAATGTCTCTGAAGTTATGAAATTATATTTTTTAACTCTCTGTAGAATAACCATGGGTGTATATTGAAATCTGTAGATGACTTTCTTCATAAAATATTACTCAGATTATTAACCAACTAGTTCAGTTGGTTTATTAGAGCAAAAGTATTAAACAAAAGCATTAAGGAAATCACAACTAATCTTTCCTATACTGTGTTCTCACAATACACTATGCTCTGTAAAAGTGTTTCTCAATTGTGTATTATAGATGGATTGTTGGTACATCAGTCTATCTCGCAAGATTGGAAAATTTATGAAGAGCAGGGAATTAAGGAGTTCTTTATCTCCATTATACTTGGCCTCAATTCTGATTTAAATTATACCACCCTCCATTTCTTGAGTATTGATTTTCATATATAGTATCTGGATTACCCCAGAAAAGAATTCATGAAGTAGGATGTTATCTTCTTCTTCAGTTGAGAAAACAGGCTCAGAGATATTTTTTGACTTGCCCAAAATGACACAGTCAGTATGGGGTGAAACTGGGCTATTCCTTAGACCTGTCTGATGCTAAAGATCAAGAACCTTCCTTCTCATATGATAGGTTTTGACTTTTCAAGACAGATGAATAAAATAACACTTGTTGAATCAAATGCAATTTTTTTCATAGAAACATTATATACCTAAAAATCTCCCCAAAATGTGGCTATTTTATCCAATAACTATAAGATAAATAAGCAAGAACACTGAAATTACCCACTTTACACCTCAGCTCTATTATCTCCCAAATGGGGACTTCATATTGAGATGTGGGAAGAGTAAGTAAGTGCAATTATGTGACATGAAAGCATTTATGTGCCTGGCACAAAGAGATTCTGAATGACTGTTCAATAAATTATTATTATTTATCATCATCATCATCATCATCATCGTCATCATCATCATTCTTTAGTACTATTTGTATATAAAGCTAAAATGTATCTTGAAGCAAAGGCTGTCTTATTTTTTGGATGGCTCTACCAGAAGTTCATAAATATCACAAAATATTTCTTTGTAGTGGATCTAAAGGCATCTCAGGCAGTCTGTCATATCTTTTACTTCTAATAAATGTCTTAACTTTTCAAAATTATAGTATATTCCTTATGCTAAGGGAATATGGTGTCTGTGTTTATGTGGGAGAAAAAGACTAAGATCCAAAGATTTGTTTATTTTTCCAGTTGAGTATCAGGAGGAACAATTGAGTTTATGTTATACATTTAAACACAGAACTAATATTTTAATATAGAACTCTATATAAACAGTTCTATATTTTAAAAAGAATTGATAAATACTTGTTGAAAAAATAAAGAAATTAGGCCCTTCCGTGTTTAATATAATATGACCGTTCTAGGCTGAAGTTACTTATAGCTCATATATTTTCACATGTGATTATTATAATTAAGCATTAAGTAGTAGCATAACAGTATTAATAATAACAATACTTAGCTTCCTTAGGTTGCTGTCTTTACCAAGTTACTTCCTCAACATACAGCCAGTAAATAGTGAGAGCCAGGACAGGCACACGTGGATTTCAAATCCAAATTTGGTGCTTCCCACTTTTACCACCCTGTGCTGGGAAATTAGGACGTTTTGGTAAACTATTCTAAATTTCAGGAGATGCATATTTGATAATTCAGAGTTATTCATGTAAAATGGATTTAAAAGGAAGTAAAAAGATGACAAAGATAAATGTATAGGGTCCTCATTGCCTTATGAGTTTTATTTCATAAAGAAATTGTGAGATTATCTAGTATAATATATGCATCTCCTGTAATTC
The DNA here is from genome assembly GCA_028646485.1 of Cryptoprocta ferox. NCBI lineage: Eukaryota > Metazoa > Chordata > Mammalia > Carnivora > Eupleridae > Cryptoprocta > Cryptoprocta ferox. The sequence goes on along the minus strand of CM053568.1, from coordinate 56,364,250 downwards.
TTGACGAAGAGGGTAGATTATTTGATTTTAAAAAAAGGATTTATTGGGGCACCTGAGTGGCTCAGTTAGTTAAGCTTCTGACTCTTGGTTTCAGCTCAGGTCATGATCTCACTTGTGAGTTCGAGTCCTTATCAGGCTTTGTGCTAACAGTGTGGAGCCTGTTTGGAATTCTCTCTCTCCGTCTCTCTCTTTCTTTCTCTCTCCCTTTCTGTCTGCCCCCCGCCCCCACTCATGCTATCTGTCTCTCTCAAAATAAATAAATAAAATTAAAAAAAAATTTTTAATTTAAAAAAGATTTACTACAGTTGTAAAATATAAGCCAATGAGCAGTTTGTAATACTGAATAATAGTCTAACATTTTTATAATACAGTTACTATTAGAAGATTTTAAAAGTCTCACTAAGAGTTAAGTCACTGTGTAATAATGACTGGCGGGGGGGGGTGTTCTCTTTTGCAGTTTCTCTGAAGGTCGCTAAATGCATTATCACATCTTGATAGATAATACCCCACCTTATCTTCGTGCATTGCTAGACACAGTATATGTGTACACAACACACATTCATATCCCCACTAAGAACCCATATGGTATGTCATCTTGGTTGTTATCTACATGTTACTGTTGTTTGGACTACTGAAATTTTAAATCTAGAAGGGATGCCTGGGTGGCTCAATCGGTTAAGAGTCCTACTTCAGCTCAGGTCATGATCTGGCAGTTTGTGAGTTCTAACCCTGCATTGGGTTCTGTGCTGACAGCTCAGGGCTTGCAGCCTGCTTGGGATTCTGTGTCTCCCTTTCTCTGCCCCTCCCCAACTCATGCTCTGTCTGTCTCTCTCTCTTTCAAAAATAAATAAACATTATATATATTTTTTAATATAGAAGACCATCAGATATTTTTTAAAGGTTGTGTCTTCGGTACTTTCCTATTTCTGTGTTACACAGAAGATATGCACCGCAAATAAAGCTCTGAAAGCCACTGTAACAGAAAGAGCACTGCATGTCCAACAGACCTCATATCCATTTCCTTCTGGGCTGGACTTCGTTTCTCAGTGTCTGCAGTTAAAGGGGCCATGTGACTGAATGGCAATGAAATGTAAACATGGTGCTTAAATTTCCTGAATACTTAAGTCATTCATTTGTTTATATTATTTATCTCTTTCCCTCTTCCTCCTTTTAGGAGAAGTCTCTGAGAACCTGAGGAGTGGCAGAACCCAGGTCCCTGAATGACTTCATGGAACAAAGCACCTTTGAAACTTGCCCTGGACCGTAACATGAGTGAGTAAGAAATGTTTGTCGTGTTAATCCAGTACAATTTGGGGGTCTTTGTGACAACAGTTATTCTATTCTGACTTACTTTAGAAAGGTGGTTTCTCTTATGGACAACCTCACAGCACTGGGAATGTGAGCCACAAAAGTAGCTTCTTATTTTTCTACTATATTAAACACAGTTCTATATAGAGGGTAAAATTAAATACAGTGTACCATTTTCCTTAGGCACCTATGTTTGGTCTTTACATAATTTTGGGGGGAAAATCTACTTTGGCCAATGTGGAATAGTGCACACAATCAAGAATGAAGATGCGCTTTCTTCTATATATCATGACATATATACATATATATTATATATATGCCTGATACATATCATTAAACACACATACACATACACACACACACATTTTTAGGAAACAATTATTACTTAGGCTGAAATACCTGCTTCGTGGTTGAAGGTGTGTATGATATCATTAGAGTTTTTCATAAATAACTGCTCTTCTCACGTCTCCTTTCTCCCAGAGAGCAATAATAATATCTTTTGGTAATGCCTGCAAAGCATGTGGTTTGAGTGCCACACATACATAACCATCTTTATAGTGATCATCTCAGTGGGAGTTCCATTAGGAAATTAAAATGTGGTGCTGATGAAACTGAGTGACTCAATGTTCCAGCTTTTCCTTGTGCTTATGGGAACCTCCTGCAGTTCTACAAAACAAGCTTGGGCTTTGGACAGGTGTTATTTGAATGCAGGCTCGTTACAATTTAAGCTCCATGGAGACAAAGCTCAAGAAGTCCTACAAGAGCAGTACAGTAAGTGTTCTGGTGCCACCTCCAGAGAACTCTGATTCTTCTGTCCTTAGGGACTCAGCATCAGGACCAGGAGAATGATTGGTATGAGATCGGATAGGTGGGTAAAGGGGCAGTGAATTATAGTTTCTCTAGTGAACATGTTGTAGTGAATTTGAGAGTTTCATTCTCAAATAATATGTTTTTTTGTTTTATTTATTTATTTTTGACAGAGAGAGAGAGAGAGAGAGAGAGAGAGACAGAGAGACAGAGAGAGAGACAGAGAGAGAGACAGAGAGAGCAAGTCTTAGCAGGGAAGGGGCACAGAGAGAGCGAGAGAGAAAATCCCAAATAGGCTCTGCACTATCAGTTCACAGCCTGATGTAGGGCTCAAACCCACAAACCATGAGATCATGACCTGAACTGAAATCAAGAGTCGACTTGATAGCTTAATCGACTGAGCTACCAGGTGTCCCTCAAATATTATGTTTTATTCAGTACTCCTTAAATTGGGTAATCTTACTGAAGTTATGATGGTAAGTGGCTGCCATCAGCAAGTTCAAAATGTATTTACTTCTTTTTTTAAATTAATTTATTTAAATTCAAGGGGGTTAGCACACAGTGTAGTTAGTATTGGTTTTAGAAGTAGAACCCAGTGATTCATCACTTACATATAACATCAGTACTAATCCCAACATGTGTCCTCCTTAATGTCCACACCCATTTAGCCCATCCCCTCACCTACCTCTTCTCCAGCAACCCTCAATTTGTTCTCTGTCTTTAAAAGTCTCTTATGGTTTGCCTCCCTTCTGTTTTTATCTTATTCTTCCTTCCCTTCCCCTATGTTCATTTAATTTTTTTCTTAAACTCCACATGAGTGAAATCATATGATATTTACCTTTTTCTGACTGACTTATTTTGGTTATCATAATACATTCTAGTTCCATCTACATTGTTGCAAATGGCAATATTTCATTCTTTTTGACCACCAAGTAATATTATATATATATATATATATATATATATATATATATAATCAATCACTTCTTCCTTATCCATTCAACAATTGATGGACATTAAAACTTTTTCCACAATTTGGCTATTGTGGTCAAAGCCTGACGTGGGGCTTGAACCCATGAACTGTCAGATCATGACCTGAGCTGAAGTTGGCCACTTAACCGACTGAGCCACCAAGGCACCCCTCATAATTTGACTATTGTTAATAGCACTGCTATAAATATTGGGATGCATGTACCCCTTCAAATCAGCATTTTTTGTATCCTTTGGATAAATACCTAGTAGAGCAATTGCTAGGTCATAGGGTAATTCTATTTTTAAATTTTTAAATTTTTTAAACTTCCATATTGTTTTGTGGGGTGGCTGCACCAATTTGCACTCCCACCAGCAATGCCAAAGTATTCCCCTTTCTCCACATCCTCACCAACATCTGTTGTTTCCTGAGTAGTTAATTTTAGCCGTTCTAACAGGTGTGAGGTGGTACCTCATTGTGGTTTTGATTTGTATTTTTCTGATGATGAGTGATGTTGAGCATCGTTTCATGTGTCTGTTAGCCATCTGGATGGCTTTTTGAAAAGTGTTTATTCATGTTTTCTGCCCACTTCTTCACTGAAATATTTGTTTTTGAGTTTAGTAAGTTCTTTATAGATTTTGGTACTAACCCTTTATCTGATATGTCATTTGCAAATATATTTTCCCATTCCATCAGTTGCCTTTTAGTTTGGTCGATTGTTTATTTTGCTGTGCACAAGCTTTTTATCTTGATGAGGACCCAATAGTTCATTTGTGCCTCCAAAGACATGTCTAGTAAGAAGTTGCTGCAGCCGAAGTCAAAGAGGTTGCTTCCTGTTTTATCTTCTAAAATTTTAATGTTTTCCTGTCTCATATTTAAGTCTTTCAATCATTTTGAATTTATTTTTGTGTTAAATGTATTTACTTCTTTGGCTATGAAGTCAGTGCTCAGAAATTTTGCCTAAGGTAGCAGGGACTTTCTGCAGTTGGTAGTCTTAAAGGTGACTATTGTGTTTTAACATTTTCTAATAACGTCCATTGTATGTTATAAGCTTAACCAAAGATGCTCATAGCTTCTATAGATCACTTTATTAAAAAATGAACTGCAACATTTATCTAACGTTACACAGTAGCAGAGGAAAGGAGATAATTCATAATTTCTAACTTTTGTCATTGAATTTTATCTCTCTGATGGTTTATATTTTCGAGGTAATAATGCATATCCCATTTGCCCTATATATCTTCCCTTTGCCCCCCTAACTTCACTGTTCCCTGCTGCATCCTGCTCTTGTTCTGGGAGATTGACCTGGAGGAGCCATTTGGTGAGTTTCCTGGCCTCTGTCTGCCTGTGAAGTTTAACCACAGGGGAGCACCAGTATGAACAGAGGAGGGAGTGCTAGTAGAGCAAGGACTATTTGGCATCCCTCTAAGAAGGTCAGAGTTCCTGTGAATTTGCTCTCTCCACACAGCTCCTTCTGTCTTTGGGTTCTGTACTCATTCCCTACCCTTACACATTCAGGTAGTATTACTTCACTATCCCTGGTTCTTACTCTTCTTGCCTTTGCAAATAGTCTCTTTATTAAGCCCTTATCAAATCCTAATTGGATCATGTCATTTGTTTGCCTCTGAAATGCTATCAGATCTACCATCCACTTGATGTTTACATCAGCTTTATAAAAAAAAAAATGCCCCACTTCATAAGAGAAGGATTTGATACACAGAAAAAGAAAACGATTTGCCCAAGGTCACCAAGCTAGTCAGTGGCTGGATTTTAGCAATTTTGCCTCATTAACATGTCACCTCTGCACCCCTGCTCTGCTTGCATTTACTATAATTATTTAATCATGTTAACCACATTATACTGAATAAATGTTGAACTAGTTATTGTCTTCTATTATATTTTCCAAGTAAAGATCAGGCGTTGAAAGAGAGTCCTTTTAAAAGAAAATCACTGATGCAAATCACTCATGGAAATGTGGATGTTAATCACAGTAATTTTTAAGAGTGAATGTTTTATAATGGCATAATTAACAATCACAGAAGATCATCACAACATGGGTCTCTTCAAACATCATTAGCACTAAAAGTTTAGTATACCGAGCATTCACAAACATTGCATGTGATGGAAAAATAATTTGCCTAATAATTTGGTGGTGAATTTTGAGTGAACAATTGATACATCTTCAGAGGAGGATAGGTTTGATACTGTCAGCCCTTGTGTGAAAAATAATAAGGGTCTGAACAGTAACACATTCAATTATAAAATTTATTTGGCTAGTTGTACCAAGATCTGAAATGCACCAAAATTAATTTATTCCATATACTATCTTAGTACAGGTTTTGTGAGGTTTCCACATGTGATCATTCATCAAGAGGTGCTAGGATTTTTTTGTTCTTGTTCCTTTAAGAGCAGATGTTATATGTATGGAGCTAGATGGTACCCTTTTTCTAAGGTCAATTCTTTCATCATGACAGTGATACCTTGGCAACCCCACCAAATGTCTGATAAATGAATATAGGGAGTATTTTCCTTCCTTTATTACAGATCCATATAATGTGTCAACATTTAAAAAACGTTAAATAAAGTGAAATATTAGGAAAAGGAACATCCCACCCTGACAGCTCTTTATTTGCTATTTCTGCTATGTGACAATACTGGATTGATATGTGATCTTCAGTGATTTACAAACGCCTGTATTCTACCTTGTAACGGCTGCAGTGGTGTTGAGCAGCCTTGAGATGATTTACTGCAATTTGTCACTTTTTGAAACTGTTCCAAAATAGTCTGCTGACATGTACTAAAGAGCTTTCAGTGAAATATGAAATGGTTCATTTGTTATGTCAACTGGAAACATTAAGTGATATCTGAAAATCACTTTAAGATTTATTGAAGTGATTTAAAATATCCTTTAATGGCAATTTGGTGTATCACAAAAGCAATATTGTCATTAAAAGCACAAGAAAATCTTTTCATCATATCATAAAAGTATTCATAGCATGTTCTGATTATAACTGCACCACTTAAGAAATCGATCACTATGAAGATATTCTGAAAGTTTAACAGGCAACTTTTAAACAAATATTTATAAGTGGAAGGAGATTATTGTGATCTGAATCATTTAATATCATTAAAAATCAGAGATCTGAGAGCTTAAATTCCATAACATATTAGTAATGTTCTTTAAAGACCCTCTATTCTATTCATATTATATTTCTCCTTAAGAAGTTAAGCATGTGTTGCTATGCAACATGTCTATATTGGCCACTGTGAACCACTTTCCAATTCAGTGAACACACAACTTAAGTAAACCAGATAATCTATGTGTCATTACATACGAGTAGACATTTCTTAATGTTCTCTTTGGGACTACTGTCTCTGGAAAAAATGAGTATAGGATAGTAGTTGACAAGTTGTGTACAGAGAATTTCCTATGATGATTGCTTGTGATAATTTTCCTTGGGTGAAAAAATGAAAAGTGTATTGAATGTCTTTAGGTTTAGATATTGAGTATGCTTTTAATTTAGAATATATAATAATTAAGGATACCTCTGAATTATTTAACAATACCAGGTCATCAAAATGTTTTAATTTCTAAGCTAAACATAAGTTTAATAAAATATGATTAAACTCTACCCCACCCCAAAAATTAAAAAAGCTGCTGGGCCAGTAATAATAGGAATCTGGCTTCTTAAAGAGGATCTTAGGAGGAAATAAGGTAAAGAGAGATATATCTTCATGTCTGAATGAGACTATGTGGAGTAACTTGCTTTGGTCTGATGTAGAAGCAAGGAGAGTGTGGAATATAATAGAACTGAATTCTAATGGAAGGTTGGGACTTTGGCCATATACTCCTTTCTTGTTCAAGTTCACAGGATGCTCTAGTACGCGTGATTTTTCTCAGGAAACAGGTACCTGACCATAGCACCCAGCAGCAATCAAATCATAGCTAAGGAAAGGTAGTGAACACAGTTATGCATTACCAACCAGTGAGATCCAGAGAAAAACACCCTGAGTGAGGATATACTGCTCTGGGAACAGCACAGAGAACAGGATGACAACAGGAACTTGATGCTACTTTCGCCTAATTTTGTTGTTGTTGTTGTTGTTGTTGTTGTTGACTTTTTTTTTTTTTTTTTTTTTTTTTTTTTTTTTTTTTTTTTTTTTTTTAGAGTGGGAAACGCCATTTTAATGAGGGAGAAACCCGGGCTCCAAAGCGCTCAGAAACCATCCCAAGGTAATTGAATGAATCCACTTCGGAGGCTGGGGGCTAAAATACACACTCTGCCCGGGGCCCCAGAAAACCTCCGTTCCCCGGACGTGATCTGCGTGCACCCGAAGTCCGGTCCGGGGTTCACTCAGAGAGGGCCCCTCAGCGCAGATCGGGGACACCCGGAAGCCTGGGTCCGGGGGTGGGAGCGGCTACCCTAGCTGGCAACCTGGGCTCTATTTGGGGCCGCACGCCCGAAGTCCCCAGATGGGCAGAACCTGAATCACTTGGTCCCCTTGGCACAGACCCAGGGTCTTGGAGAGGCACAGTCCCAAGCCGCAGGTGTTGTTGACACCTGCTTAACAGATTCTCCTTTAAAAAAATGTCCACTCTCATGAGTGCTTCATTATGTCAGACCACGATTGTGGCTTAAGGAGGCATTTTGGTAAGCAATTTCCACCAATCATAATTCTTAATGCTTAGCAAAGTGATTCAGAAGACCATGCCTATTAAATTCTGTGCTTGAGATTGTTTTTTTAACTGTACTAGCTATATTAGACCACCACTGTGCATGGCCAAAAGCAAATTTGTTAATTTTCCTTTTATTTAATTCTACTGTCAAGCTTAATTATATATTTGGCTGTAGTAAGTCAGTGTTTCTCAAGGTGTGATTTATGGACCAGCTATGGGAGGATTACCTAAGGTATTGTCTTAAATGAAATATTTGAAGCCCTAGACCTCTTGAATTTGAATCTCTGGGGTTGGGCTCAGGAGACTTCACGTTTAATAAGAACCCCAGGTGATTTTTATGCACACTGAACATTGAACACTACTGTAATAAGATGTTTTCCTTTGATTGGGGCTTATAGTCACCATGAATAGATCCTCACAACTAATTTATTTTAGAGCTCAAAGGGACCTTGGAGATCACTGCATTCAGCATCCACATGATTAAATGAAGATGTGTTTGAAATTCTAAAAATGTTTGGTTATTTCATGGGTTTTTTTTTTCTTTTTTGAGAGACAGAGAGATACAGCATGAGCAGGGGAGGGTCAGAGAGAGAGGAAGACACAGAATCTGAAGCAGGCTCCAGGCTCTGAGCTAGCTATCAGCACAGAGCCCGACGCGGGGCTCAAACCCATGAACCGTGAGATCATGACCTGAGCCGAAGCCAGATGCTTAACTGACTAAGCCACCAAGGATCCCCAATGTTTGGTTATTTCAATGAGAAGCCACCCTTGCAGACTATTTCTGATACCGTAAAAGCAATAACTGACATTTGTAAGGGTCTGAAAATATGTTTGGTAAGTAATATGGTGTTTTTACTAATAAAAATGATCCTCAGACATAGAAGCGTGATTTGGGAAGCATAATATAACCTGGTGGACCATATAAACTATTACTGTGTTCGGTAGCTCCAGGCAGTTTTTATGGCAGTAACAACTAAACATACATGTGGAATGGCTATTGTGACAATAGGAGCATTCAAAATATTTTGACTTAGGCTTTTAAAATATATTTTGATTAAATCTTAAAAATTAACATCAAAATTCTTGAAATGCAATGAGCAAAAATTATTTGAAAATATAAATTAATATACATATGCAAGGTTTATCATTTATTTCACTTTTAGATTACATTTGGAAGGAAAACACAAATATATAGAAGGAAATGATGAACCCTGGTGAACACTCTCTATTGTCAGAGAAATAGCTGTTGATAGAGAAAAAAAATTGCATGTCTTACTTCAAGGGGTTCCTTTAATTTTAGCAGGATTTATAAAATTACCTCAGAGTAGCTTTGCTAAATCAGAAAAATGAGATGGCAACCTTTCTGGAACCTGAATCTCAGTGGTACTTAAAAGCACTTATCATTTGGTTTATAAAGAAGAAAATATAACATGCTTCAGTTATTTACATATGAAGTTAAAGAACCAAACCTGAAATTATATGTGAAAATCAAATTGACTTCAACAGAAGGGAGAGGGACAAATACAACTTCTTTTTGTAGAAGAACCTGATCTTGATGTCCTGTCATTTGATACATACGTGTCATGAACACCAAGTGCTCACCCCCATATGGCTGACATTTTTGTATCCACTTTTGAAGAAAAGACTGCTTGGTCCCAATCTGAACTGAAACACTAGGGACAGATGAGGAAGAGAGGAGACATACAGACTAATCATTTCAAAGTAAATTATAATAAAATAACCCAGTCTATGTGAGACTATTGCTTTGAAAAGCACACTAAAGAAAACCCTTTAATGGCTCCTAACATTCCACTCTAATGAAATGAATGGCTCAATGTACCAATCAATCCTCATTCAGTGATATTTATTTCAGGATATTAATGAATATTTAATTTCAGTTCTATTTACTAGTATAATAAAGTCTGAGGTGATAAAATAAGAAAATTATATTGTTACTAAAGCTAAAGGAAAATGTTGCAGTTAGAAAATTGGATTGTAATTGAGGGGTATGGTCTTAGTAGGCTAGCTAATACTGCCTGTGGAGAAGTCAATAAGCAAATTAGACAACAGGTTCAGTTTTTCAAAGAACACCATAAACTTATGTGAGATGCTTCATTTTCACTTATAGAACGATGGCTTCAGCTCGAGCAGTTAAGAAAGAACTTAGCTGTTACAGTCTAACTGTTAAGGTCCCAGCATTGCCTGTTACTATCTGGGTAACCTTTGGCAAGACACAAAAACAACTCCCCATCTCAGTTCCCTGTAAATCAAGTGCAGTGGATGACAACATTATGTACCTCAAAGAGTTGCTATGAGGATGACATGAGACATCCACATAAAGCTCTTAGCCCACACTTGGCACATGGCAAACACTCAATAGTATTTGTTATCGTTATTGTCATCGTTGTTGATCACATATTTGTGAGGCAATGGTGGGAACAGGGAAGAGTTAGAGATTATTCAGTTTGCCAACAAACTCACAGCTCTCTCACAAATCAGATCGATTGTTCACTAGAATTGTTTTCTAGATCAAACTTAAAACAATTTAGTGGTCCACTTCTGTAAAAGTTGTTTTGGCAACCTGTACATTGTGACTCCACTATACCTGACAATCAGCTTCAGGAACCACACTCTTCAAAAACTCAGTCAACCAAGTAAAAAAAAAAATCCAGGGTCTATCCCAATCCAAGTGGGTGATAATAATTTTTACTTTGATACAAAAAGAAAAATGCTCTTAGATTTGCTAATATTTACAAATGGAAACATAGTCAACCAAAGTACTCTTGTCCTTATGCCCTGACCTGTAAATTTCAAATCTGTTTTCACCTTTGGGTAACAGACATCTGGATGCTGCCTGTGCCCTGCTGTGCTGTTCTGTCCTAAGAGTGTGTTGCTGAGGCAGCTCTAATGCCTGACCTCAGTCTGCATGTACAACAGGGCATTTCTATTTAAGAATCTGAGGACATAAGGCTTAGAATAAAAGAGTAAACACTGGCAAAACTTTATATACAGGCAGGCCACCATGTATGAAGACCAGCTTATAAATAACACTTTGCTTTGGAAAAAGCACTGCTCTGCATCACCAGAGCAATTGCCTCTCAATCCCCAGATTCGTGACACTATTGAAGTGAGAGATCCAGACAGTCACCTTGTTTTTTTTGAAAATATATAAGGTTTCTTTCTATTATGCCTAACCATGTCATGTCACCTGTTTCTTAGGGACCATGCGTGAGAAATCACAGTACAATTTTGCATCTTCCTATAGTTTTAACACTTGTGCTGCAAGTATTCACTAAGGGGATATACTTTGTGCTAGACTAGGTTTGGAGGACTTAGTTGTAAATAACACAAGTGCAGTCCCTCATGCCACTGAGATTAGTCATCTAATTAAAAAATATGTTTATATTAAAAACAAACACTGTCAAATACACTATGACATAGAACGGACATTTTAAATGAATGCTTCTGATAAAACAAGTCCAATTAAATCCTCCCTGAAGAACTTGGTCATGCCTTTCTACCAATGCAAAAACACTTGAGTGCAAAAACTAAAAAATGCAGAGGTTTACTGAGTTAAAAGTATCTGCTAAGACACTTTTGATAACATGATCATAGGTGATCACCAGACTAATACTTTACCTGCACACCCAGTACCCTTAAATGTTTCCTCCCAAATCAAAGACAATTATCCTTTTTTAAGTACAGGATTGGCCCTAGTCCCCATTCCCATCAGACTCTTCAAACTTTTTTTCTCTCTCTCCCACATTTATCCTGGATCTCACTGAATTCTGGTCCTTCAGAGTCATGATTATTTTGGAGAATCTAGAGTTTTTGCTTCAGCATTTCCTGTGCTATTGTGTCTCTGCTTTCCCTCTCACCCCTGGACTCAGAATCTCAAAAGCAGATGATGATGAGCATCGACCAGCCTTCCAGCCTTCCAAGACTCCAACATCTTGTTGAAGCCCTTGTTCCCACGTGAGAGTGGCCTCCTGATGCACTGGCAAGGACTGCAGAGAGGCATTTGAGAACAGGTGCAGAATGTCTCACCAGTCAGTTGAGCTTGAACTTAATTCTGAGGGACTTGGGATGAAAGAGTTAACATAATGTGTTTTGTTTAAATGAGATCTCTTTCAGAAACTTGAGGGTCAAATATCATAGCAAATTCCCTGAAAATATTCTTCCTATTTTTATTTTTCTTTGAGGAAACTATTTTAGAAGATTAATTTTAGACACTATTAGAGAATAAATTTTAATGTAAAATGGTTTAGCTGTTGATGAGACAGGGTTTGTTTTTCAGTTCATCAGCAAGATGGCATTTTGATAAATCACAGATTGCTCAGTGCCTAAAGAGGCACATTGTGACAGTTTTCATCACAATGTGATATAAAGCAGCAAATGAAGCGGTACTCCAGATCACGCCAGGGCCGGTTTGGTGACGGCACCCACTGTGTTGCTAAGCACCAGGAGGGGCTGTCACTTACTAACAATGTGTTCATTGTTCTCTGATCCACCTGTGAGAGTTAAGTTTTTCATCAATCATTTAAGGACTGAATTTGATTTGGATCTTGCTGCTTATAAATAGTTGGATGAATGGGAGGTAAGACAGCCAGCTAGAGTTCTTTAAAAGGAAATGTACTATGGATTTTTTTTTCCTGTCTTGAATGACTTAGGCTTAGTCCTTCCGTGTTATAGTACAGTGTGTGAATGAAGAGCTGGTCACTGAGCCATTCTTGCTCATTTGCAGGTACCAGTTAATGAAAATGAGACCCATATCTAATCCTTTAACCAAGCTTTCTGGCACATCAGTCATGACATTGTCTGTGGATATCTGTTTTGAAAGCACATGCAAAGATATCACCTCAGACTTCAAATTTCTTCTTGTAAGACACTGTTTATCTGCATTTTAATATGCATAACCCAATGTTCTTTCCTATGTACTTAGGTAAAATTCTCTCTGAATCCATCATTAAAAAGAAAATCTAGGGGTGCCTGGGTGGCTCAGTCAGTTGAGCGTCTGGCTTCAGCTCAGGTCATGATCTCGTGGTTTGTGAGATCATGCCTTGCATCAGGCTCTGTGCTCGCAGCTAGCTCAGAGCCTGGAGACTGTCTTTGGATTCTGTGTCTCCCTCTCTCTTACCCTCCCCTGCTCACGCTATCTCTCTCTCTCTCAAAAATAAGTAAAACATTAAAAGAATTTTTTAAAATCTAAAGTACATATTGAGTACTTTCATTCTTTGATTTCCTTTTAAGTCTCAAGTGGTAAATTATGATGTTCATATACTGGTTCAGATAGACCCCAGGATCCTAATAGGAATGACTACATGAGATTAATGCTAAAGACACGTATGTGAACACATTTTCAGCAAAAAAAAAAAAAAAAAAAAAAAAAAGCTTATCAATCAACTTTATCACTGGGTGGTGGGGGAGATACATATGGTGCCAAACAAATGCCATGATTTTTACCTTTCCAACACCACTGTAGCACCATGGAGCCTAGTCCAAAGAGATTAATTTCATTTGTCTTCCCCTGGTTTCTTTTGGGCTTTGGGAAAATGGGCCAACACTTATTTTCAACGCTGACCTTATCTTTTCTGGCTGTTGAGTAGGCTTTGCACTTCAGTTGATGAGGGCATATGAGAAATGAACCAGATAAATTGCTTGATTAGAATCTTCATGAACCTGAACTGATGAGAAGGGCACACATTTACTTGTGAATTAAGAACGAAATACATCTTTCCAAGGCCAAGTGCTGACACAGATATTTAGGTCCTTCACACTGTATACCATTCACTAATTGCAAACCTTGGGTGATTCCATTTTGCACCAATATATGGAGTTTAAATATTGACCATGCTTCTCTTGCAAGTCTCATGTTGGTCTCTAAGTGGTATTCTGGTTGGGGGAGTACTGGTCTTCCTTCTGTACTTATAAGAAATACAAAAGAGGGAACCAAACCTATAACTCAGCCAGTTTTGAAGTCAGCTTGATTATTATTTCTTTAATAGTATGAGCTTCTATGAGCACAATAAACAAACCAATATAAAATATCCTTAATTGATAGATGAGATGAACAAAACTAGACAGACTTCACAGTTTTTTAGAAAGATAAAGTTACATTTAGCCAGAGTGGAATAAACCTACATTCTTGGCACTATAGCCAATATAATAGGTGTGTGTGTCTGTGTGTGGGGGGAGGGGAGGGTATGGGACTATGAGTGTATGTTTGTGTGTATGAATGTGTATTTTGGGAATGATAAAGCAAGAAATAACATTTTTTTCAAGTTTCACATAGCTGAAAATTAAAAATATGTATAAAAATCACCTTTTTTTAAAAAAAAGTGAGAGTTTAGATTCTCTATATGCCAGGTAGAAAACTTGATATTAATGAATTTTGGCAGTTTAATATGATTTATTTAATTATTAATGGTAAACAGGTGGTACTAGATACACATTTATACATTTGTATTTTGAAAATTTTTGTAGAAGTGTCTAGGTGTTCACAAAACACTTCTTTCTAATATGAAATACATTTGATATAGAGGTCTCAGAGTTTTAATACACTTTGATAGCCAATTGTCTTCTGGAAAAGTCAGCATTCATTTACTACAGTGTTCTAACACCAAAATGCAATAAAATTAGGGATAGAGGAGATACAAATCTGTCTCCTTAAACTGCATCTTTTCATAGAATTTCAAGGCACCAGGAATTGGTTAAAAAAATCTTATCTAATCTAAGTTGCTGGCTATTGAAGCATATATTTTATTGTTTAGCAAACATTCACTGATTGCACTCCTATCCCCTCTGAAGGAATATACTACCCTGCTCCACTGATAATGAGTTTAGCACGTCACTTGCCTTGGTCAAAGCAACGTGCATAGATATGACATAAGCATATCTCAGTAAAACTTTGCAGAGCTTGACTTTATTGCTTGAAACCCTTGCATCAACCAGAAGAAGAGTATAATCCTTATACTCAGACCATTAGAAAAACTCACATCTGATCTTGAACCTAGAATAGAACAAGGTTGTTACAATGAATCACAGGCTTATGAATGAGACCTAATATTTTTATTGTAATAAATAGCTTTGAGGATTGTTTGTTGCTGTTTTAGTCTGCTTGGGCTGCCATAACAAAATAGATAGACTGGGTGGTTTAACCAAAATAAATTTATTTTTCACATTTTTTAGACTGGGAAATCTAAGATTAAGTCTCCTGCAGGATTTGGTTCCTGGTGAGGATTGTCTTTCTTGCTTGTAGATGGCCATCTTTTTACTGAATTCTTAAATGGTAAGAAAAAGCCAGCTCTCTAGTGTTTATTCTTATAAGGACAAAATCCCATTGGGTCAGAGCTCTACCTTCTTAAGATTTGATTTAACCTCAGTTACTTCTATAAACGCCCTAGCTCTTAAACTCCAAACTGGGAGTTTGGGGCTTTAAAATATGAACTGGGGGGCACTATTATTCAGTCTATTACAGTATTGTAGCACAACCTAATATTCATATGTTACTAAAGCTTATCCTGGACCTTTCATCAGTTTTCTCCTAAAACAGCAACAAATAAATCAGAAAAAAAGAAGGATGGTGTATTCTGATGTGGGAAACGAAAACAACAAGATTACTTTTGTTTATGTGGCTGTTTTGTTTTAATACTATTTTCTATATTTTACACTGACATAAACACTTTTTCCAGTAGAAAATATTTTATATTATTAGGTAAAATGATTAAATTCACTACATATTTTTTTTTTTTACTGTTGAAAACACAAACATTTCATTTTCTTTTATGTGCATGCATGTGTGTACTGTGTGTGTGTGTATATGTGTTTGGGTTTGCAACATGGGATTTTATAAATGTCTTTAAAAAAGACAGTACCCAACATTTTCTCTGTTGGGTACTGTCTGAAGGATGCAGATATTCAATAGGATATTCAAATCTAGTAGGAATTAAACACATATAAATAATATCAGTTTATTATACAGTCTGAAATGATGATTGCCTTAGTATATATGCCTACTCCAAGGTACCGGGAAGGGTATTTTTCTCTTTTGATTTTAGAAGTGGGTAATGTATTGCCCTTTTTATTTTTTAGATGTAGAAATCTAGTTGCTGGAGTGTTATTTTTTAAATTAAAATTGTGTGTTCCCGTCACAGATTGTCTTTGTACAGGAATTGGATCGCAGTATGATGAAGCACATCATTCAGACATGCCATCAAACTAGCAACAGCAACCTTAGAACACAAGAATTTAGGGAACACTCACACTTAGTAAGAGAGAGGCAGGCGAAGGCAAAGGAAGGGCCACTGGAAGATAATGTTGTCAGAAGTAGATCTGTGGCTCTCAAAGTACCACACACTGATAGCCACTATCATGATCTGATTGCTTCAACTGAGGATTAACCCTGGGTCATATCAGGACTGCTTCTCAGAGGGAGTCCCCTCGGTATGATTGTCCACTTCTAGCCTCATGCTCCAAGCTAAGACAGTACTCTTAGGACTGCATTTATCCTGAGGAGAAACCACTTTTGTCTATATAAATGTACAATGTGGGTCAGTGGTGGCTGTGAATCCATGAATAATCCTGGGCCAGGATCAAAAGCCATTTACAAGGGTAAAAAGGTACATTGTGCTCCTGGTGTTATTTCTTTGGCAGTTTGAAAACCACTAATTTATCCAGACAAAGTGATTTGAACTGATAAATTCACAACCCTCTACAGTGTGAACATTTCCCTCTAGCACAACAATGCAGAATCTCATTCCCCAGCCCTGCCTGTGAGTTATCTCCTGCTTCACCTTCCTTCAGTGGAACATTCAAGAGAAGCTTCCACCTTAGACTTTGTAACCTGGTTCTTCCTTCTTAAACTCCTACAGCTTTCCTACAAATTATTGAGGGATATGCTTCCAGCCTTAGACTTCTGTTTCTGAACTGGACACAATTTATCCACAATTCATGTTTATTTACTCATAAAACAGATATCCCTTTTACCTAAGGCTCTATGAGAATCAAATACTTCATTCTGAAAGGACCCTGAGAAAAGCAATTTTTGTGCCAGATATGTATATGCCTTGAAGTAGTTTTGACAAAGTATTATGGTTATCTTCTTAGACTTTTAGGCTTATTTCCAAAATAAAATACCTTCAGTCCATTTTAGAATGCAGAAAAAGTAATTTTCTTCTTTTTTTCTTTGCCCAAATTCCCATTCTTTTCCTTTTGAGATATTTATATTTATCTTAACATTTTTATGGTAAAGGCCCCAAAATGGTTTTATACTGAGTAAATTTGCCATAAAGAAGCACTTTTATACAAGTATGTATTAATTAAGAAGACCCAGAACTGAGAAATGAATGTAGTTTTTGATAATGGTTATAACCAACATATAATAGATTAGACTAAATTTTCTCTAGAAATAACTAAGAGATTATCAGTAAATGCATGACTGAGATTGGCAGCATCTATTTTAATGATCCCCATTGGCTTGTCATATTTGTGTTCACATTAAAATCCACAGCAGATATTCCAGATAAAGTCGTCTTTCCCGTAGTGTGGTTCTATCTTGTCAAGGCTCTTAGAATTTTCTCCCACTGATGGATCAGGTAGAAAACCAGAGGGAAAGCTTATCTGATTCTTAATTATTGCCTAGAAAGTGTTACTCATCACTTTTGTTCATATTCCATTGTTGGAAATGAGTATCATGGCTTCATTGAGGGGCAAGGAGTTAAGAAAAATATATTCCCTCCCATGTCAGCTGCTTCTCAGAAAAACACCATGTTTATTCTCTGCTACATGGTGGTTAACCTTAGCTCCTCAGCATATTTTCTGACTTTTAGATGAGGATAAGTAGCAAAGATATTCATCTATTAACCTCTTTTCTATGAGAGCATAAAGAATTAGTGGTCATAAGATATAATTGGAGAGCTAACTCTTCCCTTTCAAATGTAGGGCACTTTCCTTCTATTTATATTTAATTTGCTAATGTGATCATGAGATGAAGAGAAAAAGAATGTGTGGTTCTTATTTGGGCTCTAAGCCCAGCAGCTTAGCAGTAGAGATTTAATTTTTAAATTTAATTTTAATTAAAATGAGAGGCTAGAGATGTAACAAAATTCAAGAAATGGAAATTAAAAAATAAAATCAAATCCTGGGGGAGCATGCACTTAAAGATTCATGCATGCTTCTGAATGAAAATATCAGCATTTCACATTATTCTCCTCACATCTCTTGGTGATAAAGACACAGATGTACATTGACATCTGTGCCAAAATTATAGATACATTTAAAGTATGTTTTAGATAAATACATATACACTTGTGTATCATACTACACTTTTACTTCTAAGTGGCAAGCTATGCATTATATAATGGTAATGGCAACATTACTTCATAAGCTACTCACATAGATATATATGATGATTAGCTAAATTTTTCAATTTTCCCATACCTTCATGAAATGGGACTTAGCTTATTAATTTATAGCATGACTTAAAAGGTATTTCATTTTGAGATTCTTTGTCTTGAATACTAGAAGAGCAGCAGGGCAACATGGGAAGATACTTAGCATTGTCAAAGGAGGAAATATGAATGTCGGGCCTTTAGAAGATCTTCAACTACTTTCTTGTTGATATCTGAGCATCCAGTGTCCTATCAGATGTGGGCATTGAGCATAGAAAATTATCTACACTGACATTTTTCCCTGTGCACACACTGAAGCTGCTAAATTCTGCTGAACACTGCTAAGAACAATACACAAAGGGGCAGATGGTACCAATATACACTCATGATTGCTAATCTCACCCAGGATCTCAAGAGTATCTGGGAATCCTATTAACCTTCCATTAGAGAACTTAATTCCCATTCCCTGCAGATACTATTTCAAGCCTCCCCAACTCTACTCAAATCTTCAGCTCATCCATCTCCTCCCTCAGATCCAGAAGATTACTTAAAACCAGTATCTGTCTTTTCCCTTCTTGTTGGAATGAGGAAGAGCTGGCTTTCCATCTGTGTAATTGATTTACCAGCTATCTGTATTCTGGACCCCTTCCCCTCTGGGTTGTTTAGAAATACAGTAAATTCTCCACCTTCCATCTGCCTGTATCTTGAATTTCTCCACTTCTGGATGAGTCTTATTAGAATTTCATCATGCATGGTTTACCAAAACTAACAAACAACAACAACAAACAAACCAAAACTTTATTTCAACCTAAATTCTCTGTAAACACTACTCTCTCTTACCTCCCCTTTACAGTCAAAATTCTTGAAGATGTTTTCTATAATTTCTGTCTCAAATTTCTGAAGTCATACAATGTCATTTCCTACCACAATATGCAACTAACCTTGCTTTCATCCAGGCTATCAATGCTTATGTGTTGCAAAATATGGACACTTTCCAGCTATGTTGCTTGGCTTCATCAAAGGATTTGATACTACTGGAATCTTTTTTTTCATAAACCTCTCTTTCCTTGTCTCCTATGGTATGACTCTCTATTGGTTTGCTTCCTTTCTCTTTGGCCTCTCATAATCCGTTGCATGATCCTTTTGCTCTACCTCCACTTTAAATATTGATGATCCTCTCCAGATGGCCAACAGACATATGAAACGATGCTTAGCATCACTCATCATCAGGGAAATACAAATCAAAACCACACTGAGATACCACCTCATGCTGGTCAGAGTGGCTAAACTGAACAAATCAAGAGACTATAGATGCTGGCGAGGATGTGGAGAAACAGGCACCCTCCTACACTGTTGGTGGGAATGTAAACTGGTACAGCCTCTCTAGAAAACAGTGTGGAGGTTCCTCAAAAAACTATCAATAGAACTCCCCTGTGACCCAGCAATAGCACTGCTTGGGCTTTACCTAAGGGATACAGAAGTGCTGATGCATAGGGGCACATGTACCCCAATGTTCATAGTGGCACTTTCAACAATAGCCAAATCATGGAAAGAGCCTAAATGTCCATCAACTGATGAATAGATCAAGAAGATGTGGTTTATCTATACAATGGAATACTACATGGCAATGAGAAAGAATTAAATCTGGCCATTTGTAGCAAAGTGGATGGTCCTCGAGGGTGTCATGCTAAGCGAAATAAGTCAGGCAGAGAAGGACAGATACCATATGTTTTCACTCATAGGTCTAACAGGAGAAACCTAACAGAGGACCATGGGGCGGGGGGAAGGGGGGGGGAAGAGTTAGGGAGAGAGAGGGAGGCAAATCATGAGAGATTCTTGAATACTGAAAACAAACTGAGGTCTGAAGGGGGAGGGGGAAAGGGCAAAGGGGGTGATGGACATGGAGGAGGGCACTTGTGGGGAAGAGCACTGGGTGTTACATAGAAACCAACTTGACAATAAACTATAAAAAAATAGAAAAAAAATATTGATGATCCTTAAAGCTCATTTTAGTCTTTTTCTCTTCCTCACTGTTAAGTACTTTTTCACTAATCCAAGAGCCCTTGGTAAATTCATCTACTCCTAAATCTTCAAAAGCCATTTGCATACTGATAACTCCCAAGTCTACTCATCAAGCACACACTTCCTTCCTAGGCTCCAGGCCTATATATCTGAGTGTTAAGTAAACATTTCCATGTGTGTATGTCATAGACACCTAAGCCTAACATGTTTAGAAATGCATAATCTATTTATCCCTCTTCCATACTTAATCTTCATTTGTTTTCTATCCCTGAAATGCTACCACCATCTACCCAGGACACCTCTCCTACTAGTAAATCACCAATTTATTTAGATTGCATTGTAAAAATGTATTCTGGATACTTCTGTATTCCTACAGCTACCTACAGCTAAGCAAATACTATCTCCTCTCTAAATGGTTGTCTTTCTTCTTAATTATCCTTTTATTCTTCAGTATTTCTCTCAAATTCATTTTCCACAGTGCACCTATGGGGATATGATGATGACATCCTCCTGCTTAAAGTCCTTAGAACTTATGCATTGTTCTTATGATGAAGTTCAAACTTCAAAGCAGGTCATAATTGATTAGACCCTTCATGATCTGACTTCAGTACAGTTGGCAGCCACATAACTTTTCCTCCTCCTCAAATTCTGTCATTCACAAGTATTGAACTACTTCCAGTTCTTTGAAACGTAACTCACTCTTGCCCCCTCCTAAGCCTTCACATCTTATTTCTCTTTTCTGGAATAGTCTTCAGCATTCTTGTTTTTGGTTGATCTGGTTTATTTTTTTATTCTTAGGTTATGTATCACCTCCTCAAGCAGCCATTCTCAGAATCTTGGATTAGCTTAATATCCTACTAAAATATGATTTCAACAGTTATGTACTTCTCCTCTCATGCTTTATTATCATTGCCCATTGTATTAAGTTCCTATTACTACTATAATGAATTACCTCAAACTTTGTGCCTTACTTATTATTTCACTGTTCTAGAAGTCATGAACATGGTGAAACTCTGGGTCCACTTCTAAGTTGAATCACTACTCCCACCTATCTTTCTTACTGTAGTTTCTGACCCTATCTGTGTTAGCATAAGGGTAGGGGAGTAGAATAAAGTGGAACAAATACATTACTTGACTGGATCTATGGAGGTGATATAATTTCAGTACTCTGAACTTGGCAAATGTTCAAAGCAAACTCTCTTTTGTTTGTTCATGGAATATTGAACTCCACCCCTAAAGAGCTCTCTTCTGTAACCCTTAGGTTCCTAGAAGTCAGCCTCTGCTTTCTGTCAAAATCCCTTCATCTCTCCAGCTGACCTGTTTGTGAAGATTAAGACCACCCTATTGCAGATTCCTCTCTATGGATTTCAAAAGTAATCCAAGGAAAAGTTTATGAATCCTTTGTCCCTACAAATTCTAGGGGTATCATTAACATTCTCATAGCAGCGCTCTCTTTTGCTGTAAAAAACTTTACACTTTAGACAGCTTCTTACTCAGACTTCTTAGGCTTTGCTCAGATACTAGTATTCTGCATCCTCAAAATTGAATGAATACATATTATGCTTCCTAAATGGTCTCTTTAAAAACACTTTGGGGGATGTATATGTGTTGGGGGAAGAAGACATTCACAAAACACCTGTCTCCAAAGAAAAGCTCTTCAAATCTCCTCTTTCCAGAAAAAAACATCATCTACCAATGGGTGTGAGAGATTTAAGAGTTATATAGCTAGTTCATAGATACCTATATTTGAAAACTTCTATCATAGTCTAGAACCTTACCTTTGAGTATATGCCCTAGGTGAGTTACAAACTGAGTACTAACTATGTATCACTGAACTAACTTCTGTTTAATCCACCCTTTCGAGTCAGTAAGAAAGGCATTACTATTGTCCTCATTCTAGAGATGAAGAAACCAAGGGCAGACAGGTTAAGAAATATACTAAAGATCACATTATTGATTAACAGTGGACCTAAAATTGAAAACCAAAATTCATGTCAACTTATATCACAACCTTCAGCACACTTTCTTTGTTTAAATGTCCACCTTCCCTATCAGATTGTAATTTCTTCTTATTCCCTTCACTACAATGCTCACCTAGGTCTTATCACTAATGTGATTCTCGGTATTTTAAACGCAGCACGAGATTGTGTGCTGTTTTACATGCTATTTGGGGGGATGATTTTTCTTTTTAATAGCAATGGCAAACAAAAGAACCAAAGCAAAGCAAGCCAAACTTAAGAATAAAAACAATCCTAAAACATAAAATGCCATTGCTATAATAGCCAATTAAAAAACAAAGAGAATAGTCCACTGTTTTTATTTACAAAAGACCAAAAATTCAATTTTATGCTGAATGTTACACTCATTTTACAGATGTTCATAGGGCTGTGACCAGCTGCTGTATGAAACATGCTATTTTAATTATTGTAGAGATGTAACTAATATTGCCCACTGCCAAGCTTCCTTTAGTGAGTTTCATCTCACAGTTTAGTATCAAGAAAAGCTATCCTTTTTTGGAGTAAATGTTTATCATAAAATCATGTAAATGACTCTTCCATTTTTGCCTTAGTCTTTAGAAGAATATAGCCTATGTGTTAAATCTGGTCTGCTGCCTGTTTCTATAAATAGTTTTATTGTTATACAGCCATGCCCATTCATTTATGTTTTGTATATGACTATTTTGATATAAAATGGCAGAGCTGACCATTTGCTGTGGAGTCTATACAGCCTACAAGTTCTAAACTATTTACAATATGGCCCTTTAGAGAAAAAGGTTACTGACCCTTGCCCCAGAAAACTTAGACTGGCCATGTAAGACCCTGTATAAAATACTGTTGCATACTATATTAGCCTCCTATTTCTCAAAAGAACAAAAGTCACTTTTTAACTTTTATCCATTATTTTTATCTCCCATATTTTACCTTAGTTTCTTATCTTTATCATTGTCTTTATCTTTCTAACGATTTTAAATTTATTT
Organism: Cryptoprocta ferox; assembly: GCA_028646485.1. Classification (NCBI taxonomy): domain Eukaryota; kingdom Metazoa; phylum Chordata; class Mammalia; order Carnivora; family Eupleridae; genus Cryptoprocta; species Cryptoprocta ferox. The sequence goes on along the minus strand of CM053568.1, from coordinate 56,341,100 downwards.
TCTTTTACTGTATTGCATGAATCTTCAAAAGCTGTCTTAGTTACTTTTGGAATAAAATGGCATAGAAGTAAAATAAAACCAAATATTCCATAATATTATGTGCTATTTTTTGAATGCTGGTTCAATGTGTTTTTGCTTTAAATGAAGTTGAATATAAAGAAAAAAAGGAGTACATAAACAAGACACTTAAAAAATGTGGGTTTTTTTTTTTGCACTGGTTTGAATATTTTATTGTTTTGTGTTGATGAGATGCCTCCATATATTTGTTTTTCAACTTCGTAAAGTTTAGAAGCATTAGTTGATTATTTTAACAGAAAAAGACTAACACACACAAAATACAATAATTCATTTTAAACTATATGCTTTATTCTCTGACAGGATAACAACAATGTATTTACTACAGGGTGAAGTTGAATTAAGATCGAAAATCATTTATCTATTAAAAGCATTAAGTACTACATTTTAAAAGTAAAATGTAGCTTTATTTATTTTTTATTTCTTTATTGATTTTGTGTAGGCAAGTAGAATGAAAATTAATGTTTTCCTGTGTCTTTCTATAATAAAAAAAGATACATTCAATTGGACACGTGCTCTTCATTTCATTAAATGCCACTTAATTAGAATATATGATTCTATTACAGAAACAACCATTGTGTGTGTGCTGGAAAGTATATATAAATCCATATCAGTGGAAACAAGTATGGATAAAATCACATTGACTTTCTAATTGAATGTATCTGTTTTGTCTAATACAGTATTTTCTTAGCAAATATTTTAGACCCTCTTTTTTTGCTTTAAATGCTCTCATCCAAAACCTTCATAATATTTCTAAAATTTTATTTTATTTTATAGGATTAAAAAAGACACCAAAGATAATATGTAAAAAGGTCACACAAAAGAATTCTATCTTTACTTCTAACCAACTCTAGACCATATTAAAGATTATAAATTCAGTGTCTCTGACTCAATACTAAGAAGACTTTGTCATTTTCAGTGCCCTTTTGGTTACAAATATATGGTAAGTATTTGGAAAGAAAATATAAATCCCAGGACTTTATTCCAAGTACTTTGTTTTAGTTTGTCATGCTACAATTAGGAGATTAATTGAGATAATTCCTTACTGAATTTTCCAATAAAAAAATGGAGGTAAGCCCTTGTTTTAAAGACAGTCTCTCTATATGGAATTTGTGAGGTGCCAGTCAAATCCTACTCCTCAGATATATGGTGGTATAAAATGTACAGCTGTGTTATTCTTTTTTTTTGTTTTGTTTTTTGCCAGATATAAAGGAGATTCTTTTGTATTTTGCCTTCTAGTTGAAATACAAAAATCTGTTTTCATGCTTAAGTCCCCTGGGCTGGCTTTTGAAATCTCATATTAGATACATTCTAAAAGTTATCTGTAGTCTGATGGCACAGAGCTAGGTATGCCTAACCACCCCTCCAAAAAAAAAACTGAAATAACAACAAAGACTCAAACTTCCTGGTTGGCTTAACGATATATCATTATAAATATTCAGCCAGTGGCTTTAGGGAAACCCTTGTCTTGTTGGAAAAACAAAAACAAAAACAGAAAAACACAACACAACAAAACAAAACAAAAAACCAAAAAACAAGATCTGCAAGATTTGAAAGGGCTAGAAAGTCCTAGAAAGGGCAGGTGAGTTAACTGGTATTTGTCATTTTGCAAGCACCATAGGTCTTATGTGTTTTTATGTTTTTATTTTATTGCATGAGTGAAACAGTAAATTATAAGGATTTTCTGGAAACTATTTAAAATTTTAATGTTTATTTATTTTTGAGAGAGATGGGGAGTGAGCCAGTTGGGAGGGGAGGCAGAGAGAGAGGGAGACACTGATTGGAAGCCGGTTCCAGACTCTGAGCTGCCAGCACAGAACTTGACACAATTCTGTAAACTATTTTAAAGTTTTGCAGTTTAAAAGGTGGTTATTTGGGCACCTGGGTGGCTCAATCAGTTAAGCATCTGATTCCTGATTTCAGCTCAGGTCATGATCTCACCGTTTGTGGGTTGGAGCCCTATGTTAGGCTCTGTGCAGACAGGGTGGAGCCTGCTTGATATTCTCTCGCTCTCGCTCTCACTCTCTCCCTCGTATCTCTCTCTCTCTCTCTCTCTACCACTCTTTTGTTCATGCTCTCTCTCTCCCCCTCTCAAAATAAATAAATAAACATGAAAATAGGTGGTTATTTATTTATCCAATTAAATATACCAATCTCTGTCTGTATAAGATTGCTTCAAGTAATGCCCCAGTAACATCAGAAAATCAGTTTTAGTCATGTTTTTAGATTTTTCAGAAGAGTTTAACATTGAACTGAATTGTTTTCTGCAGTCCTTACCTAATTGGTTCATTAAAGTTCTTCTTCAAAATCACTGTAATGGGTAACATTCTTTGTCCTTCAAATTCTTATTTACATTAGCTTTCACTGTGGCATCACTAACTAAGAAAAAATAACAAAATAGAGTGGGTGGTTTGATTTTAGAGGGAAAAATCTTTAAATGAATCTTTGGTTTGCCTGCTCTTGCTACCTCATTAATCTTAAATGGTGTCAGTCAGTTGAGTCTAATAGCTGTGAGTGTTACTACCATGGTCAGTTCCAAATTATAGTATTGATTAATTGATTGTCTTCTTCCAGTTGTGAATTATATTAGTGCTAGCTCAGGCAGTCTGGCTTAGGGCCAGAGCCTAATTTTCAATGGAAGGCAACAAGCAGTTTCACTATTTCACTGCTGTGGTTAAGCGAAGGCTCAGAAAACAGAAAGCTTTGGAAAGACAGTTTGACAAAATGGAATGTACTAAATATAAAGAATATGCACTTATTTATAGTCTCTGTTCAACGTAGAGAAACAAGTAGGAAAAGAGTAAGGCAAGAATTCATCATTTCTCAACCTCAGACTTCCAAAATTCTTAACTCAAGTGACTGGAGGATGAGAATAAGAGGGAAGAAGGATGGTCTAGAATAACAATGAGCCAGCATTTGGATCTGTGGAATTAAGTCCATTCAGAAGAGAAGTGTGGTGACTGGTACTTTCAAATCAAGTAGAACTTAAAGTGGATTATGGGTTCCACTACATCATAGGTACAGCTGTTCAGGGAAGCTTAAAAAGTACCTGCCATACTGTGGCACCACCGGGGAAGCAGTACTATCTTCTTAGAATAATATAAACATTACCAAGTTGAAAGACAAAACAAGAGGCACTCTTTTCTTGTTAACTCTCTGCTTTATTGAGGAGCATAAAATGGGTGGGTGTGTTTGTCATTGATTCTTGTGGAATGGTAAAAGCTAAATGGGGCATTGAGAGGTTAATAACTTTCACAGATCCATAACTTTGCATTTGTTTGCTGCCAGATCAATTCCTTTTTCCTACAAAATCCGAGGGAAAAATTGGTATGGTATGGAGTGACTCTGATTATAAAACAATATTCACATTAAAATGTATTTGTAATCATTATTGGTATTTCTTCTCCATATAAATAAAATTATACCTGATTTCACAGAGAATTAGAAAGAAAAGCTTTCTCAAGTAAAGGGAATGATCATGAAAAAAAAAAAAAAAAGAGGAAAGTGATTCTAGGCATCCTAAATTTGAAAGCTTTGAAATCAATGTTTAGACAAGAGTGATAAATGGGGAAAATTTTGAATATGTGAAAAGTAAGGTCAAATATGCTGATGGGAATAGAATTTCTCTTTTTTGATATCTTCTCTGATATCAAAAAAGAGAAGAAAGATTGCAAGTATACATGTCAATGAGAAGAAAATTACTCTTCTCCAAGTGGTACTAAGTTCAAGATTATTAATGAGTGAATATATATATGTATAAGTTCAAGATTATTAATGACTGAATACATATATGAAAATATATACATATATTAAGGAAAAATCCTTAAATATATATCCTTCATAAAATTTTAAAAAATATATAAAGATGTAGTAATTCTTCATGTTTCAATGATCTATAGCAAAGACAAGGTTAAAGTTGAGAAATTAATATATTCACTTAAAAATATTATAGGCTACACTGTTTATTAGGTGCTAAGGATACTTGAGGATGGTGGTAAAAACAAGCAGCATGCCTTTAAAAGAGGTCTGTTGAGTAGTTAGTGACTCAGGTAACTCAAACCATGTATGATACTATAAATCTAGTGTACTAGCAGTGTAAAAAATTAATACATACATTAGTGGACTCAATTATTTAGGTGGTCACAAAGGAAATAAAACTATGGTCTTTGCTCCTTTTGGTAAGGATCCAAATATAATTCATCCCAGTACAGTCCTCAGCAATTAGCACAGATACCCTAGTATAAATGGGTTGCTCATGAATTATCTTTGAAAACAGGAATGCATAAGAGTATAGCCTTTGAACCCACTTACTTCCAGTGGCAAGAATGGTTTGCTAAGAATATACTAATCTTAAGGAGACATAGCAATAAAGTCATTAATAAGATATTAGCAAATTTAAAGTGCTTGGGATCCCATATTCAAATATAGCTAGTTTTCCTTCTCCCTCATTCTCTGTTTTCACCTGAATATAAATTTGATTAATCCTTAGACTCAGGCATCATTTTCATTCCTATAGAAGTTGTCCCTTACCTATTTGGTAGATTAAGCAACCCTTTTATGAACTCTTGTGCTTCCTATATTTGAAGACTATTTACACTCTCCAACAACTGTTTATTTAATTGGCTATCCATCCTAGATGAACTATGTCTGTCTTACTCTTCTTTATGTGCCATGGGCATTAGCAAAGGGTTTGGCATGTGGACAGCTATTTCTTTTTCTGGGTCCATGTCATCTCTTTCTCACACCCTACATCTGGTTTATCTGCAAATCCAGGTAGCTTTGCCTTCAAAGCAATGCCTATCCAGAATTTAACCACTTCCTCCACTTCCAGATTCATAACTTGATATGTCTCTTGCCTGAATAATTACAACAGCCTCTGTAGTATACCTATGGTTGTTTTTGCCCCCATTAATCAGTTTTTAACCAAGAAACCTGAGGGATCCTCTTAAAATATATGACGTCATGTTAGTCGTTTGTTCAAAACCTTCAGTGAGATGTCATCTCATTTAAGGTACATGTCAAAGTTCTTACTAGGAGCTGCAAAGTCCTTCTCTTCCTATCTTTCCTTGTACTGGGCACTCCAGCCACAATGGCCTTCTTGCTTTAGATAGGCTTCCTCTTTGTGGTCTTTGCACTTGCTAATTTCTTCCTTTAGAATGCTCTTCCTCTATCATCTACAGGACTTTTAACTTTCTTAAGAATTTTGCTTAAAAGTCATCTCTCAGGAGCCCTTGGGTGGCTCAGTCAAACTTCCAACTTCAGCTCAGGTCATGAACTCTTGGCTCCTGAGTTTGAGCCCTGCATCTGGCTCTGTGCTGACGGCTCAGGGCATGCATGGAGCATGCTTCAGATTCTGTGTCTCCCTCTTTCTCTCTGCCCTTCCCCCCACTTGTGCGCTCTCTTTCTCTCTCTCAAAAATAAATAAACATTTAAAAAAATTCATTTCTCCTGGGGCACCTGGGTGGTTCAGGTTACTCATCGGACTTTGGCTCAGGTCATGATTTCCCGCTTCGTGGGAAGCGGAAGGTTCTGCATTGATAGCTCAGAGCCTGGAGCCAGCTTTGGATTCTGTGTCTCCCTCTATCTACCCTTCCCCCACTTGTGCCCTGTCTCCCTCTCCCTCTCTCTCAAAAATAAACGCTAAAAAATAATAAAAAGTCTTCTCAGTTCAAAATTTCTAAAATTTCAATATATCCCCGACCTGATAGTTTAATTTTCTTTTTCTATTGTATTTTTCCTATTAGTACTAATTCAAAATTTGATATTCAGCTGGTAGGATGAACCTTTAATTTGGGTGGCTGAGTACCCGTTTTCACTGGGAGTGAAATATTATAAATCCCTGTGCTCATCACTATCTAATATACTCTATACCTATTTCTCTTTACCTAATCTGCCTCTCCTGCTCTAACATAAGTGTTTTTGTTCAACACTATATCACCAGCATCTGAAACATCTGGCCTACTGTAGGAACTCTATCTATAGGCACTTAACATTAGCTTATCCATGCTTCTTCATTAAAAGATATTACAAGGGGCACCTGGGTGGCTCAGCTGGTTAAGCATCTGACTTCAGCTCGGATCATGATCTCGCAGTCTGTCGCTTCGAGCCCACAGTGAGCTTTTTGGTGATAGCTCAGGGTCTGGAGCTTGCTTCAGATTCTGTGTCTCCCTCTCTCTCTGCCTTCCCCTGTTCACACTTTTGTCTCTCTCTCCCTCTTTCTCAAAAAAAATTAGAAAAATTAAAAATAAATAAATAGAACTACAAAATGGTGTTACACTTATTTGCTTTTATGTTGTCTCCATTTAATAGATTGTGGACCCTTTGAGAATAGCTATCTTTTTTTTCATCTTTATCCATTTCTACCATCTAGAGTGATGACTGGTTAATAAATATTTAATGAATAGATGAATAAAAATTGAATTTTTTGCATACCCACTTTCCTCATTTAAGATATACAATTTATCATAACTATGCATCATTATTTTTTATCCTAATAAACATTTATTTATTATGTTTATCTACTTTTCATCAAGGTAAAATTATTTATATAGACTTTCATTGGTGTAAATATAACCTTATAAGTTATATACTCCTAATGTGTAAATTTATCTCCCTCAAGGATTTTCAGTAGCATAAACCTTGTGATTGAGGAGATAATATTATATATACACAATCCTCTCTTGGCATTAGTATGGTTTTAAATTGCAGTAATATGAAGATCTTAAGCAAATTATAGACAACTGTTTTCAACAGAAGATATTTTATATAAGATCTCATAATTCCATTCAGTAGATTCAGATGATTTCTGATCTTCTAAAATATGATATAAAAATGTGATTCTGCATAAGAAAATCTGGGATCAGATTCAGAAATCTCTCTCTCTCTCTCTCTCTTTTGTAAGTCTGGAACTATTTCATGTGCTCAAGATTTAAAGCAAACATGAAATTAAAAAAAATCTTTAGTTCTGCACCATCACCACAAGAGTAATTAACCCCTAAAATCTTTGCTAATGTAATACATAAGATCATGCAAGGATGTTTATTAAATGTACAAAAATAATCTTAACAATCCCTACAAGTATAGGACCCAGAAAGTTACTGCTCGTTTTGAGGAGCACTGTCCTCCCTGCATGACCCTGTTTTATAACTTCGCTTCCTATGTCTTGGCCCTGAGCTAGGCAACTGTCTCCATGTTTAACACAGCCAGTCCATCCTAAGCACTCTTAACTTTATCCCACTGAATATATAAGATATTGTTCATATATTAGCAAAAACTCACATTACTTAGAAATGCAGAGACAAATGCAGTGGGTATAGCTTGGTTCCCAAAACCTGGAGATCTCAAAACAAACAAAACAAAACAGAATAACAAAAGCATAGTCTTTTAGATATCATTCTTGAACTCAGCTTCTGGGTGATTTATTATAGCTGAGTCTCCAAGCTCTTCCCTTTGGACAGCAGACATCCAGTCTGCTACTTGGTGCTACCAAGCACCTACATTTAATGTTTCAGATAATCTCAGATTGCTACCTTTATATTTCACCCCCATCTTCCCAAAAACACTGGGAACAGTGGAAGAGAATGAGTAATAAATATGACACTTACAGATTTGACACCTAAGAAGTTTCTTAAAATACTAGTCCAGTAGTTTTGGCTCTACATTCCACCACCAATAACTGAATTTGATTGACATTTTTGTTTATTTATTAAGTCATTTATTTCTCTACAGTGGAGTCTACCTTTGTATGAACATAATCTTGGGTGATTTGACCATTAAAGTCAGTCTGTGGAGGAGTTAGAAGTCAGCCTCTATTTAAACGAGTGATGGGTATTAAGGAGGGCACTTATTGTGATGTGCCTGGGTGTTATATGTAAGTGATGAATCATAAATTCTACTCCTGTAACTAATATTACATTGTATGTTAACTAACTGGAATGCAAATAAAATTTTGAAACAAACAAACAAACAAAAAATACACTAAAAAAAAAGGTCAATCTCTATTTATATCTCTATTCCTCCATTAAGAACTGTTCTGTTTAATCCTAACTTTTACTTAGGGACTTTTCTTCCTTCTTATCCATTTCTCAGTTAATTTGAATGTAGCCAGTCATTTCCAACTTGATCACTTAACTAAGGCCAGACAGATTTAAAAATATACATGCTAACATAATTTTATTCTAGACAATTAGTCAAAATATATCTTTAGTTTGGTTATATATACATATAGGAGGTATCTATCTATCTATCTATCTATCATCTATCTATCTATCTATCTATCTATCTATCTATCTATCTATATCTGTTATATCTATCTGTCTATCTATTCTATCCATATATCTATTTATCTATATAGGAAAGATTTCCTTTTCTTTATTCTTTATTTCTTTCTTTCTGAATTGAGCAAAATTTTATTTTTTTAAAAGCAGTTTAAAGTTCAGAGAAAAATTAAGGAAACCTATTGTTTTTCACCTTCTCTTTTTAGAAGCAAATTGATGATTGTGGCCAAAACTAGGTCATATATAGCATTGTTAGAAGAAAGACATAATTACATAATATAACTCTTATAATTTGTTTTATACTGTTTCATTTTTGTATCATTATGAGCTGAAATTAGACTTAAATTCTTTTTTTCTTTATTTCTCTTATAATCAACATGACTTTCTTGAGCAACTCAATCCAAACCGATAGTCTTTTTTATTATGGTGATGTTAACAGCAAATTGTTATGTTTCATCCTGTAAATCTTGACTTAATATGATAAAAAATAACAAACTAATGTAAAAATCAACATAAAACTTATAGTAGTCCATGTGAAAAAAATACCTTTAAGCTTCCATTGTTTTACAAGGGAAATTTAAATATACAAAAGGTGAGGTTAATTAAAAATCTACAAGTACAGTAGTAAGATCAAGAGATAGTAGCCTTTCCACATGCTGAAGTTAGTCTGTAGATACCATTCGTCACATTGTGTTTAATTCTAGGCATCCACCTGAAACATGAAACGTATTATTGATGTGTTGAGAGGAGGCATCGGATCCTGAACATCTGAAACTCATGTCATAAAAGGAATGGTTGAAGGAGCTATGGATATTTCCCATAGAAAATAGAAGACAGTGGATAGAAATCAGGGCTGATTTTATATCAATTTAAGGAAGAACTGTCTTGGAATTAGAGCTACCCAATAATGAAAGTGAGGTTAATAATATAGTTCAAGTCACAGACTGGCTGATTGTGTGTTATGGGGAAGGTTTCCTATAGAGTATGATATTGAATATGTCACCTTCCTTAGTCTTTATGTCTTGAATTTTTTTTTTTCCATTGAAGGATAATATAGACTTAAATGCAGAGTAAAAAACACCTGAGTCACAGACATACTACCAAATGTCTTTTTGGTCTTGTACAGGTCATTGATCTTCTCTGGGTCTAAGTTTGTCATATATAAACATGGCTTGGAGTCTTTAAGGTCTTTATTAGTTCTAACATTCAATGACCATACAAATATAAACACACTGAATCAAACTCTAAGTTGACCCATCATAAAGAATCATTGCAATTACAGACTTTTAGAGCTGGAAAGCACTTGACACTCCCCTCCCCCACTGTCCCTATACTGATTGTTGGTAAATAATTTTAAGTCTTTCTTTTAAATGAAATGCATAATATTAAAGTTTTGGTTACTACCCCTGAATGCAAAAATGTAACTCTCTCAAGCAGAAGTGCTCAGAGAACTTCCTGCTGAGCTTTCTTCTTCTGGCCATATAGTCTGCATACACAATTAACCTTTCCTTAATTAGATTAACTTGTTCTTTACCTGGGACTGGCAAATTTATACTGTAATCAAAACTCTCTAATACAGATCTGAATATGTACAGGCCATATGTAACATAGATTACTTCTTTACTAAAAATAACTAAAGCCTGGCTCGTTTAATGGGATGCCTTACTTTGCAGATCTGTTTTATTTCTCCAAAATAGTGCTAGTCAGAACTTTATAAACAATTCTTAAAATCACCCAAAGAAACCTTGTATTTTTGACTTTCTTAATTGATGAAACTCTAAGAGTTAACTAAAGTTTCAGAAGGTTACTTTAATTATGTGAAGGTATTTATAGGCATTGGCATTTGTCCTTATACTACAACATGACACCACACAGCATATAATCAAATGTTATCATTCACAAGGAACTAAATTACACTTGCCAAAATAAGCCACGCACTTGGCTGTAGAGCCCACAATAATATTATGTTCACCCTATATATTTGTGGATTTCCAAATTCAGACAGTTTAACAGTTTCTAGCTAGCATTAGCTTGATCCAATTATGAGAAGTGACAGTGACAATACATGAAAAAGAAAGCTCATTTTTTAAAACTAAATTGGCTAAATTTGGTCAATGAACCCAAGGTAAAATATTTTGAGACTTTAATTCATGAAAATTATATCCATCATGAACAGTATTTAGATATCCCATAATGTTCTCAAACAGTCATTTATTAAGTGTCCATGGTGTCAGGGAACTCTTTTATACACTGTAAGGAATAGGAAGATGAGTAAGAAGGTATAGACCTTCCTTTCAAAAAAATCTCCCATCTAGACACTTAAGGAGAAACTGCCAGGATACTGGAAGGATTGTGCTTTTGCTATTTATTTCGGACCTCTCAATTCAAAGAAATCTTAAAACGTAGTGGCAATTGTTGTCTCTGAAGTTCTGCCTGGGTTCAAATTCTGATACTACTACTACTTGTGTGACTTTGGGGACACAAATGTATTGGGGAATACATTTAGTTTCTCTAGTTCTCAGGTCCCTATCCTAACATGGAAATAATTCAAGTATAGACTTCAGAGGTTTACTATGAAGAGTAAATGAGATATGTATGAGATATGAGATTATTATGCATATCAAAAATAAAGGTTAAATACATTTAAAGGATAAAGGATACATTAAGTAAGAAATCTGTCTTTTGTTTGTCAAGATTAAGAAGTTTAATATTTTATAATATGTTAGAGTTAGTCGCCTGCTTTCAAGACTGATGATATAACATTCATGGACTATGGACTACAGAGGGAAAGAATTTCTAATACATTGCCCTAAAGCACTACTAGTAAGCTGGTGATCTCAGACAAATGGAGAAGACAATTTGGGAAATATTGTTCAAATGTAATGCCATAAATAAAATGTTCTGGGCCTACCCCATTGTTTGACAGAACATCTTACATTTTTGTAGACAACCTGAAGAAGGCAGGGTTAGAAAGAACTAGATAGATTTGTTAACTGATGGAATAGCCTCTTAAAAGACATTAGAATGAGTAAATATTAATCTGAAAAATACTTTTGTCCCTGGCTCATACCACTATCTTTGGTGGAGTGGAAATATTGTAAACTTTAAAAGTCAGAGAGGTTGGGGTTTGGATTCTTGTTCTAACTCTTATTAGATAGCTTTGCTCCTTGACCCCCCAGTTTCTTTATCTGTAATCAGAAGATATGAGGATACCAGGTAAAGCCCTTCACTATATGCTTGGCACATCTTAAGGGCTCAGTAAGTAATGTCAATAATCATCACTGTTATTTTTACTTTCATTTCATTTCTGTGATGAGATAGAGATAGTTACACTATTTTGTTCCCATGGTTATTCAACTTGAAAATATATGCAGCCTCTGATGAGACAGTGTTCTCTGATTCATCTCTCCTATCTCCAGAAGGTGAACTTCTAAAATACATTTCATATTTCCCCTTTCAAGTATGCATGTATGCAGGCAAATATGTTCCTGATACTCCAAATTTCAAGGAAAATAATAGTGATAAAATTCACAGATTATCCTACATATCCTTGGCTATATATGTCAGGTGCTGTTTGGAAGAACTTTTCATATAAATCTTCACATAATAAACTTTTCATACAATCTTCACAATGGGTATAATTATTATCTCCATTTTACAGATGAGAAATCTCACACATACACAATTGAATAATTTGCCTAAGATCAAACAGCCAGCAAATAGCAGAAAATTCAGGCAAGTCAAGGTTTAGAACCTATGCAATTCGCCCCTTATAATAGAATTGATTTGTTCTGAGGAGGTAATATCATATGGAAATACATTTGGAATATTTCTATTGACACTAGATCAGACAGAGATAGAACTTAAAAGAAAATAGGAACATCATTTCTATTGTGAGTTCTATGGGAATAAGTATTTTGGATTACCAAACAACTGATTTTTAAACTTACTCTGGAACATAATATGCTCAGAAAATAGAAACTGATTCTATACAAATTGCTGAACCATAAAGCAGAATGATTAATATCATGAGAGTCATGTCATAAGCAAAAACACAGGAGTTCAGAAGACAGCATCATTTTGACTGGAGGTTGGGGTTTTCAAGAAAGCTGTACGGTGAAGGTGAGCTGAATTTTAATAGATAAAATAGAAATAATCAGAAACTAAAGGGAAAACATGCTTAGAGCATGTAATAAATTTATTGCAACCTCATCTCTCTCTCTCTCTCTCTCTCTCTCTCTTTAAAAGAGAGAGAGCACAAGCAGGAGAGGAACAGAGAGGGAGGGAAAGAGAGAATCCCAAGCAGGCTCAGCACAGTGCCTGATGAGGGGCTTGATCTCAGGAACCATGAGGTCATGACCTGAGCGGAAGTTGGACACTTAACAGACTGAGCCACCCAGGTGTCCCTCCACCTCTCTTGTTTGTTTAATGGTCATCTAATTTGATGTCAATCATATCTTGGTTTCTGAAGGAACTGTGTGTACATTTTCTATAAACCTATATTTCCTTTTTTCTTAGAATCATAAGAAACATCAATTCAAAAATGAAGTTAAAAGAGAATTTGGGAAGTGGTATTCTTTCCTTGAAGTTGGGAATTTAAAATTTTTAGTAGTTAAGAGGATTTAAGCATGCTTAGGAACTTTTAGGCTTTGTAAACTTTATTTAAAAAATTTGTATTTTGAAACATCAATTAAAAATCATTTCAGGTTATTGTATAATTCATCACAGGTTTATACAGGATAATACTTTTAAATGGTAAGCCACCAGATCAAATATTTTAGAGAGAGCATAGGAATGATTTATTTCAGAGAATTATTACTTTAAGATTAGAAGCAATATTAAGCTGCAATGGGCAAGAAAAATATACTTGGTAGAGGATTTTATCAAAAAATTTTCTATTATAATAGATGAAATGTTTATATTAGAGAAAGGACATGTAAGGTAACAAAGCTGTGTTAATAGCAAAATTTTTCTTGCAAAATACTGAGAACTAAATGCATCACATTATAACCTGTTATTGTTTAACAGAGATTAGACATTTAAAATTTTGCTAATCTATTTGCTAATCTGTCTTTTCACTTTATTCCCTCATTAACAATAAATAGCTTTGTAGCTTCCAGAAGAACCAAAATAAAGTATGTAGGCGAGACCACCGCCGAGGGCTAATAATTTCATAGCAGCAGCAGCAGCTAAATTCAATCAACATTTAGATCTATAGGCATCTGCTGCTCCAGTTCAAAACTTTAACCCATTGTTAGATTTCCCACACATTCATGACTAACATCATCCATGATTCATAAATGAAAAATAAATCCATTGACAGAGTATTTCCTAGTTGTCCCATTGTTTTGAGAATAACTTATAAAAGAAAAACTGGTTCTCCATAATAAATAATGATTTAATCTTAGCATTTTATAAGAGGAATATAAGGTGAATAGAACACAATGTTTTAATAACTTCCATGTACCCATCCTAATCAGTATTTGTTGAGTGCTAACTATATAGTAGGTACTATATTAGTTATTATAATCCAAAGAAAGGAAAGAAAGGTCAAGATGTGTTGCAGACTTACCTTGTGTCAGCCACTATAGGTGTTTTCAGACACAGTCCCTGGCCTCAAGTGGTTCAAAACCTAATTAACAAGACAGAAAGCAAAATTATCTTAAAAACAATATTTCAAACTCTAAATTGTCTTTAAGATATTGTATCTCTGTCATTGTTTTTTTTTAAGGTAGTTTCAGACAGAGGGGAGAACAAGCAAGAGGGTAAATGAGAAGCTGGTATCAATTTATGAGATAAAACATTTAATTGAAATAGTGAAGTGTCAAAAATTAACATGAAGCTCTTTCATCCACATGCTGTAAAGCAGCAAATAGTAACTCTTCCCTGATATTTTGAATTGAGACTAGCATGTCTAACATAAAATGGCCAGACCACCTTCTTGAAGTACCTAGTTCATCAAGTTTACTGAATTTCTTAGTTGGTTGCTTCTTGGAATTACCTAAATCATTTCAAAATGTCCATTCTTGGTCTTTATGGATTGGATGTCACCTAGATTTTTGAACCCTGGAAGCCAAGCTAAAGCAAATCCTTATCTGTCCTACTCATCCTAGGACTAGCTAGCATGAAGGATTCTAAAACTTATAAGTATTACATTTATGTAAAAGAATCTCAGCTATTAATTTTTTAAAACCCACATCCCTAAATCAAATAAAAAATTCAATTTATCTTAATTTATCAATAGGATCATTTTATAAGTTTTAAAGACTATTCTAATGATTCTGGTTTGTTTTTTACAATTGCTTCCCTCTGTATAGACCACTATCTTCTTAACTCTATTTTCTGTGTTCAACTCTTATTCCTCCTTCAGTTCCCAAGGAAGTTATTATCTCATATAGAAAGGCTTCCTTGACATCCCTCCCCCTCCAAGTTTTGCTTAGATATATTTCCTAGATGCTCCAACAGTTCTGTGTACTTCATTAGTACATTACCTTGTGTCACAGAAACTAGCTAATTGTTCACCAAACTATTTTTTTCCTCCTGTTACAGAGCCACATTAAATTTTGCTGATAGCTGATACCATGTGACTGAATTCTTCACAATGGAATACAGCTAGATATAAATCATGGCACCATCAGGCCTGGTTTTAAACCTATCTCCTACATGATCCCCCATTCAATGTTTCATATTCACAGGTAGAATTCCTGATACCTACAGGAGGAATGATCCATAAGACAGAAAGAGATCGGTTCTTCAGCCACAGATCTCAGAATCACCCCTCACCCCCACTAATAAAATCTATTGACACTAGACAGTTACAGAAATGACCATTCCTCATCCCACCCTGACAAGGACCATCTGTTGGCATTGGAGTTTTATGTACATGAGAATTGAATTTCAGTTCTTTATGCCGTTAAATTGTTGGGTGTTCGTTACAGCACTCAGCCTACCCCAACTGTGACTGTTCAATTTGTTTGATCTGTCCCATTAGGTTGTAAAGTCTAGTACCTCCACAGCAACTGGTTTTGTCATGTTCCAGCTTTAGCTGAGTCCCTGACACAGTATATGGCACACAATTACCATCTCTCTCTTTTTTTAATAACTTGAATCTTACAATAAAACGTACCATGAAAGTTCCATAGGAAACATTACTCTAAATATAGTGATTCCTTGTGGGAAATGCAAGGCTTCATTTAGCACAGGTTTCAAAATACCTTTTGGTAAATACCTTAGAGGTAAAATTTGATTTTGTTTGGGAGTTCAAAGCAAGTGGAAACATCGAAACACTTTTGCAAAACTGCTTTCTTAGGCTTCTATTTGCAGTTTTTGCTACAAGGATGAGAGCATTACAAAATCTTAGTCAGAAGTAACGGACTCAAAAGCTCCTTGAGATAGTTGCAGTGACTTGGAACATCCTTCGAATCTCTACTGGGGATTTAATGCCAGTGGAGAGAAAATGAAAGGTAATTTTCTTTCCTTTTCAAAACAATAACCAATCACAGAACTGAAGACCTTCTGCTCTTCTCAAAGTACAATGAAATAGCTTTTGTAGTTTAGACAAAAATAGAGACATCTGACAAGCAATATCAAGTCTCAGTCAGCATGCCTCCATGTATTTATTGCCGACACATCTCTTCCTCACCCCCCTTACTCCTGCAGCTAAAAACACTACACACACGGACTCTTTTTGGGGAGCCACCTGTTTGAGGCCACTTCCAAAAGGTCTCCTCATAAATCTCACCCATCTGTCTCTATACTATCATCCACTTGCTTGTTAAATTTAGTCCTGTTTAGCAGAACCTAACTTCAGACACATACTTCCTTTACTTTCAGTCCTATTTAAGTAAGGAAAATATAGAGGAAATGGTTCCTTCTTGCTTCCTTTCTGAAGAATTAAGAGAAAGCTTTTTTCTACAAGACATATAATTACCTTTTAACCTGAAGGAAAAATCCTCAAGCTCTGTTCCACAACTTATTTAGATTATTTTAGGATGGTACCTTTAGGCTAGATTTTACAGTAACTTTAATAAATCTGCAGTTCATTCACATCAATGTTAATATATAATTTCCCTTGGCAAAGCACTTGGCTCTTCAGTGTCTGGCAAACACAAATTGATTTGCCAGGGAAGTCATTTCATAGACATTAAGGTAACACTTCTGCTTCTCAGACCATCACAAAGCTACTTTTCCTTTCTGAGTACAAATACCAGCCTCATAGCCTGTTGGTATAGGTAGAAGAGACCACAGAAAGATTTAACACCAGACAGAATTATATATATCTTTCTCAGTCCTACTTAATGTTTATGTTAATTGACTTTCTACTGTGGTCAAAGTGTGAATTACTAAGAAGTCTCCATTTTGTTTCTGAAAATAGAGGGGAAATATGGATCATGAATTCTTATAAGCAAAACAACATAGATTTTCAGCAAGTGATTTAGCAAGTAAATGCAATCCAGCTCATCGAACAAGCTTGGTGTGTGAGAGAGAGTGAAACAAACAAGAATAAAACTGTTGTTATGTACAGGTTCTCTCATTTCTACACTTTCTGCCAAAGTTTCAACTAATTGTTGTGGCTGAGGAAACTGTAAATGCTAAGGTCAATAACTTTCAAGAGCAGAACCATATATGGTGAAGTATAATCTGGTCTGATACAGTTTTATTATTTACAGATGTGCATGGAAAATGGTTCTAAGAAGATTTGAAGGTTTCCATTTACTTTGGTCATAAACACAGTGTTTCCACCACAGAAATAACAAACCTCTCATAAATAGCCTTTCAGTTCATGTGGATCCTTTCATTTACATCAGGAGGATATCATCTTTTATTTTATTTTTTAAATAGAGTTAGCTGGAGTCAAATCATGTGTGCTTTCTATTCTGACCCATAACAAATACTTTGGACATTCTCACTGGAATTTTTATCTTTGCTATATGGTATCGCTTCTGTTGCAGTGTGAAAGTTTCAAGTTTCATTACTGACCTGTGACTCTGTTATATGTAATAGGCATATTTGAATTAAAGTACTTCAAACCTTAAAAAAAGATCTTTCAAAAGAAAAGCGTATAATTTAATTTACACGCTATACTGTGATGCTTTTTACTATTCCATTTAAATTAGAAAATAAAGTTTGCTACATATGAAGTTTCTTATGCTGCTAACCTTATTCTAAAACACCCCCCAAAATGATAATTATCAAAATACATGTTATTTTAAAACATATTCTATATTAGCACAAGCAACGGTTCCCTTTTAAAGTAGTTTCAAATTACATATTAAAGATATTTCATTAAGAAGCTTTATTTCTTTCACTCAGAATTGTTTGCATATGTTTCTCCTCAGTCCTTGTTCTCACATTTTCATAGATTCAAGTTTATATTGGATAAGCGACACTAAGTAAGCAAACATCCAGGAAAAAATAAAATTTGAAATACCTAAAGGTACCTAACTTGCACAATTTTCAGGTCTCAATTTCATGTGTAGATTATGCGGTAGGAAGCCAGTAGAGATGAGTGTAGGTTTTTAAGCTTTGTTTTGTCAAACGTGTTGGACCCCCTAAGTTACATAACTTTGCCTTCCTTCCTCCTTCCCCCTTGGTGTCTCCTTCTCTTTTTTCTTTTGTTCTTTTTCTTCCTTTTCTTTCCTTCTATCTATCTATCTATCTATCTATCTATCTATCTATCTTCATCTATCATCTATTTGTCTAATCTATCATCTATCTACTCTATCATTTATCCATGTCTATCATATCTATCATCTATCATCTATTAAAATTTTCATTCCAGTGTAGTCAACACACAATATTATATTTGTTTCAAGTACTATACAGTGATTTAACACCTCCATATATTACTCAGGGCTCACTGTGATAAATGTACTCTTAATTTCTTTCACTTATTTCACCACCATCCCCCAATCTCCTTTCTGGTAACCTTCTGTTTGTCCTCTATAGTTAAGAGTCTGTTTTTTGGTTTGTCTCTTTTTCCTCCTTTGTCTCTTAAATTCCACATATGAGTGAAATCATACAGTATTTTTCTGACTTATTTTGTTTACCATTATACTCTAGATCCATCTGCATTATTGCGAATGGCAAGATTTCCTTTTTTTTTTTTTTATGGCTAAATAACATTCCATTGTATATACGTACACACCAAATCTTCTTTATCCATCCATCTATCTATGGATATTTGGGCATCCTTCATAATTTGACTATTGTAAATACTGGTGCAATAAACATAAGGGTGCATGCCACCCTTTGAATAGATTTTTTTGTATTCCTTGCATAAATACCCAGAAGCGCAATTATTGGATAATAGGGTAGTTCTATTTTTTGCGTTTTGAGGAAACTCCATATTGTTTTCCACAGTGGCTGCCCCAGCTTGCATTCCTACCAATGGTGCATGAGGTTTCCTTTTTCTCCACATCCTCACCAACACCTATTGTTTCTTTTGTTGTTGATTTTAGGCATTCTGACTGATGTGAGGTAATATCTCATTGTAGTTTTAATTTGCATGTCCCTAATAATGAGTTTAAGCATGTTTCTTTGTGTTTATTGGCCATCTTGATGTCCTCCTTGGAGAAATGTCTCTTCACTTCTTGGCTCATTTTTAAATTGGATCATTTGTTTTTTGGGTGATAAGTTGTATGAGTCCTTTATATATTTCATTTACTAATCCTTTATTGATATCTCATTTGTAAATATCTTCTCCCATTCAGTAGACTGCCTTTAAGATTTGTTGATTGTTCCCTTTTCTGCACAGAAACTCTTTATTTTGATGTAATCCCAAGAGTTTATTTTTGCTTTTGTTTTCCTGGCCTCAGGAGACATATCTAGAAAGATGTTGCTATGGCTGATGTCAGGGAATTACTGCCTATGTTCTCTTGTAGGATTTTTATAGGTTTAGGTCTCAATTTTAGAGCCTTAATCCATTTTGAATTGATTTTTGGTTATGGTATGACAGTGGTCCAGTTTCATTCTTTTGCATGTAGCTGTTCAGTTTTTCCAACACCATTTTGAAGTGACTATCTTCTTCCCATTGCATATTCTTTCTTGTTTTGCTGAAGATTAATTGGCCATATAATTATGGGTTTATTTCTGGGCTTTTATTCTGTTCCATTATCTCTCTATTAACACATTGTCTTTCTATCTATTTATTATCTATCTATCTACCTATCCACACACCCCCACATCACACCCATACCCACACAATCAGTTGTGCCTCTAATCTCTAAATGAATTTTTTTTTATTGTGTGTGTGTGTTTCTACATGGTCTTAAAAAAACAAGAAGAACAAGAAGAAGCTGAATTTCTTGTAAGTCCAAGTACTTTTTAATTTTAAGTCTAAGTACAGTGCACTTATAAGAAAGTACATAAAAAATGAATCATGTGAATCATAAAAAAGTAAACACCAGGTTGACCACTACCTAGGTCAAAATATAGAACATTCATCATGCTACAGAAACTCCATGTTCCCTCTCAATCTTGATTTCTAGCCTTATAGTTTAGAGCTGCCTTGAACATCATATCAATATAATCATCTGTTACATATCACTTCTTTACTTAACATCATGCTTATTGGTTTTTTCATATTAAAGTTTGTCAAATAACATTTGAATATACCATGCTTTACATAGCTCTTCTACAGCTGATGGGTGTTAGGTCATTTCCAGTTTAGAGGAATTACAATTGATGTTGCAATAAACATCCTTGTAGATATTTCTTAGCACACATGTTGTACATAATGAGGAGTGGAATTGGTGGATCATCTGGTAGGCATATGTTCAACTTCAGTAGATAATGCCAAACTGATTTTCAAGGAGGTTGTAGCAACTATACACCCCTGAAATATATGTGTTCCTAGTGTATCAATCTTGACCAATACTTGGTAGGAGCATTTGCTTTGAAAGTTTAGATTAGACCAATGAAAAAGGAGATAGGGAAGAAGCTTGGCAGAGGATGACTCCTGACCTGGGGTTCAGTGGACTGGTGGGAGAGCGACAGCTGTGCTGTAAGTGGTGAAGGCTAGACTGTCACAACCAAGGATTTTCCCCGGAAGTAGGAGGATTCATTAAGGACTGGGGAGTCGAATGAAGGGTATGGTGTTCTGTCCAAGTGTAAGGGTACAAATCAAACCAGGAACAGAATTTCAGTGCAAAACAAAGTGTGTGTGTTTGTGTGTGCACGCGCACGCATGTGTGTGGTGTGTAGAGGAGGACCAGAGTCTTTTCACAAGCAAATATACAAAACAACACATAAAACAGAAAGTCTCTTTAAATATGAGAATCATTAGAAATATCTAGGGTGGTCAATTAATGCGTAGGAAAAATGTCACAAGAGTGGAAGTTTGCCATGAAGAGCAACTTCACACCAGTCTATTTTAAACTACATCTTATTATTCTTTTTGTGATCTGTTCTGAACATATTTTGTCTCAGAAGGCATGGGAACACAATTTTCAGGTATGAGAATTTCCCATAGGTGTTTACTGAACTGTTTTAGTAAGTGACTGCTTTATAAGGTAATCATTTTATAATTATCCTATAGAAGGTGCTTTTGAAAAAAATATCCGCTAGAGCCAGGAATAATCATAGAATTTTACAGCTGAAAGAGGTCTTGGGCAACATCTAATTAAACCTTCTCATTTCACAGATGAGGAAGTCTAGGTGCACAGTTGCCCAGTTACTTGATCAAGCTAAGACAGTAGTTAACTGCAGATGCAGAAGAATCAGGGCTTTTGACCTGGAAGATAATCATCATAAATTCATTTTAGTAAAGAAACATTGAAAATTTTCTTTCTTGGCTTTCTTTTACTGGCCTATATCTACATATCTATCAGAACTCATCAAAGTTTCTCTACTCCAAGACGTCTTCCCTGTTTGTTTCAAGTCTTCCTTAAATGCCTCTACTATGTCTTAAATGACAATATACAATCATTTCTACTTTGCAATTATCTGTATATTTATCTCTTTGCCCACTGTTTTGAGAAACCAGAAAGTAGATCTGCCCCTTTTTCTGCTCTTAGACCGTAACATTTTGCATAAGCCTAGTATCCAATAGTACTTGGTAAATATTCTGGAATGAGTTAAATGTAACAAAATTTGACCCATAATCATATTGGTATCTACTTAGTTAGGTAAAGGTGAAATATATAACTTTACCCATTATGTTAGTCTTTTGGACTGTTCATTGACATTGCTGTTCCTCTTCTTTTCAGGTACATGGAAGAAATATACCCCTTAAATTAGGGTGTCCCTACTATTTGAGCACAAGTAACACATGTCACTTCCATGTTGAAGGTTTAAAGAGTCAGTATCAATTTCCTCCACCGCTCTCTCCAGCTCTAGTGATCTTGAAGACTCTCTGAGCGAGGACAACATAAGAAGATTCCTTAGCTAACCTACAATACACATGCAGTATAACTGAGAAATAAAACTGTATTTTATTTTCTATTTTATTTAAGTTGCCCAGACTTTAGAGTTGTTACTGCAGTATAATCTAGCTTGTTCTCACTTATTGTAATGTGATGAGATTTGGGAGACTCTGAAAGAGTGAGCCTTTTTGTTTGTTTGTTTTGGGTTTTTGTTTTGTTTTGTTTTGTTTTATTTTTATATGTGGGAGGGATATGAACCATCGGAGGCCAAAGGGTGGACTGTGGGACAGAGCTTCTAAAATAGATCTCAATGATCTCCACCTCCTGGCATTTATTTATTTGTGTGTAATTCCTTCTCCTTTTTTAAAATGTTTTTTTTTTAATATTTATACTTGAGAGAGACAGAGAGATACAGAGCATGAATGACGGAGGGACACAAAATTGAAGCAGGCTCCAGACTCTGAGCTATCAGCACAGAGCCTGACATGGGGCTTGAACTCACAAACTCTGAGATCATAACTTGAGCCAAAGTCAGACACTCAACTGACTGAGCCACCCAGGCACCCCTGTGTAATCCTTTCTCCTTGAGTGTGGGTTAGACCTGGTGACTTACTTCTAACAAAAAGAATACTGCGGAAATGATGGGATGTTGCTTATAACATTAGATTTTAAAAAGACTGTGGCTTCCTTCTTGCTCATCTTCTCTTACTTTCTCTTGCAGAGTCCTTGGTCTGGGGAAAGCCGGGTGCCATATGTCAAGGACCTCTTGAAAGACCATATGGCAAAGGAAAATAACTCTGATTTGTATCAGAGAGTACCTGAGTCTTGTCAACAGTCTATGAATGAGCTTGAAAGTGCATCTTCTGAGCCCTGCCAAAAGCCATGTTTTGTATCTTTGAAAGTACATCTTCTTCCATTTAGGCCTTGAAATGACCTCCATCCAAGCTGCTACCTTCATTTCAGAGTCATGAGACACTTGAGCCTTAAATGCCAAGCTACACTACCTTCATTCATGATCCACAGAAACGGTGAAATAATAAAAATTTGGTAATTCAAACTGTTATGTTTGGGCACAATTTTTTATAGAGCAATAGATGATGAACACAATTTGTATTTTCTTATCTAAATACACTATACTAATAGGGAAAACACATTTAACATTTTGTCAGAGATGCCAAATGATAAGCATATCAAAGTTGAAGTCAGTGCTTTATTTATTGCAGCATTGTAATATGGTTATACTTTATTATTGGATATATAAACCCAAAGCTATGTAAGCATCAAATTCATACTTTAGTCATCTGAATCAGTTAATTACATCAAAGATATATAGATGTGAGCAAGGATTTCTAAATGTAAATAAGATATTAGACATATAATAGTTATTGGTATTTAGGATACTAGAAAGTTAGGTATTTGGATCTACTTGATTGTTATGGATAACAGAAAAGTTAATTTGTATATTAATAGGTTTATATTAGACCATTTGCATGTTGTCCCAATATAAGCTGAATTCTACCTAAATAGCTAACTCAATTCTTATACTGCTTCTGAAAAACTTATCAAAATATGATCAAAGGAGTGCAAGGACAGTGTGAGGCTAGGGCTTTAATGCTATTTTGAATCATATGAATATAAAAATGAAGGCATGACACCTACATTTTTCCCACAGCAGTTCAATATCTGGAATCCAGGACAGTGTCTGTTCAGTAAGTCAGAGAGTTAATGTTAAAGTCTATATAGTAAAGAAGAAGAAAAGCCATAAGAAAAAAAAAATTACAAAGCATTTGGGAGAAAGCAAGAGTGCAGTTCTCATATATTTATATATTAAAAAAAAAAACCTTATATGCTGAAAAACCTTCCACTAGCAACCTTAGGACAATACTGTATGCTTGAGCCCCAAAGGAGGGACACTGCTTAGGTATTAGGCTAATAAGAGACTTGAAAGACAGACATTCTATTTATGAAAAGGCTTTTCATAGGTGAGTACAATTGTGAAGTCGACCCTGTTTCAGTCCCACCAGGAATTCCTGATGAATACTGTATTTTCTGTGGAAGCAACAATTCATAATTTCCCTTTATTCTTGTTTGTTATGACAAAAGACTCAATCTCTGGGGCCCTGATTAAGATGATGAGACAAAGAATAAAACAGAGAGTCTGTTAAATGTCTTCCTGAAACCAAAGCTGTACCACTTAATATGAAAGACTCTTCAAAACCAATAATGAAATTATCATCCTTTTTGCAAGACAGATAAGAAAATGAAGGCTTGATGTAGATTGGGGAAACTAATTTACACTGGAGGAGGGAGAAAGGGGGGAAAAAGTAGCTACAGAAAATCAACTGTTAATAAATATCAGAGACTGCAGAGAAGTCACAAGATAAGCTGCAGGTATGTTCCTCCAGCTAGAACAGGGCAATCACTTCTCTAAGAAGAGAAGCTGATAAGGCCCCTCCTCTCCAACAGGCAATCATTTTGCATTTTATGCTATTTGAAAAGAGCTTGATTATTTTTCTTTGAATGAAACCAGATTGATTCACATTTACCTGTCAACAGAATGTTCCATTCCTCTGTTTTGCCTGTCTATTTAAAGGTATATGACCTGACTGAAATTCTATATAGATAAACCTTTCTTTAGAAGTAAATAAATAATAATGAGTGAACAACTCATGCTTTTTATGATTTTTTTTAAATTTTTTGGTATAGTGCCAAATTATGCTAAAATAAAATCCACAGCCTGATAAATATGACTGATATCTGCGATAATGGATTGAGGTCATGAATATTGGCTCTATTCAAGGTCAGATACAATCTTTAAAAATCATATCCAGAGGGGAGAGCCACACAAAAACATTATAATTATGTTATTTGAAGTCATATTTAAAAGGAGAACAATATAACATATAATCTTTTCTGGTTTTGTAAACTTGTATACACATTTAAATATTGCTCTATCAAGTAGGGACAACAAGAGGCATGTGTGGAGACAAACAAGCAGAAAGCAGCTTGCCAACTGACTTATATGGGTTTGATATAACTTGTTGAGGTTGGGTGCTGAGATCCAGAGCTCTAGTGGGACAGTGGTTCTAAAAGCATTTGTGTTGTGCACATGTGTATGTATATAAGGCATATTATTGAAGGAGAATAGGGAACAAAATGCTTCACTGGGGATCCCACAACATGGGTTTTAGTATGGGTTCTATAGCTTATCAAATACATGTCTTTAGTAAGTCAATGAATTTTTTTTTTAGTTTTTGTTTTCTCATTCTACCAAGTGAAAGAATTAAAAACTATTCTCAAGGACCAATTTAACCCCATGAACCCTAAGTACCACAAGCTTACTAGATAATAGAATTTAGATATAGTATTTATGTATATGTATTTGTATATATATGCTTATATACAGCTTTACCCAATAATCAAATCATTAGGGTGACATGGCGATAGTGCTCAAAGTTATAGAAACTTTACCCTAAGTCTAAGATAAAGAAAAGTAGCTTACACTGAAGTTCAATTTCATGGTGTTATTCAAGTAATTCACAAAGAAAGTTTAGTTTAAAATTCAGTTTTGCAAAGTGAATCAGAATATTCTGTGTATGGAGTGCAAAACATATCCTTTGGAAAATGGGAGATGCTTTGGATCATAAGAGCTCAGTGTCCATTTTTGACAGAATATCAATGGAAAGGCATGTTTCAAGGGGATTGCATAAGAATTATGTTAGCCTCTGTTTCAGTATGTTTCCCAGTGGGATAACATTAACATGAACTCTTATAGTTTTGGGATTTTTCATTAAAATGTTGGTTTATTTTTCCTCAATTCATCACATGACTTAAGATCTCTTTTTTCTTTTTCTGAATAGAACATTTACATTCTTCAAAGAGCCTGTAGTATCATTAATTTTAGCCAGATATTAACAGCTTTCCTGGGTCATCAACAAAATTTAAATGACAAAAAAACAAAAACAAAAAGCAAAAACCCGAAAGAAAACCATGAACACAAAGATAATTAAAAAAATATATATATATATACATGGACTATAAATTTTTCGTGGTACTAAAGAACTAAAATAGCTATAGGCTGTCAAGGACAGCCTATAAAGAACAATTACCTAAAAAGTAATGCTGGAAACAGGGTTGGGGGGTAGGGCGTAGTTTCATCATAACTAAATGCAAATATTTCATAAATGCTCATATTTAGGACATATAAGAAAAGACATGTTGAACATTCTGAAATTTCCTTTTATTACCTAAGTTATTTGGAGGAATTATAAGAAAAAAGACTCTATAGTTTGGGAGCTAGTCCACTGGACTGAAAGGTGGGGAGACCAAGAGTCTAGCCCATGTTTGGCCATTTGCTAGTAATGTGATTTTGGATGAGGACTTAACATATCTGAACTTCCATGTTCCTATGTGAAAAATAAGACAATGATCTACCACTAAGAACATATACCTCTAAGGTTGTTGTAAAAATCATATGCAGACCCAAAGTTGAATATTGCCATTACTAACATTTTAAGGTTTCTTCCTGCTTCATGGGACACAGGGTAAAATTATATTAGTCATGATCCTTGTCAAGTGTGAATTTTTGATTCCACCCATCGGTTCATCCATTACCCATAGAAAAGATCATTCAATATTTACTAAGCACCACTGTAGCAAGCCACTGGTTTAGTTGATTTGGAAACATCAGAAACAAAAACCACAGTATAATTGCCCTCATATATCTTATGACTTAATGGAGAAGGTTATCTTTTCTTTTGACTTTTTAAGTTTTTAATTTTAATTCCAGTTAATTAACATACAGTGTTATATTAGTTTCAGGTGCACACTATAGTGACTTAACAATTTCATACATCACCCAGTGCTCATCATGACAAGTGCACTCCTTAATCCCCATCACCTATTTAACCCATCCTCCTACCACCCTCCCCTCTGGTAACCATCAGTTTATTCTCTATAATTAAGAGTCTATTTCTTAATTTGTCTCTTTCCCTCTCTCTGTTTTCCTTTATGTTTGTTTTGTTTCTTATATTCAACATATGAGTGAAATCATATGGTATTTGTCTTTTTCTGACTTATTTCACTTAGCATTACACTCTCTAGCTCCATCCATGTCATTGTGAATGGCAAGATTCCATTATTTTTAATGGCTGAACAATATTTCAATATATCTATTCACGCCACATCTTTTTTATCCATTCATCAATCAATGGACACTTGGGCTGCTTCCATATTTTGGCTATTGTAAACCGTGCTGCAATAAACATAGGGGTGCATGTATCCCTTTCAATTAGTGTTTTGGCATTCTTTGAATAAATACCCAGAAGCGCAATTACTGGATCATGGGGTAGTTTTATTTTTAATTTTTTGAGAACCCCTGTGCTGTTTTCCACAGTGGCTCCCTAGTTTGCGTTCCCACTAACAGTGCATGAGGGTTCCTTTTTCTCCACATCCTTACCATCACCTGTTGTTTCTTGTGTTGTTGATTTTAGCCATTCTGACTGTTGTGAGGTGATATCTCATTGTAGTGTTGATTTGCATTTCCCTAATGATGAGTAATGTTGAACATCTTTACATGTGTTGGTTGGCCATCTGGAAGTTCTCTTTGGAAAAATATCTGTTCATTCTTCAGTCCATTTTTAAATTGGAATGTTTTCTGGGTGCTGAGTTGTATTAGTTATTTATATATTTTGGACACCAGCCTTTTATAAGATATGTCATTTGCAAAAATCTTCTCCCCTTAAGTAGGTTGCCTGTTAGGTATGTTGATTGTTTCCTTTGCTGTGCAGAAGCTTTTTATTTTGATGTAGTCCCAATAGTTTATTTTTGCTTTTGTTTCCCTGGCCTCAGGAGGCTTATCTAAAAAGCTGTCGGAAAAATTACTGTCTGCATTCTCTTTCAGAATTTTTATGGTTTTTTCTCACATTTAGATACTTAATCCATTTTGAATATATATTTGTATATGGTGTAAGAAAGTGGTTTAGGGTTTTTTTTTTTTTTTTTTTGCATGCTGCTGTCGAGTTTTCCCAACAATATTTGTTCAAAGACTGTCTTTTTCCCATTGCATATTCTTCCTACTTTGTTGATTAATTGACCATATAATTGTGGGTTTATTTCTGAATTTTTATATATTGTTTCTTTGATCTATATTTCTATTTTTGTGCCAGTATAATACTGTTTTGATTACTACAACTTTGCAACATAACTTTAAGTCTGAGATTGTGACAGCTTCAGCCTTGCTTTTCTCTTTTGAGAGTGCTTTCGCTATTTGGGGTCTTTTGGGGTTCTAGACAAATTTTATGATTTTTTGTTCTAGTTCTGTGAATAATGCTGTTTTTTTAAAATACATATTGCATTAAATGTGTAGATTGCCTTGAGCAGTATAGAAATTTTAACAGTATTTGTTCTTCCAATCCATAAGCATGGAACATCTTTCCATTTCTTTGTGTAAAATAAATCCCATTTGATCGTGGTGAATGTTTTTCTTTTTTGTATTGTTGGATTCAACTTGATAATATTTTGTTGAGAATCTTTGTATCTATGCTCACCAGGAATATTGGCATGTAGTTCTCTTTTTTAGTGGTATCTTTATCTGGTTTTGGAATCAGGGTAATGCTGGCCTCATAGAATGAATTTGGAAGTTTCCCATCCTTTTCTATTCTTTGGAATCGTTTCAGAAAAGGTATTAACTCTTCTTTAAGTGTTTGGTAGAATTTGCCTGTGAAACCATCTGGTCTTGAATTTTTGTTTGTTGGTAGTTTTCTGATTGCTTATTTAGTTTCTTTGCTGGTTATTGTTACTGGTCTGCTCAAATTTTACATTTCTTACTGTTTCAGTTTTGGCACTTTATATGTTCTGGAAATCTATCCATTTCTTCTAGGTTGTCCAGTTTGTTGGCATTTAGTTTTTAATAATATGCTTTTATCATAGTTTCTATTTCCATGGTGTTGGCTGTTATTTCTCGTCTCTTATTTGTAATTTTATTTATTTGAGTCCTTTCTCTTTTTTTCCTGATAAGTCTGGCTAGAGGTTTATCAATGTTATTGATTTTTACAAAGAGCCAGCTCCTGGTTTCATTGAACTCTTCTATTGGTATTTTGCTGTTGGTGGTGGTGGTGCTTTTTTCCTATATCATTTATTTCTGAACTAATCTTTATTGTTTTCTTCCTTCTGTTGGTTTTAGGTTTCATTTGTTGTTCCTTTTCTAGGTCGTCTAGGTGAAAGGTTAGGTTATTTGATATTTTTCTTGCTTCTTGAGGTAGGCTTGTATTGCTATATATTTCTTTCTTAGGAATTGCCTTCGTTGCATCCTAAAAGTTTGGACTGTTGTGTTTTTATTTTTATTGGTTCCATGTACCTTTTAATTTCTTCTTTGATATCCTGGTTGACCCATTAATTGTTTAGTAGCACATTATTCAACATCCATGTCTCTGTGGTCTTTCCAGATATGTTTCTTGTGGTTGGCTTCTAGTTTCATAGCATTATAGTCAGAAAACGTGCATGGTATGATTTCAAACTTCTTGAATTTATTAAATCTTTTTTTGAGGGGGCTATTATGTGATCTATTCTAGAGAGTTTTTATTTACATTTGAAAGGAATGAGTATTCTGTGATTTTAGAATGGAATGTTCTGTATATATCTGTTAAATCCAACTGGTCTAGTGTGTCATTCAAAGCCATTGTTTCCTTGTGGATTTTCTGTTTAGGTAAAGTGTCCATTGAGGTACGTGGGATGTTAAAGTCCCCTCCTATTATTATTTTATTATCAATTAGTTCCTTTGTGTTATTAACTGTTTTATGTATTTGGTTGCTCCCATATTGGGTGTATACTATTTACAATCGTTATATCTTCTTATTGGAATGTCCCCTTTATTATGATGCAGTGTACTTTGTCTCTTGTTATAGTCTTTCTTTTAAAGTCTAGCTTGTCTAAGTATTGTTACTCTGGATTTCTTTTGACATCCATTTGCCTGTTAGATGTTTTTTGATTCTCTCACTTTAATATGCAGGTGACATTAGGTCTAAAATGAGTCTATTGTAGGCAGCATATAAATGGGTCTTGAGTTGTTTTAATCCATTCTGTCACCCAATGTCTTTTTATTGGAGTCTTTACTCAAATCCTTTCTTGCCTTTCTCTGTTTCATATTCTGCTGATTTTCTTTCTCTTTATTCTTTACATGTTTACTAGTGGCTTTTATATATGGCTACCATTAAGATTTTATATAAACTTTTCTGCATATAGCAGTCTATATTATGTTGATGGTCATTTAAGTATGCACTTATGTTTTACTCCTCTCCTCCCTATGTTTTAGGTATTTGTTGTTATATTTCATATCCTGTTATTTTTAGTTTCTTGATGGCTTTTTTACAGAAATATTTATTTTTGATGTTTTTGTGTTTCCCACCACTATATTGTCACTTTTGCTCCCTCTTTTTCAGTCAAAAAGTCCCCTTTAATATTGCTTGCAGGGCTGGTTTAGTGGTCATAACCTCCTTCCATTTTTGTTTGTCTGGGAAAGTCTTTATCTCTCCTTCAACTTTGAATGATGATCTTGCTGGATAGGATATTCTTGGCTGCAGATTGTTCCAATTCAGCATGTTGAATATATCATGCAACTCTCTTCTGGCTTGCAAAGTTTCTGTTGAAAAATATCTTACTACCCTTATGGGTTTTCCCTTGCAAGTTACTCTTTTCTTTTGCTTCCTTTAAAAATGTGTTCTTTATCATTATATTTTGTCAATTTAATTAGACTATGTCTTGGTGTAGGTCTGTTTCTGTTGATTTAAAAAAAAATAATGTTTATTTATTTTTGAGAGAGGGAGAGAGACACAGTGTGAGCAGGGGAGGGGCAGAGAGAGAGGAAGACACAGAATCCAAGCGGGCTCCAGGCTCCAGGCTGTCAGTAGTCAGCACAGAACCCGATGCAAACCACAAGATCATGACCTGAGCTGCAGTTGGACGCTTAACTGACTGAGCCACCCAGGGGCCCCTGCTTTTGTTGATTTTGATAGGAGTTCTCTGTGCCTTCTGGACCTGGATATATATTACTTTCTCCAGATTAGGGAAGTTTTCAGCTAATATTTGTTCAAATAAACTTGCTGCCCTCTTTCTCTCTCATCTTCTTCTATTACTCTGTAATATAAATGTTATTATGTCTGATGGAGTCACTGAGTTCCCTAAGTCTATTTTCATTTGGCATAATTGTTTTCTCTCTCTTTTGTTGAGCTTGATTACTTTCCATTACTCTTTCTCCTAGGTCACACATTAGGTCCTCTCTTTTTTCCATCCTGCTGTTCATTCTATCAAACATGTTTCTCATTCCATATCCCTTTATCTCTGCTATGTTATTACTTATCTCTGTGTTAAGGGCCTCACTCATGTCTTCCACTCTTTTCTCAAATCCAGTGAGGAATGGTACTTAGATCTGTTTCATTTAAATCTCTGGTTGTGGCCTTGTCCTGTTATTTCATTTGGGATAAATTTCTCTGTCTCCTCATTTTACCTGCCTCTCTGTGGCTGTTTCCATGTGTTAAGTAAGTCAGCTATGTTTTCTGCTCTTAAAAAGTAGTGACTTTAAGTGACTTTATAAAGAATAGGCTCTGAAGTCCCTTGCAGTGCAGTGTCCCCTGTTCACCAGAACCTGGCACTTCAGGAGAGTGCCCTATGTGTGTTGCTAAAGCCTTGCTGTTGTGTCTGAGTCACTTTTCCTTTCAGTGCACTCTTCTGCACTGTTTCTCTGCCTGTTGTGGGCTATGATTTCTCTCTGTGGTGTGAGTGGGACCTAGGCAGACCAGCTCTGATGGGGCATATTCACTGAGGAACATCAGTGAAGAATGGCTGTGTTAGCAGAATTCATTCTGGGCTACTAGTCTTATGCTAGATCCCTTAAAGTGCTGCAGCAGCTGGGTGCTGTATGCCAGGGCATCCTGGGGCATGAGACTGGGCTCCACAAACAGAGGCATCTGTGTACCCAGTGGCTGGGTATGGTGTGTACATGGCTTTAACAAAATTTGCTTTGAGCCCAGGGCCAAGGCTAGCTTGCCTGGAGTGGGTGAATCCTCAGGAGAAATTGTGAACGTGGTGTACTGCTAGCAAGTTAGGTAGTAAGTCTCTGTGCAGCCCTGCCTCTCACAGATGGCCCTATGTTTATGCTGAGGAGACAGAGGAGGAAAATGGTGCCTGCCACCTCCCTCATTTTCAGAAAAGTCCCCCCACCACCCTCCAAAGTCAGTATAAACAGATGTCTTCCCTTTTACCCTCTTGCATTGTGTAAATTGCCATTTTTATGTTGCCTCTCCACACAGGCTACTGTCCTTTTAAGATCGGGAACCCAGTTATCATTCACTATCCAGGCTTGCCCAGTGCTGAGTCAGCTGACTTTTAAAGTTCCAGGCTCAAAGTGCCACTGGTTATACAAACTCACAGAATTCAGCCCTTCTGTTTTTCAAAGCCAAACATTACGGAGATTAATTTTCCTCGTGTGAGCTCCCTGGTGTGAGGGCCCATTTCTCTGCACTCTCTGTGTACACAGCTCCCTTCCTCCTGTGGGCAGTCTCCCTCTGCCTTTCAGACCTTCCTAACCTTTCAGATTCAGTTTCTTCTCTATATATAGTTGTGCAGTTTGTTCTTACAGTCATTGCATTGTTTTCTGGTTTATGACTTGGATGTGAATGATACTTAGTTGTATAAGTGGGATGGAGAGATCTTAGGTCCTCCTACTCTGCCATCTTCGCAAGTTCCTCTGAGAAGCGTATCTTTAATGCACCAATGTTGTGTTCATACTCACATTCTTTTATAAGTTAGTGATTAAGTGCATTAGCTATAATGGCTTAAAATCTAATTTCAACTTTTTACAGATTATGCCACTTTAAATAGGTAACTTTATTTTTCTGAGTTTTATTTTCCTTATTGGTAGCATGTGCATTAAAATAGTAATTCATAAGACTGTTTTGAATAAATTAAATAATGCATATTAAGCATTTAGCATATTGCTGGCATGTAACGTGTTCAATAAAAAAATTTACTTTTTTATTTGCATTTTTTCTTATCCTGATCTTAATGTGCCTTCTGCTAAGAAAGAAAAAAGCAACGCCTGATATGTAGGAGCTTGTCTGCTACTATCATTCAGAACTTGACGTTGCTACCTGCTGGCCTGGTCCTCATAGTGAAGTCTTGGATTTCTCCTGTTGAACATAAACAATTTCATAGAACATTAACATCAGATAAGGTCACTCTTTGACCATGATGGATTGAGACAAAAACTACTCCATAATCGTGTCTGAACATATATGAAAACATGTATATTGTCAAAACCATAAAATGACCAAACATCCCCCACTCTAGCTAATATGAACTAGACTGGTTACTTCTTTCCTAGTTACAGCTTTAGCCTTGCCTGGTCTTTCCTCATTCTGGGTAAGATTAAGACGGCCAATTGTAGAGTTACTTAACTGTCTGGCAGGATCTAATCAAGAGCAAATCCCTATTTTCTTCTTTCCCTCATAGTACTTAACACATGCCCAAATTCTGTAATAAATTTTAATACCCTCTTTCTGAAATTCCCCATAATTCCCCATTCTATGCTTGCTCCCACACTGCAACAAGCAACAAACTCAACTTTTCAACTACAAGATATGTTCCTAGAAGGCTTTGGCTGGAATCTGCTAACATACCTAACCACATGCCATTTCTTATCTCCATACGTCATTACTTTTTTCTCTACCCAACTGATCTTTCATTGTACTTCAACTTCCTTTTCCTGTCACCACTCCTTTCATGCTAAATGGTTACTGAATGAATGTTACCTGTTTATATATCTACTTGTTATCATTCTTATTTTTCATAGCTTTTAGGAAAAATTCAGCCCACTGTTCTAACAGTTGGGGAGCAGGAAACTGCATAACATCAAGATTTCTGATACTAGAATCTCTTAAACCTGGCCAAGAACTAATTTAGGAAGAGAAAAATTTCAACTAGATGTTCTGCAGTGAAAGAACATGGGAAGACTACAAGGGATTTCTGACTTTGTACAAAGGAGTTAAATCATGTAGGCTTGTTTATATTTTTAGTTATAAATCTTGTTTTTCTTCTGATTGAGCCCAGTTATTATTTTAGATCTGTGGCCCTGTATTTCTTCAATCCTCTGTAGTTTCCAGTGGACAATTTTTAGGTTACAAATACACACATGCAATGACTGTGTTGAAAATATATACCCTAAAATCAAAGCAAACTTGAAACATAAAGTTTGTTCACTCTTCTATCCTACTCTTATGCATTTATTTAAAATTTCACTGTAAATTAGCTTTAAAATAGGGAGTTTGCAGTCCTTTGACAAGTACGTTTAATATAAATTTTTAATTTATATTTCTTTTATTCATTTTAAAAACACAGAACCATTTAGAAACTAAAGGTCTTTTAGGATAGACAAAACTGCTGGTAGACACATGAGATGTGGAAGCATACCAATTTAGCTTTTTCTTTCTCTGAATAAAGTTAGTCTTGAGAATTTTAACTTCTACATAAATATTTTTAGTGACTTAACTTGGAATGCCTAAGATTTTATACTTCAATGGGATAGAGTTACTGAGGGAAATGTGCCCAGATGCAAACATATGGAGTTAGTTTTAAACTAGTCTCAAATTTCAAATGTCCTAAAATAAAAATTAACTGGACAAAACCCTATGATTCTATTGGGCTGAAAGTGTCTGTAATCAATGTCTATCTTAATGGAAAGTATCCAATTTGTCCCCTGTATAGATGACTAGATACAGTACAGCTTCAAATGACTAGAGATAGATGGATAGAACTTCTTAATTGGTTCCTATCTGTATTCCATTATGGAAGACCTTTGATTCTAAGGTCAGACTTCTGGATTTCAGATTCATCACAGCGCAGGTGTTTTTCAGAGGACTTCTCAGCCAGGGAAAGAGTATATAACATATGATTAATTATTTATATAGCACCAAAGGTATGTGTTGTGCAACAGGTCAAGTGTTATCCAGAACATGCAGACTAAAAGTTGGTTAAGACCTGAATGGCTTCCCTGGCAATAAGCACAAAAAGAGACATAATAATATCCTTCCAAGTAAGAAAGGAAAGAGCAGGAAGTGATTGGTTGTTGTATCTAGAGTCTTGCAGTATGTATATAAAACACAAGGAAGGGAACTATGTGCTGTACATGTATTACTGCTGGCATAGGGATTGATTTTAGAAAACATAGAGGCCAGTCTTTAAGCACATTCCCTCTTTCAGGGACCTATTATAAAATCCCAGGTCCAGTATGAAATGGGTATTTTATGAAAAAAACTCAATGTTTACCTTAAGTAAAATCACTAATCTAATTGCCATTCTGTATAGTTATGTCATATGCCTGGGTCTCTCTCTCTCACTCGAAAACTCAAGAGACCATAAAATATATCCATGCTATGAAAGTCACCTGTAGTGTTATGCTTCTTTAAAATATTAAGTAGAGGAATGAAGACAAGAAGGCCAGAGGGGCTTCTGGGTGGCTCAGTTGGTTAAGCCTCTGACTTGGGTTCATGTCATGATCTTGTGGTTCACAAGTTTGAGTCCTTCATTGGGCTCTGTGCGGACAGCTCAGAGCCTGGAGCCTGCTTCAGATTCTGTGTCTCCTTCTCTCTCTGCCCCTCCCCTGATCACTCTCTGTCTCTTTCTCTCAAATTTAAATAAACATTAAAAAAATTTAAACTATATAGATCAGTTTCTTGAGAAAAGGTAAAATAAATTAAAATGTAAATTAAGGTCTCAAAAATGGTTTTATTAAAATGTATGCTAAATTATACACCTATACCTACATATATTTCTCTAAACATATACATGTCTGTGTGTATATGCATATATGTATACATGTGTATATATTATATATGTATGCAAAATCCTGGTGACAAAACTAAATGATCTTGCTGTGATCACTGAACTTGCCATTAGAATACTTGCGTTCTGATTCCAGCTATCCTCCTTTTTAGAAATGTGATCTAGTCTTTGAACCTTCATTTCTGATTGTAAATTGGCAATACTTATTTACCTACAAAAGATTGTTATTGGTCTAGTGGTGGGTGCAAGATTTGATGTCCTAATCAGATGAAAGATATAAACTAATGATGAGTGACGCCTTCAACTCCCACTGTTTGTGAGCAAAAAAATTGAGTTGTCCTTGTTGCTGCTGGCAGCTGTCTTGTGACTATGAGGGAGGTAACTTAGCAGAAAGGCCAATGTGAGGAGGATGAAAGGAAGGACTCAGAATTTGGGCAGAAAAATCTTAATATCCTATACTGGGAGTCTCTCTGATTTCTGGACATTTTGTGACACAAGACAAAATATTCCTTATCACTTAATCCAGTGTGGATATGATCCATTTTATTCGTAGCATCTTTTAACATTTCCACAATGAGTGCTCTCCTCTTTATCTGGATCAAACAGCTACTAAATCTCTAAGAATAAAGATAGTTTACCTTTGTTAGGCCCATTTATGGGCAAGGCACTAGTTGATATTTTACATATGTAATTTCATTTAACTTTACAGTCCCCTCACTCTACAGATACCAAAACCAAAGACTCAGAGAGTGAAGTAACTTGCCTCAGGTAACACAGGATTCTAAACAACACTGTCCAGCTGCAGATTTTATGATTTTTTTCCCCATTATACCACTGAGCAAAGCAATTATAAATCTTTATGGAAGATATCCCTAGTTGCTAGAGGTCTGCTAAAAATGCATTCTTTAAAAGGTATGAAGAAATAGCATAGATAATCATCAGTGCTTTTACAGTGAATGAAATAATGGCTGGATGGTGGTGGCAATTCCTTTTTCCTTCTAACCAAAAATTGCAAAAACCTTCAGAACAAAGAAATTATTAATGCCTACACAAAACCATCATTGATTACCTTTCCCCATGTGTTTCCCTCTGTATTGTAGCAATTCTTTCCTAATTCAAAAGAAGCTATTATTAAAAAGCTAATCTCTTTTTATATGAAGAACAGTGTATGCTGCAAATATCTCAAATTGTATACTAAACACAGTTTTACTGAAGGGTTAGAATAGCAGAACCATTATCAAGTCATAAGGGAAAAGAATGGAACCCTCTGAATAAATATAAGAAAAATCTTATCATGAAAAGTGGTTTATTTAACTACAAACAGTGACATCTTCAGAAAGCATTCTTTTCTTTTTTGTAAGCAATGTATAAAATTGTCAGTTTCTACCACACATATGTCAGGAGCAGGAAGAAAATTGAAATAAATTTTGAAAATAGGAAGCACTAAAAAGCAATGCCTCACTGAGTGGATTGAAATATGAAGATAGGAAATGGAAATAAACTGTTGTGTTTGCATTTTGGTGTCGAAGTCCTTATATTTACTGTATGGAATAAAAGCAAGGAGTATATTTGTTTAGGTAACTTATATTTGGTGAGGGTGAGTGTAGCAAATTTCTGAAATTAATAACTTTGTTGAGTCCATGTTTACTTTGATCAGTGTTCTTAACCACGATGAAAATATTAACTATTATATTTTTAAATAATAAAGTTGGAGCAGGAAATGCAATTGTGAATAGAATACAATAATGGAGACTTTGTGATTAAAAAACAAAAAAAGCATTGATTTGTTTTTGTAATTTTATGATTAAGTCCAAACATCGAATTCCTCTGAGACTTTTAAAAAATTATTTCCACTAAAACATTTTATTAATAAATAACTTATGTTAGAAATGCATTTAAAAAGTGAAGGTTACATTCTATTGATTGAAAAAAGACTATACAATATCATCCTGATACATTTAATATGAATAAACTGATTATTTAGGATGGAGGACCAATTTTGATGTGATAATCATACATAGTCATTAAATTATTTTAATGATGGACACCACATGCTTACTCATTACTGGCTGTGTAGAAAACACACAAGTGGGAGCTATGGTGTACAGCAAAAATACAACTGTAATGCATACTCTTTACCCTGAAGGACATTTTTGCCTCTGAAACACTGATAATTATAAAAAGCAGAACTTGTTTAATGCACTAAGAGAGGTATATACAAATTTTTGGTGAAATCTGGTGCAAGAGGTGCTGATTTTCAATTGAAAGATCAGAAAAGTCTTCATAGAAAATATGCCATTTGGATGGACCTTAAATAGTGTAGAACAGCAGATATGGAGAACGTGTTTGAGGGTTAGAAAATCTTAGACAGTTTTCCAGCAATGGTAATTAATGTTGGTGGAATCTCTTCACTTTATAAATCTGTACTATATGACAGTATGAATCTTACTGTCAGATCTATGGCTTTCATATCTTTCTACAGATCAGTCAAAAGTTGGTTATAAATTAGTTACAACTGGTTACAAATTAACTATATACTTTCCTTTAACATCCTTATGTATTTAAAAGTTTCCATTTTCCTCTGAACATCTTCCAGATTCAATAGAAGCCATTAAAACTGTTGCTGATAGCTGTTATTCAGTCTTCAACTATTGTTGGGTCAAATTGAAAGTGACACAAAATGCCCCAAAGCAAACTGCCACAAGTTACTAAATCCAGATTTT
The DNA here is from genome assembly GCA_028646485.1 of Cryptoprocta ferox. NCBI lineage: Eukaryota > Metazoa > Chordata > Mammalia > Carnivora > Eupleridae > Cryptoprocta > Cryptoprocta ferox. Next base: position 56,302,829 of record CM053568.1, on the reverse strand, counting down.
AAGGAAGCCATATTAATCAGTTGCAAATTTGATCAGTAGTTTCCTCTTCCATCAGGATCTTCTGTGATTGGGAGGGCATAGAGATATACCATTTGTTGTTGTGTTGAGACTTCTGTCTTAAAGTTGTGAATTAGCAACATGAGTGACATTTCTATTGAGAAAATATGATTCTATCTAGTGATCTTCTGAACTGTTGCACAAATCATGACCTGAGGAGGGTGTGCTCAATTAGCACAGAACACAATTGCACATGTGAAGATAATTTTTTGGCTATTCTGCTCTTGATCTTTGAAGCTTGGCTTTCATACTTTCATTTAATTAAGAGTCCTTTTGTGACTCTTCTTTAGTCCACCCCTTAAATGTCAATGTTCCTGCAGGGCACTGTCCTAGACATGTTCACTTCCAATTCTTCGATTATCTCATATCCTCTTGTCATATCAGCAATGATTTTCATATCTCCCATTTTCATCCCACTCTTAAGTCTTAGGCATGTATTTGCAGCTACCTATTTGCCATGTCAGTGTAGAAACAACAATCATACTAAATAGCTGTGATTTACTGAGCAAATACTATGAGCTAGGTATTGTTGGGACACTTTAGATACTTACAGTTTAAACTTCAAAACAATTCTGAAAAATCAGATATATTTTCCCCTTTTATCTGAAACTCAGAGAGACTAGATAATGCAGTCAAGGTTACACAGCTTGTGTATGGTAAAACTTGGATTTTATTCCATTCTAAAACATAATGCATTGAAACCCACACATTTTCCAATCATGCTTTACTATACATCCCAAGAGAATCTCAATGTCTCTTTTTTTTTCTTCATCATTAATCAATTCTTTCCAATTAGAAAACTTGAAATTATTTCTTCCTATCCCTCTGTAAGTCATCAGTCCTGTCTCTTAAATATCATTTTAATCCCACCCCCTCAATCTCACTGTTACAGTTCAGGTTCTTATTATATGTTTCCTGGGCTGCTGCAAAAAGGCTTTCCAACCATTTTTCCTGCCCCCAAATTTTCCTCATTTTAATCCATTCTGTCCATCTCTGTCATAGTCATATTACTCTAAAAATTCAAATTGTATTATAGGTAATTTAAATTTTCTTCTTTACATGTTTTTTCCAGTTTCTGATGCATCAAGCAGGTATTTTTACAGACTCAGACTAATAACATGTGCTTTAACAGAAAAAAAGGTCTTTGGATATATTGAAATTTTTACACAGAAAAATGACTGTTTAGAGAAGTGCTCTAGAAAGATTAATTTGGCAGTAGCATATAAGAAAGACTGGAAAAAAGAAAATGAAGCCATAGAACTTAGATGTCTCTGCTCACTGAAATCTTGCTATTTACAGTGTGGATAAAGACTGTGACGATATGTCTCTGATTAGGGGATCAGATTAAATTGGGAACACTGAGATTTTGCCCTGAGTGATCCAGTGCCTTTCTGGGTCAACTCAGACTAATACTGGTTACATTACTACTAAAATTAATGCCATACACCAGGGAACAGATGTGAGATCATCATGTGAGTTCAGTAGGGACTCTTGATTTCTAATCCAGCCTGATACCTTCTTTAGTTTTGAGGAATTGAGTTAGTAAATCTGCTTTGCAAAAATGTGGTGAGCAAATATGCACAGGTCTTGTTTCATTAGTTAATATGTCTGATGCTTCCAGTAAACACATTTTTCACTGCAAACATGTCTCTTTATATGTTTATCAGATATTTTTCACCTTCTTTGGAGTACTCTTATTATCACCATAAAATCAAGCTAATACATTTATTGATCATGTAAATCTGGTATTTTAAGAAGTCCAGTTCAGCTAGTTTAATCCACTCATTTTTGACAAAGCCTCATTTAGTCACTTTAAAAATTACTCCTTACCTCTAAGCATTACTGTACTCTCAAGTTCCACAGGCAACACTCACAAGCCCCTTTGTTTCAACTATAGAATAGGTTAACCGTGCATAATTGTAGCTCAATTTATATAAAACTCACAGATGCAGTGTTTAGATTATGTGTTTATGTAAAATATTTACAACTAAATATTAAAACAGTCAATTTGAAGGTGGTTTTAAATTGATGGCATTGAATGCCATTGAAAAAAATATAAATAGTCTACATGATTTTGTTCGTTTGTAGCTTAGTGAAAAGGATTTAGATGTGAACTATCTGGAAACTGCTAGTATGTATAAAAACAATCAAAATAAATCTTCCAAAAACTATTCCTGAATTTTCATACTATTATTTGTTATTATCACAAATCAATTTATAGAACTAAGAATTTGAGAGTTCATAAGATGGCTTACTGTTCTTGAAATACCATATTAGGATATATATCCTAAAGTATCTGTGGCATTTAAGAAAAGGTGAAGTGTGTGGCTACTGAAGAATGCAAATTAATTCAGAGTAGTTTTGTAGATCTCTAGGGGTGGTAATTTAGTCTAATGGGAACTTAATAAGTCATATTAAACACATTACTAATCTGATGCTTTGCTTACAGTAAATTAGAACCAGTGAAATTATAAATTACTTATTAAAGGAAAAAGAGTGCCTTCTTGAATGGAATTTGAATCTTCTCTTAACTAAGGAACAGCAGGTAGAAAGCATTCTTGTTTCCAGATGAATTCCAATCAAGTTTTGTATTCATGTTAGAACATTAAATAAACATGTTTAATTCAGACAACTCAAACTATTGCCTTTTGTGTAATCACAAAGTACTGTAAATATGAACCAGACATTTTACCAGTTCACACTGAACTATACCCTGAATTCCATTTCACATTCTTGATGGGCAGGAATCAAGTATTTAATCCTAAATACTTGGCTATGCATTCCTCAGGATTCAGGCTCACTTACTTCTAAATAATAATAACAGTAATTCCCATAAAGGTGTCATGAAATTCAGATTCTGCATAAATCACTGTTCCACAGAAACCTATAAAACAGCATCGAAATATTTTTCTTTCTTTGTATTTTCTAAGGTGACATGGACCAGTGTTTTCCTAATACCAAGTATGCATTTTTAGGCCTTTCTTATGGACTTTGTTTTTGTCATTATACTGGCTCACAGATATTTCTGTCTGATGTAATTGCAAAGTCAATAAAATAAAACTTTGTATTTACCCGTTCTTTTATTCATCCATTCACTCATGTATAAAAAACTTACAGAGTGCCTACACTATGCCAAACATGGTTCTAGAAGCCTCAAGATACAGTAAACTAGACAGTTCACATCCTCATGGCTATTCTATTGTGTACAACACAGTAAGTACATCATTATGTCAATTGGTCCTAAGTACGTCTAGGGAAAAGCATGTTAAGGGTAGTACTGAGTATGGCAGAGAGTGAGCTTATTAAAACCTCTACTTTCATGGAGGGCCATAGTGATGTGGTACATGATAAGCACAAATTAGAGGGGTGCCTAATGTGACTCAGCCAATTAAGCATCAGTCTCTTGATTTCATCTCAGGTCATGACCTCATGGTTCATGAGATTGAGTTCCTCACTGGGCTCTGCACTGACAGCAAGGAGCCTGCTTGGGATCCTCTCTCTCCCTCTCTCTCTTCCCCTCTCCCTTTAAAATAAATAATTAAATTTTAAAAATAAGCATAAATTAGAAGCTGAGCAAGTGAGCCACAGAGATATCTGGGGGAAGAGCATCCCAGATATATGGGTTGGCAAATTAGAAGCCTTGAGATGAGTTTGCTCAAATAACAAGAGACCAATGTTGTTGGAGATGACTGCATGCTAGGGAAGGAAGTAGGATGACTGCTAAAGTCAGAGAAGGACTGATGAAGGATGGTGGGCCAGATGACATATATCTTTATAGAGTGTAAAAAGGACTTTGGATTTTATGATGCGGAGGCATTGGAGACTTGTGAGCAGAGATATGCCATGATCTCACATGTCCCTAAAAGAACACTATAGCTATAATATAAAGACTATACTGGGGTGAGGGTAGGAGGTGGCAAGGGAGATCAGCTAGGAAGCGACTGCAGTAATCCAGGGAGAGATAAGAGTTGCTCAGATAAGAGTTAAAGTAGTGGATTTGAAGAGAAGGAGTAAGATTCTAGATATATTCTGAAACTAGAACCAATAGGAATTAATGACAGAGTCAATGAGCTAACTGAAAAAAAGAGAGAGAGAGAGAGAGAGGAGAGGCAAGGCAAGGATGCTCTAACTTTTTAGCCTGGAAAACCTGGAATGAAGGAGTTGCTATTACTGAATGGGGGATGACAGGAGGCAAGAGCTCATGTAGGGTGAGGATTCAGGAGTTGTATTTGAACTTGTTAAATTTTAAATACTTAATAGACAACCAGGTGGAGAAACGGAGTAGATAATTGGACATATGAGTCTCCAGTTCCATGTAGAAGACAGGACTGGTGATATTACTTTGGGAGGTGTCAGTAAATAGATTGTATTTACTAAAATACATAAAGCTCCTGGGGCTTCTGAGTGGCTCTTTGGGGTAAGTGTCAGACTCTTGATTTCGACTCAGGTCATGATCTCACAGCCGTGAGATGGAGTTCCATGTCAGGCTCTGCACTGGACATGGAACTTGCTTGAGATTCTCTCTCTCCTTCTCCCTCTGACCTTCCCCTGCTCATGCATACGCTATCTCTCTGTCAAAAAAATATTAAAAACAATACAAAAACCTCCTAAATTTAGAAAAAAAATATCAACCATCCTATAGAAAAATAGATTAGAGAATTAGATAGTTTAAAAATGCAAATTGTTCTTTGTCCTATAGAAAGATGTTCAATCTTGTTCATAGTAAGGGAAATGTAAACCAAAGCCATTAGATTGATAAAAAATCCAAAGATGTGACAACACATAATGTTGGTAAAGCTTTGTGAAGATACTTTGTGGAGAAACATGCTCTCTGTTACACTGCTGGTAGAAATGTGAAATGGTACAACTACTACAGAGGAAAATTTGGGAATATCTAGCCAAATTGACCCAGAAACTCAATTCTAGAAATCTACCACAAATATACCCAACAATATATACATGAAAGTATTTATTTAAGACTACTTGTAATAGCAAAAACAACCTGAAACAACTCAAATGTTCATCAGTAGGAGATTGATTGAATAAAAATTATGGCACATCCATATTATAGAGAGCCATGTAACAGAAAAGGATGAGGGATATCCCTGTAAACTGCTCTGGAGTGATCTTTATGTTCTATTGTTGAAAGAAAAGGAGAGGAAGAGACAGGTACACAGTGCCATTATTCATCTAAGAAAGAAACATTGTATGAAGATATCTACTTGATTTTTTTAAACTGTGAAGACAAACTATAAATCATTTTTTTTCTTTAATTTCCAATGGAGAAATGTAGGGAAGAAATGAAAGGGAAGAGGGGGTAGAAATTAAAATTAAGACTTATTTTTACGTTTTAATTCATAGAGGAAATAGTATAAAAGTTCAATCCATTCCCTTTATTTACCAGTTTGTTTTATTTTTTACTTTGAAACTATGTAAACATCTTAGTAATTATAAAACTAAATTAAATTTAATAATCCCTAAAATTACTCTGAAACTAGCACTACAAAATCATTTAAATTCTCTGGGGCTATGCTTCCTAATCAGCAATATTAAGGAGTTGAACTATAAGGTTTTAAACTACAGAATTTTTACATGTATCAGAGTCTTAATAATCAGATGCTGAATAATTACATGTAGTTTGTTTTGTAGAATAATAATAATTTTTTTGGTACTTACTTTGGTAAAGTTTCTTTGCTGTATTTTACATATATTATCTATTTAATTTAATCCTCACAACTACTCTAGGAAGTATGTATAATTATTTGATTTTTAAAATAAAGAACCGTATTCCTAGACAGGCTAAGTTACTTACAATAGGTTACACAACTATTTAAGTCTTGCAACCAGATTTGAAACCAGTTCTATAAAATTTTAAGATCGTTTCTATGTTGCTGTTCTTTCTAATGTTCTATGCTGCCTTCTGAAGTTTAATGAACCATACACTTTTAGAAGCAAACTTTCTTTGCTTCTTGAATATATACTAGTCAATTCTAATTCTTTTTATTAAAGTTTTAATGTTTATTTTTGAGAGAGAGAGAGAGAGAGAGAGAGAGAGAGAGAAGAGTGTGTGTGTGTGTGTGTGTGTGTGTGTGTGTGTGTGTGTGCATGAGTGGGGGAGGGGTGGAGAGAGAGGGAGACACAGGATTTGAAGCAGCTCCAGGCTCTGAGCTGCCGGCACAGAGCTCACCGGGGCTCAATCCCACCAACCTTGAGATCATGACCTGAGCTGAAGTCCGAGGCTTAATCATCTGAGTCAATCACAATCTGAGCCAATCAGAATCAATTCTGACTCTTTATGAAAATAATAGCACTAAAGTTGGATTCTTCCAAAAAACAGTATAATTATCTTGTTGTTTTAAGTAAGAAGGGCAATATGCACCAATGACAGGGATAAAGATTTTTGTATTTTAATGATATTTATAACTATCTGGCAATTTTTATATTCTTTCCAGGGGTCTTACTGTTTAAAGTATTCTATTAGCACATTTTCAGAAGGAAAAAAATAATAATTGCTGTAAGACTATTGTCAATGACTAAAATAGTAATATCACTAATACATGAAATTTCCCCTGCCATCCCAAGGCTTATTTGTGATTATTCCCTATGCTGAAACATCTATTTCATGCTAGCTCTTACTTTATTTTTAGCTACTCTTTACATTTTACATGGTGTAGTCTGCTTGTATACAATGTGTGATTTTAATCTATTGATGGTATATTCCTGCAAAAGTACTTGGGCCAAATCAATTGAGTAGCAAGACAAATACTTGTTTTTTTTTTTTTTTTTAACATTTATTTATTTTTGAGAGAGAGAGAGACAGACAGACAGACAGACCATGAGCAGGGGGAGGGGCAGAGAGAGAGGGACACACAGAATCGGAAGCAGGTTCCAGGCTCCGAACTGCCAGCACAGAGCCCGACGCGTGCCCCTAACCCACGAACTGTGAGATCATGACCTCACGTCCGAAGCTGGACGCTCAACCAACTGAGCCACCCAGGCGCCCTAAGCAAACACTTGTTTTAACTGCTTGCTTGCTCATTCCATTTAAAAAATACCCTACATGATCAATCAATAGAAAGTTGGGAGAAAAATGTAAGAGAGAACAAGAAATCCTGGCATGTTAAGACAGAAGTATTTTTGTAAACATAGCTATGGCCATTCAGAGACTTAATGAACATGATTTGACAACCAGTTAAGAGAAATTGACACACATATGAATTATTGGACTCAAAATCAATCCTACTGAGAAAGAAGTTGGTATGTCACTCCTGTGTGACATAACATTTTAACCCTAAAATTCTGAGATCATTTCTATTTTGCCTTTAGGGAGAGTCTGTCGTGAAAAGAACACTGAAACAGGGGTTAGACCTGGATTTCTGTCTGCATAATGTGACTTCATGTAAGTCACTTCACCTCCTTTGGCTTGGAGTTCTTGGCTGTGAAATGAGGGATTAGCGGGAAGAGCTGTAAGATTCCACAGGCTCTAACTTGTGTGACCATGACCTATCTCTTTAGGTCAGGTTAAGATAGTTACTGTAACACTGATATATATTTTTTAAATGTTTATTTATTCTTGAGAGAGAGAGAGTGAGGGTGAGCAGGGTAGGAGCAGAGAGAGGGGGAAACAGTGGGATCTGCTGTCAGAGGAGAGCCTGATGTAGGGCTCAAACTCACGTACTGTGAGATCATGACATGAATCAAAGTCAGACGTTTAACCAACTGAGCCACCCAAGTGTCCAATACTACTATGTATTAAATAAAGATTTAACAATGCACACAAAGTCCCAAGACAGACTCTTAAGTGAAAGTTTAAAAACTTACTTTCTCAAGGTGGTTTAATAAACTATGAACTACTATATGCAGGGGTTTCAGGTTTTGGTAGAGATCTTATTACAGAGGATTGACTTTGATTCTCTTTAGCAGAGCTCTTTAAATACAGCAAATATTAGTATCATTAAGAAACAGGGCTGTGGGGGTACTTGGAGAAACGGAATGCTTTTGAGGCAATAGGGAAGAATTCCCCATTTTGAAGAAGAGATATGGGCAAAAATTAACACAGAGCACAGTCCTGCCCTATTAATTGTACAGAGTTAGGGTATTTGAAAGTACTCTGTGCTAAATTCAGTGCATTATTTTTAATTACACTTATAATCATTTAATTTAAAACTACCCTTGGGAAAATGAAAAGTTGCTATTTTCCTTTTATTTTTTAAGGTAGCGCTATTGGTTAGGTACAAATGATTTGGGAGATTCAAATGCATTTATTACAAACATGTAACAGTATAAGTTTTAGTTCCTCTGTATCCAAATGGAATGATACATTATAATAAAAGGCACATTTAGCATCCAACAGAGTGTCTCTAACATTAATGAATATAGATGCATTTTCAAGCAAGACAAGTAAATGAAAGTGACATGCTAGGCTAGAAGACACCAAGGGAGAACTGATCATTATTCTCTTTGTAGCATATCTTTTTTTTTAAGTTTATTTTTATTTATCTTGAGAGAGAGAGAGAGTAAAAGCAAGTCAGGGAGGGGCACAGAGATGGAGAGAGAGAATCGTGAGCCGGCTCCACACTGTCATTTCAGAGCCCTAGGTGGGTCTTGAACTCATGAACCGTGAGATCATAACCTAAGCTGAAATCAGATGCTTAACTGACTGAGCCACCCAGGCACACCCATAGCATATTTTATGATTGAATACACAAACATATATAACACGATGTACAAGTAGAAAAAATGAAACAAAGCCCAAGAGTTTCCTTTCCCTTTTCTATAGCAATGCTTCTCCCTTGTTTAGCACTGTTGTTTGAATAGGTAAAGTTTTGTTTATACTTTTATTTGCTAAAGGCCTAGTCACTTTTTTGGAACATCTTCAACTTTACTTATTTTATAAAAAGAATCATGGCAAATGTCTGGCAGAACAATAGATACATTAAACCAATCCCAAGACTTACCAGCCTGCAGACAAAATGGCAACCCTGAAAGAGCTCTCACTCCTAAACCAGTGGAGTGCTGCCTGCCTCCTACCAACTAAGGAGAAGTGCAAGGTATCCTGGATATTTGTTGATGGACATCAGGCCTGCTCCAGCTGTCAAAACCACAGCTGTTGGGTTTCCTTCTGAGTGATTGGTGCCATGGATGCCCTCCAGCTAGTATGTTCCCCGATAAGGTCCAGTGAAGAGCTGCAAAAGAGCTGAACACTTGGCTTCTAATAGCAAATGCAAAAACAAATTTCACAACAAATTGCATTTTCAGCACTGCCTGATGCCATACGATTAAACGAGCTGAATTTGTTCCAGTCCACTAACTCGGAAGACATCATGATGGAACAGTTTCTCCTGGTGACTGTTAAATGTTAAAGCTGTTAAGGGAGAAGGATTTTTTTTTAACTTCTACTACAAAGAAGGGGGGTGGGAGAGGGAAAGCTGATCAAGCTTGTTAGAAGTGCTCAATTAGGAGAAAGCAAATAAGGCCATTTAACATCTTCACCAGGATAAAATCTGTCCGTGAGACCTCTCCATGACTTTCTTTGTGCACATTAAAAAAAAAAAAATTATTGTAAACTTGGAAAGCAGGAGATGAAAGATCCAATATTTTAATCTATTTCTTCCTTTTTCCCCCTAAAGCCTTGTATAAATATATACTATAGGCAAAAAAAATATTGATAGATACATTTACAGAATGCCTACAATGTGGTTGGCATTATAGACATACGTTACCTTATTTAATCCTCTCATCAAGCCTCTGAGATATATAGTGATACCATCACTTTTTATATATAAAGAAACTAAGGCCCCAAGAGGTTAAGCAAGCAAGACCACAGACTACTACATGGCAGAACCAGAATTTGAACCAGTCCATCTAGGTTTAGACTCTGCTGTTAATCACCATACTCTGTTGCCTCTTCAGCTTAACACTACTGTTCAAATACAGTACTACTGCTTTGCCCTTCTTTCTTGGAAAGAATAGTTTCAGAGCAAAATCAGTTGTATGACTCATTTGCATATTAATGATAAGTGTAAACCACAACCTGGTGAAATTGGACCCTCTAATTTTAGAAAAGGAGTTCCTTTAAAAACTCTTGCATTGTGGGAATTGTTTCATGCTAACTATTACATATTTTTTCATGACTCATTTGTTGTGACAGGCATGCTGATAGCAACTCACCACAGGGTATGCCATGGGGTCATTGCAGACTTATCCAGGTAAGTTAGGGAGTTACAGGAGAAATGGATTTGCTACTCTGCTACTTACTGATAATCTCTTCTCTGAGTTCTAGAGAGAAATAAAAATACTCTGTCTACTGCACAGAGTTGCTATGAGATTCAACTGTGATGACATTGTGAGAACATATCATGAGGCATTACAGTGGGTGGGAAATTGAACTTCTCCAAGGGGTAGGCAAGCTGGGAGAGACAAGGGAAGAACTTCCCCGACTGCTGTAGGAATTAGATACCTGGATATGGAACAAAGGCACAGTTAGGCCATTAGAATGAAGAAGGCAGCTCCTCAGGGGCTTATACAACCCAAAAGGTTAATTTAATAAAATTGAGTTAAAGCCCTTTACAACTAACAACTAACACATGTAGAAGCTCATGGCTTTCTACATTCAATCATTTATTGATTCATTCAAGGACCATTCATAAAATCTTCTATGCATCAAGAATTGTGCTAGGTGGGCACACAGTCATAGCAGTAAAATTACACAGAATCTGCACTGGTGGAGCCAACAGAAGAGTGGAAGAGACAGATTAATAAACAGACAAGTACACTCACTGCACTGTGCTAGGTTAGAGACAAGCACTTCTACAAACTTTCAGGTGACACCCTTACTCTGCCTTGGCTGTTACCTGTCTTACATGCTGGCAGTACACAGTGGAGTGGTTTTTAAAAACCTGCACTCTGGTGTCAGCCTACCTGAATTATAATCCTGATTCTATTCCTTGCTAGATGCAACCTTGGGATAGTTACTAACTTCCTACTTCTCAGTTTGTTCACCTTTTCAATGGGGATTATAATAAGGTTTACCTCACAGAGTGGATGTGAAATTACACATGGTTATGCATGTAAAGAGGTTAGTACAGAAAAAAAAAGCTTAACATCACTAATCATCAGACAAATGCAAATCAAAAGCACAGTAAGATATCACCACATACCAGTCAGAATGACTAATATCAAAAAGACAAGAAATAACAAGTGTTAGTGAGGATGTGGAGAAAAGGAAACACTTGTGCACTATTGGTAGGGCTGTACTTTGGTACAGCCACTGTGGAAAACAGTATGGAAGTTTCTCAAAACACTAAAAGTAGAAGTACCAGACAATTCCACTTTGGGTATTTACCCAAAGACAATGAAAACACTAATTTGAAAAGATTTGCATCCCCATGTTTATTGCAGCATAATTTATAATAGCCAAGTTATATAGAAGCAACTCAAGTGTCCATCAACAGATGGATGAATAAGGATTAAGGCCAAGATGGCGGAGAAGCAGGGAGCTCTGTAATCCGCGCATGCCCGTATGGATTGAACTGAGAAGGACTGAAGGGATAAAACTTGGATTTGCAAGTGGGGGAAAGAAGAAACAGACGCCAGAAAGAAGACAACCTCAAAGATGCCTGAGTGAGTGACTGTGATCTGGGAAATTAGGGGACGGGCGGGTCCCGGTGGTAAAGGGGAAAGGA
>CM053568.1:56165207-56290588 GCA_028646485.1 Cryptoprocta ferox | reverse complement strand
AAAACTCCCCTATGACCCAGCAATAGCACTGCTGGGGATTTACCCAAGGGATACAGAAGTGCTGATGCATAGGGGCACTTGTACCCCAATGTTCGTAGCGGCACTTTCAACAATAGCCAAATCATGGAAAGAGCCTAAATGTCCATCAACTGATGAATGGATTAGGAAGATGTGGTTCATCTATACAATGGAATACTACGTGGCCATGAGAAAGAATGAAACCTGGCCATTGGTAGCAAAGTGGATGCACCTCGCGGGTGTCATGCTAAGCGAAATAAGTCAGGTGGAGAAGGACAGATACCATATGTTTGCACTCATAGGTCTAACAGAAGATACCCAACAGAGGACAATGTGGAGGGGAAGGAGGAAAAGAGTTAGGGAGAGGGAGGGAGACAAAACACGAGAGACTCTTGAATCCTGAAAACAAACTGAGGGGGGAAGGGGAAGGGGGAAAGGTAATGGGGTTGATGGTCTTGGTGGTGGTCACTTGTGGGGAAGAGCACTGGGTGTTATATGGAAACCAACCTGACAATAAACTATAAAGTTTAATAAAAAAAAACCCGATGGATGAATAAAAAAGGTACATATATCACAAATGAATATATATAAGAATATATATATATATATATATAATTTCCTCCTTCATTTCTTCTTTCTTCCATCCTCAAGGAAACACTAATCCTGATTATTCACAATGCTATTCACTTCTAGGTTCAGAATGATGCTTAAATAGGTAAGAATGAAAGGTAAAGAAAGCCAGGAATAATGACTCAGGATTCAGAGCAAGTCCAAGAGTACTCCTGGAGGTTATGGTAGTCCTTATAAAAGCTTTAGTTTGACTAATGACTTAGATCTAGAGGAAAGCTTGGTGGGTGTTTTGTTTATTTGTTCATTCTGCTTTGTTTTTCTCTTTTGTGGCTTATATTTCTTTTTCTTTTGATTTTCTTTTTTATAATGAAACAACCCTCTCTTTTTTATTGAAATAATATGAAGAATATAGACATTGATATAATCAAATGTCTCTGTATACTCCATAACTGTGTAGACATAATCACAGTATAATAAAACAATTAATTTAAAATAGAATACTTAAGTGAGTTTTGGTTACCAACATGCATTGTTTCTACTTCGGAATCATTTCTTTTTTTCTATGATTTCCTATATTGAGTTTTATGGGGCATTAGTTCTATGGAATTTTAAGAGGTGGGGAAAAAAAGTTTCTCTGGAACAAATGTTCTTAGGAAATGACAAGATTAACAAAGTTCTTTTTTTCTTTAATCTTTAAGTCCATTCAGATGCATTAATATGCTAATTAGAACTGGAAGTCCCCTTGGCCAAAGAGGTTTTAATAGGAAGGCTGCAGGCCCAGTAGCTTGCAGCCAACTGGTTCCCATCCCAGCTCTGCCTCTTTTTAATGCAGGACCCTAACTAGGCAAGATGTTTCTTATCTGCAAAATGGGGAGGAGGATCTGCCTACCTCGTAAGGTTTTTGTATAGGAATTAGATGAGTCAATATTTGTAAAGTTATTTAGGAAGAGTAACTAGTATGTAGTAAGAGCGTTATATGGGCTATATATAAAATTGGATTATTTCCAATACTCAGTAATTTTCCAAATCTTTCAAGGTGTATCACTCTGGGCCAGTGATACTTGGAATTGTGGAGGAAAGGCTACCCACCTGCTGTCCAGAAAACCTAAGCGACTCCACCTTGTCTTCCCTGCTCCATTTTGTTGAACTGCTGAAACTTTATTGACACCAAGAGGTAGACAAACTGCTGGAAACAGCTGAGAAAAGGCTTTCTGAAGATTGTGAAAAATGTGTTTTTTTCCTAAAAACTGATGAGATGATCTAAGTAAGCAAAAGAATTGTAAATTCAAGTTTACCCTCCAATCAAAATAATTGAAAAACAACTTATGTAATCCATAGCTATTTCCACATTTTTTTCTTCCCTCAACAGGACACTTTTTGCGTTTCTACCCAAATCTGTACTCTCCAAATTGCAACTCTAAGATACCTAATAAACACTTTTGCTTACATTTCAGTGCCTCATCATTTCTCTGTCAATAGACTAAACCCTGCGTAATGCTCAAATTCAGTATGTCCTGGTCAATAACATAGCCATTGCCTTAGCTCAGCCATTATCCTCTTTTGTTTATTTATTGGAAAATGTTTTTTATTTACTTTTGAGAGAGAGAGACAGAGACAGAGACAGAGCTTGAGTGGGGGAGGGGCAGAGAGAGAGGGAGACACAGAATCAGAAGCTGGCCCCAGGCTCCAATCCCTCAGCACAGAGACTGACATGGGGCTCAAACTCACAAACCATGAGATCATGACCTGAGCTGAAGTCAGACATTTAATCAACTGAACCACCCAGGTGCCCCTCAGCCATTATCCTCTTATCTGCTAATGTACTGGCTACCTCTGATCTTTCTTTTATCCATTCAAGTCTCCATCTACACAGTTATCTTTCTAAAAACACAAACTTGAATGTGTTATTCTCCTCCTAAAAAAACTTTCTCTCAAGGGCCTTGTTTCCAAGGGCCTTATAAAGTCCAAATTCCCTATTCTAATATTCAAGTCTCTTCAAAATCTAGCTCTAGCCAACTTTGACAAACTAGTCATTGAAGCCACTTCCCCTCCTCTGTAAAACTTCATCTCCACCAAACCCCCAACACTAGCACCTAGTATTCTGGCCAAATTGCTCTTTGCCTTTGTTTGACCTGTACTGTCTTCTCTATATGTTTTTTGATGGAATATTTTGGGTTTGCTTCCTTTCTGAAGACTTCTCTGGTCTCTTCCTCTTTGATAGAATTAATACAAAAATTTATTCTTAATTCTTAGATCAAATAACTCTTTCTTCATGTTGCCTACAAAGCTTGTATTCTGTTGTGTGACTGTTATTCCTTGCATGTTAACGTTGTTCAAATCTGAGCCCTGCAGGGTCAGGGAATAAAACACACACAATGTTTTTGGAACACATCACTTACGGCCTAGAACACAGTGAGAGATTAATAAATGTTTGCTGCATTATACTGAGTAAATAAAATAAAGCATCTTTGGAGAATTACTTATTTAATTTTTTCTAGCTCTTACTGGCCATTCTCAGTATTTTAAAACTGTCAGATTTTTATCACTTTTTTGTTTCAATTTATTCACATTTTTTAAATCACCCCTATGTGACCCTTAGATCCAGATGTAGATGGGTCTTGAACATTGATGTTAAGTTTCACTTCTTCCTGTAATATTTCATTTTTAAAAGATGTTTCAATGCTAAGACAAGACTAGTGCCATTGCCATTGGCTTAAAATGTCTTCACTGCTTTTGATCCTGCATCTCTCACCCTCAGTAACAAAATGTATTTCGGTCTTATTTTAACAAGAAAGATCAAATGAAATGTCTTTCCAGTATGAAAACACCCGATAATCTTAGGTAGAAAGAGGACATCAGTGTTTTTCTTCCTTTATGGAGGGCTGCTAAATCAGACAAATTAAAGCTAAGCAATCTCTAACACACATAATGAAGGCAAGTGAGCACTGAAAAAAAAAAAAGAAATTCCAGGACTTTTGTCTGCAATGGTGTTATCAGTATTATTCTTCTGGTCTGGGAATACAAGCAAAGAGAGGGTTTTCCCTCTGTCATGAATGCTGGCCAATCACAGATGAGGTGGTAAGAAATACCACCAGAATATCCCACCCCACATTCTCCAGCGGGAACAATGAATGCAACCTCCCTGAGGCACCATATTGGCATTCTTTGAATACAAGAAGCCAAGTAGTCCTTTTAGCTATGTTTCATTTGTGTAGCCCAGCTGTTAGGTACCAAATTAAAAAGCATAAACACTGTCAAATGAAAATAAGATGAGGAAAGAAAGGGCTACTCTGTTACACAGTTTTTCCAATAACCTGGAATTCTCTTTTTAGATCTCATGTGTCACTTAAAATATATATTACATTATTATAAATATATATATATATATATATATATATTTGCACGTGTAGATATCCTCTTTGGATTTCAATTTAGAGATATTTATAAGTGAAAATATTAAAAAACATAATTGCTAAAATAAAAGTTCCTGGGTTGATATAAGGCATTTAGAAACTTTTTCAGATTTTAAAATACTCTCCAAAAAGTTTTTTTTAAATAAGTCTCTGGATTGACATTGTGCAGCTGATTTTGTTTTCAGAGATTACTCTGGTTTAAAAATAAATAGAAAGGATTATATTTCAGGAACTGTTTCGTTCAAAATAGCAAATTTCACAGATGATTTATTCCATAATGATAATGCATCTCCTGATGTTTATTAAATTAAGAAACTTGATAACCAGGAAACTATTACCAAAAACATGCCCTTAAAAATTTGGCCAATAGCTACATATTCCTTAAAAGTTTAAAGTAGCTGTTCATTCTGTATTCAGGAGAGGACATAGAGATAAGTTTAAAAATCCTTCCCAATGAATTTTTTTAACTATAGAATAACCCTGTTTACATTGAAGGAGGCAAAAGATATGCACTATTGAGCAAAGGAAAACCATTTGAATGTATTAAGAATAAAATCTGTATCAACACAGAACTCGATTCTCTGATAAGGAGGATTGTATACCCTGCACAAGCAAACCTTTGGAGGAATTTTCTGTGGAGTGAAGATCAGAATTCTAACCTCCACCCCAAGGGATAAAGCAGTTCTGCACATGGCAGAGAGTCAAAACTGGCAGCTGCGTGTTCCAGTTCTGCAATTCTCTGCAGGAAATGGGCATCTGCCCCATTTTCAAAAAAGACTGAGACTAGGGGAAAAGGAAGATTTTTGTTCTTCATTAGTTCCACAAAATATGTGTTCTGTAATTTTTTTATCCACTTGATGTGGACTTTTCAAAGTGATATGTAAACTCATATTTAAATAAAAGAATCATATTTAAAATACCCTTGAAAAAGCTTAGAATGTGAAGGACAAAGCTGCAAGAAATTTTAAGTAGGGAAAAAATGGAGAAAATCATGCTTTGCACAATTTCCTTTAGGTAAGTCAAATTCAATATTTGAATAAAGAAAGATCAGTGAAGGGCTACCTAAGCTCATGTCAGTGACTTTTTTTTCAAGTTATTATGAGAAATATTTGTATGTAAATAATTCCTGTATTTTGAAAACACTATCCATGAAGCTTTATATTCTAAATGACTTTTTTTTAAGTAAGTGCTAGGAGGAAAAAAAAAAGCTACTGATAAACCTTGCCAAGTAAAGGCCAGTACAGCAACTAAATTAGTCATTGTGGTTAATGTATTTGGTCTCAATAACCTCATTTTAAGTTCCCTGCTTAGTGCATTGTGTATATGTTCCCTTAAAAGGTGTTTTTAAAGCTTTCTGAAAATGGATATGATTTTTTAAAGAAGAAAGTACTCCATGATGGAATATAATAATTCCTTCCATAATGTAAAAGAAGTGTTTCAGTTAGATATTAATATCCATTTATTTACATGTTTAGTGAAGTTCAGGTATTGATGCATTTGATCTTCTGAGAGCAGAGTCAACTACATTGGACATACACTGCACAAGAGTCAAGAGTTTGTTTCCAACATCGGTAACTTAAGCAAAGTTCTATTTCACAAAATATGTTTGTTCCGATTGACATTTTGTAGTTTCATAATTTATAAGATATTTTTATGTTATTTAATAGATCCCTCCAGCTTACTCTGAGGTAGCACCTCAATTTATTTCCCTGACACTTACAAATTGATGACCTGGTCTATGAATAGAAAAACAAGGGCCAGAAGAAAGCAATTGATTGGAGTGGCCACAATGACATTGCCGTAGGTGAAGAGGCGAAAGAGCCACAATTAACAGTCTCCAGTTATATCCTTCTCCCTGGTCAAAATATGGGACATGGCAGACATTATTGCCCTCAAATCAACCAGGTAGAACTCTTTAGCTAATAAGCTTGAAATCCCTTAACTAGAGCTTTAGGAGTCTGTGTCAAATATTTACTTTGATAACATGAATGATATGGTAATTAAAGAAAATTAAATGCATTATTTTGTTAAGGATGAGAAAAGCATCATGCTTTGTCTTTAATTCAGTTGATGTTGGTGCATGAATAGTAGTGAGAATAGAGTTTGAAGCAACAGTTGAAAACATGATTCTGTCCTGGTTACACCAGCCTTCTAATCTGGATAATTTTATTTCAGGTGACATGCGAGAGTGAAGAAAACAAATGAAAAAAGAGAAAAATAATAACTGTATTAGTATGCTCAGGCTGCAATGACAAAACACCATACTGTGTGTCTTAAACAACAAATATTTATTTTTCACAGTTCTGTAGGCTGGGAAGTCCAAAATTAAGGTGCCAACTAATTCAGTTTAGGGAACTCTCTCTCTGATCTGCAGATAGGCAACTTCTCACTGTGTCCCCCATAGCAGAGATAGAGAATGAGAGCCAACTCTGGGATCTTTTTCTACAAAACACTATATCTTATCATACTCATGGACTCACCCTTATGATCTTATTTATCCATGATTGCCTCCATAATGGCTCTATCTCCAAATACAGTCATATTGGGGTAAAAGGGCTTCAACATATGAATACTGGCAGGACACAATTCAGTGCATAGTAACAACCAAAACTTGTAAGAAATCAGTCATGTGTATCATTAGAAAGCAAATCAGAGTAAAGACCGAAGATTATAGCATAGCACTATTCAAAGGCAGTCCTTGAACTAAAAATGTTGTCATCACTTGGGAGCTTCTTAGAGACACAAAATCTCAGGTCCCTCAGCACTATGGATTCAGAGTCTTCATTTTAACAATATCCTCAAATGACTTGTCTACACATTCAAGTTGAAAAATATGGTTACAGAATTAAGCAAGAGTTAATATTTCCATTGTGTTGGAACCTCTTCAGTAACTAGAACTTGCAAATGTATTTATTATAACAATGTTAATATTCTTAGGAAAAGTTTGATGAGAAAATCCATTAGTATTACTTTTGCTATTGTAGGCAGAAGTCATCCATTGACCAAATTTCATTTTGTAAATAAAACCTATGATAGATCATTAGAATTCTTGCCCAGAGAGTTCAGAAAAAATCCTCTCAGGCTGGAGATAAACTAAAACTTTGGTTAATTGTACCATTAGCTTAAAAACATGTTATTCATCTGTTACAAGTGCTCCATGGTTAAAAATGGCATTATTTTTGAAGAAACACTTTATACTAGGCATATATTTTCTACAACATAGGGAGTGCAACATTACTTCTAATGGAATTTTCAATTATGTAGCATTTCAAAGCAACTTTAAAAAATTTATTCCATAATGTCAAAAATGTAGAATTATGCCCACAAAGCTTAATATTTTGGCACAGTCCTAGAAGTATTTATAAATCAAAAGCCCTTCTTATAACTGACATTTATAGGTCTCTACATATATTTCCTTATTATACCACCCAAACACTAAAATGGATGAAATATGGAACAGAATACAATTTTCTTTGCCAATGAGAACTAAAAGATACACCCTCCTATATCATTCTTCAAAACATCAAGTTAAGACACCACTGGAAATAAAGTGGATATTCTTTAGATTACAGTTTGAAGTGAACAGCTACTAAATGTGACATATTCTCCATGTAATAATTTATGATAATTTGAAGGAATATGTTTTAATGTTAGCATGTATTCTGGGTTAATTTTACAGTAAAACATTCAAATTTATGCCTGAAATCTTCATGAAGGCTTGTTGAAAAAAGCAATGTAGATTAATAATGATATGACTCATGTAATTATTAGCTAAACATCAACAAGATCACAGTCCATGATGCTAAACCACGACTTTTTTTTAATTCAACTATATTTTGGTTATATATTTTAGTTATATTTTGTTTTAAATCTGAGTTGTAGTGCAGAGCTATGTAATCAAATTATATATAATACTGTATATGATAAAGCATTAATACTGTGTTATAGATCTGCTAGCTTATTTATTTAGAATACAGCTCTAACTAGGTAGATATTTTTGGAAGGACCCATTGAGTCATTGAGCCACAGAGCTGTGTGGGGGAGGTGGCATCAACATGCCGTCATATACTTCAGGGGATTGTACAGCACAAAGTAGAATGTCTAATCCCTCAGAAGTGTGATTATTTCATGAAACCACACCCCACTGAGCTGCCTTATTGCTGTTATAAAAAATCTTTATTATAGGAAGCTCTTTTGTGCTGTGAGAAGATGAATTCCACACTTTAGAATGTTAAACAGCAGTTTCAGCAGAGTTCTGTAGTTCACACAGATTAATCTACCCCTTTGGAATATTCATGATTCAATCAGAATGCTCTTTAAATCTCGGCAATTTTACCATTGTAAAATAAACTAGGTACATTCTGATGAAACAGCCTGTGCCTAGCAAATGCCTTCATTAATTTTTTTAAAAGTATTTTATGGATTCTGTTACTATCAAAGAACATCTCTCTATGAAAGACTCAATCCCACTAAAGCAAAATTGGTATTATTGAAAAACTTGGTACTTGAGAAAAACAGGATAAACCAAAACATTATGAGGCAAAGTGCATTGACAATGCAAATCAAATGCACACGGTTTAATTATAATTGTGTATTAACTGAAGAACAGGGGATTATAAATGATGTGTCTCTGGTGAAGAGTTCGGCTGAATACATTACATATTCATTAGTTTTCCATTTTTATTCACTAAATGTCCAGTCTTTTCTCCTACACACCTGCAATTGTGCCTTCATGACTGAAATGAATATTCTGAATTCAGAAGATTATATTTATGTATATTAAAAGAAAACAAAACTATGAAAAATAACATTTATTTCTACTATTCTTCATATTTTCATCTGATTAGCAGATTGTTTGGTTTTGTACAATGCCAGAACATTCTATGATGACTATTCAAAGATTTGATTTAGAAAGTGTTGAAGAGTACCTCAAGACTCAGTCTTGCAGATGAGAGAGAGAGAGAGAGAGAGAGAGAGAGGGAGAGAGAGTGTGTGTGTGTGAAGTTTCAGCACAATTTACAGAAACCAGCAACTGATCCTTTTCAAATAAAAAATAATGTACTTATTGGACATTAGGGGGCAGGAAGAAGGAAAGGGCATCTCAGGTGAACTTTCCATTTTAAGTAGATGGTTCTCATTGTACAAACTATTTCTAACACATTTATTCTTATTTGGCACTATATTTTCAAGGACTGCCTCTGTTTTGGCTCAGTAATAATTGAAATTTAATATGGTTTGTATTTGTATCTCTGAAAGGAAAGTTGGAAATGAGGACAATAAAATATCTCTGTTCTTGTTTAGATGTTCCAATGCAAACATCTTCACACTGAAAATTAAGGAAATTAAACTATGGCATTACTATTGATTAAGATACATGTATTAATTATGATTATATTTGTATTTCATTATGACAAAACAACTGGCTTATCCAATACATTACATTGATTAATAACTATTTTAAAAAATATGACACATACTTTCTAAGCTTACATTCTTATGTTTTCTAAAGAAAACTTGACCTTGTTTTCTGAAATGATAGTTTTCTAGATCTTAAGATAAAAGGTGATTATCCTTCACAAAAAAAGGGGGGAAAACTAAAATTAATATGCTTGCTAATTGCTGATCCCTATGTGCTGGTTATGAACAGAAATTCCTCATACATTTCTTCCCTAAAATCAGTCTGGTAGATTTGACTGCCTGTTACTTTAATACTGATTTGATTTGTTGAATCAGTTGAACCCCTTTTATACATGTGTACTGATATCGATGCTAACGCAAATACCCAGGGAGTTATTTTTTGTGTTTGCTTTTTTTTTCTAGGGAAGGTTATGATTAATATAATGAACCTTCTTGATATGAAATACATATTTTTATTAATCTATTATCAGAAAGAAAGGTAAGTTGGACTGAGATGGAGCTCTTTGGAATCCTCCTAAATGGTTTCATTTCTTCCTTATGCCTCTGATTAGTTTATTTACCCATGAGCATTAGGGAATGGTAAATATGTCATGAAATGACAGACCAGATTAAATGACACTCTATACTAGCCGTTGTACCCTATCAAAGACCAGCCACATTAAGAAATATGGAGACTTTCTCATAGGAGACACCATATAAAAGGATGAACATGATTAGTGAAAAATTTCTCACATCTATAAGAAAAACAATTCACGTTGGCTGCTTTATAACAAATATACTGATGAAAGGACTGGGTGACTGGTACTATTTATCCATGAGGAGCACAGTTCTCCATACATTGTCCATTGCTGTCAATGTCCTACAAAAATGTAGCGCTTCCTTCAAATCAAAGCTGGCTAGGGATAGCTCAGTAACTTACTTTGAGACATCTTCCTGTTTAGGTGATAGAGCAATTAAGAATTTTAAGTTCTGTGATTTGAAACATTTTCATGAAGAGAAGATGGAAAAAAAGACAGGCTGCAGGAAAATTAACAGAGAATTCTGTCCTAGGAATCGAGATCACAAGAAGAAAAGGCGAGGACAGAACTAGGTTTTAATTGTGTCTATTCCAGTCGAAGACAGATTGCCTTGAGTATTTAGGAAAGCCACAATATAGCAGCATATTGGTGCGCCACACTCAGGCTTGCCATCTTAAAATGGGCATTAACACCTCCTCTCCTTCACAGGCCCAGACAGCAGCAGGCACTCCTGACATTTCTTTCTACCTCAGGGGTTTGTTGCTGAGGAAAATTTATGGTTCCCTCTTCTGGAATTCTAGGAGCCTACCCTACACAAGAAAATGATAAACTGACTGGGCAAAATTTATCTATATCTTAAAACAATTTGACATTAGCTCTCCAGTATGTTATTTGCATTTTAATGGATAGTTTATATGAGATAATTAAGGTGGGGAAGAATAATGGTCATTTCAGTTGCCTAAACAGTTCCATTATGGGATTAGAAGACACCTTCGGAAAATTCAGTGGGCATTAATCTGCTTCTCTGTGCAAAGGGCTATTCTAGTAGGAAATGCTTACTGACCTCATGTCAGTGCTATGATTCAAATGAAAAATCTAATATCAGGGTATTAAGGGACATTTTGCTTCCACTGAACACTGTCTATTTAGTATAGACATTTGTTTTGGAATCCCTAAACTGTCTCAGAAGACTCACCATTGCTTTATTGTTACTGTTATTATTATTTGGCTCTCAAATATCTACCGTTACATTATTGATGAAAATCAGTCAGGATGATAAAACTCAGCAGAGGGAATTAAGTGGGAAGTGGGGGGCATGGGAGAGGGGAGAGTTGAATAAGAAGGGGAGGCAAAATTAGAAAACATCTGGCAAAGAGGAGAATTATTGTACAGTTTCTAGGCTTTGTCATCCATTTACAATGAAGTAGTTAGGTTTTGAATATTGCTTAAAGCACTGGGAACGAACCCCAGTTTCCCCATCTATGGAGATAATAAGTTCTTTGACAATATAATGGTGCTGTCATACAGAACAGCTGAAGTGTAAGCTCCATGATGGAAGTAACTTTTTATCTCTCCTGGTAATCAGTGTGTCTTTCACTTAACATGGATTTCATATTTTAGGCACTTAATAAATGTTCACTGAATTAAAGACACATTTTATAATCAAATGAAGAAAGGACTGTCAACTCGTTTGCCTTGAGAACGACATCAGATAATACATATACCTAAATTTTGCCTCCAAGATACCAAGAAGACTGAATTTCACAATCATGAAAGTTAGACCTTCTTATACATTTCTTATACTTCGTATTATACTTTTTTCAAAGTAGCATCATCATAATTTTCTTATACTCTTATAAAATCTCTGTGAAGTTGATTAGAAACTAGTGTGATCTCCTTTTACAGGAAACGAGATAAAGTTCCTGCTTTTATGTAGTGGAGTCTGTAGTATACTTGCATGGTATGGGAGAAGACCAAGGGTGGCTGGTTGATTAATTTTTCCTACAATGTTAACAACTCGGCCCCTAGCCTGGATCTACATATCCTGGTCTGAAATACCATTGGCTCCATGTCCCTAGCTTCCTCCTACTTGTTTGGCTTTTTAATTTTGGTGGTGATTGGGGTGGTTTAAAAACATGATGTCCACAATCGCTTTGATGCTTCTTCAGGAGATGGAAGTTTGAATATGGCTGAACTTAAGGACCTGCTTTTAATGAATAAAATAAAGCAAAATGATCGTAGAGAATAGGTAATAAAAACATACCATGGCTTCCTTCTTGGTTACTCTCTCTCTCTTCAGTCTTGCCTTTGGGGAAACTAGCTTACCAGTGAAGAGGTCCACATGACAAGAAACTAAGGCCTCCTGCCAGGAGCCATGTGAGTGAGCCATCATGATAGTGAATACTGTCGCTGTATTCAAGCCTTCAGACTGCAACACAAGGCAGCACTTGATTGCAACCAAATGAGAGACCTTGGGACAGAATCACCTAACTAAGTTTTTCTCAAATTCCAAAGTCATGAAATTATGAGAAAATATTTGGGGGATAATTTATTACTCAGTTATAGATAATTAATGTCATATTTTTCAAATATTTCTATATCTGTAGTGGGAGAACACACACTGTCAAAGTCATTTGGTTATGCTGGTTGAAATTCTGGCACAATAGAGTACACAGTAAAATGTATGAATCATAAATGTGTGTAAATATATACATACACATGCATACATGTGCCTATATTTTTAATGTATCTTTTGTTTATACCGTTGCTCAATTGTTTAAATAATTGCTACTCCTAAAATGCTGAATACTTAAGAGAAGACATTGATTCTTCATTTAAGGATATTCATAAGTATTGAATTCAATTAAATAGGATATGATCATGTTTCTTTCAAAGTGTCACTGGAGAAGTTCCCAGATGGAATAAAAACCAAGAAAAAAAAAATCAGACTAATTCTTTTAAATACATCTTACTGAATTATTGAACTACACATATACACATACACAGGAATGTGTATATATGGAGACACATAGTGTGTGTGTGTATATATGTGTGTATAATATGTATATATGTATGTGTGTGTATGTAGATCAATTATATGATCTTGTAAAAAGGTACTCCATCAATTTCCATTTCTACACTTCTAAAATGAATGCCATATTACCACATCATAGAGTTATTATAAAGAAGTAGATAAAAATGCCATTTGGGGGCCACCTGGGTGGCTCAGTAGGTTAAGCGTCTAAACCTTGATTTCCACTCAGGTCATGATCTAATGGTTGTGAAATCAAGTGCTGGGTGTGGAGCCTGCTTAAGATTCTCTCTCTCTCTCTCTCTCTCTCTCTCTCTCTCTCTCTGTTGCTCCCCTACTCCTGCTCTCTCTCTCTCTCAAAACCAAAACAAAACCATGCGGTTATGTATCTCCAATGCCTAGCATAGTGCCTAATTCATAGAAATCACTCATAAAGTATCAATTTCCTTTTCTCCTTGTTTATCTTTCTTGTTTTTGTTTCTTATTTATAGTTAATTAATGATACAGAACTAATTGAAAAGGAAGAATTCTTATAGACCCACAAACAATAGTTGAAATAAATGCATGTGAAGTTTAGATAGTTTTATATGTGCACATTACCACACTTTTTTTTTCTTTTCAGGATAAAATATGAAGGGTTTTATCCTTAAATGTAAAACTGGTCTTTAACAACATATTATTCCTTTTTAATAGAAGTAATTTTGTAATGTAGGTGGTCAAGCCTAGAAATGAAATGTTAATATGGGTTAACTCTTGTTCTCCTGTAACATTCATTTCAGGGAGCCAGTTTCAGGGAGCCAGTTTCTGAACTCCTAAGTTGAGAAAAAATTTCCTTGTGAGGTAAGGCGTGTTTGCAAGGCCTCCCACCGTCAGATGGTGACCAGAGTCCTCTACACCCGCTGAACCCCCACTCAATTTCTGCTTGAGCACTGACCCCCAAGGTGCCTGACTGACTGATATCAGGAGTGATTTGTCTTCTTATGCTAAAAATGTGTGAATTGTACCTTATGAAAAAACTTATTATAGGAGTTTCTTCTTCTGTGATTATAGAAGCACATATTACATTTCCTGAGAAAACCTGTTTTTCTTCCCCTCGAAAACAGGCTATTGACCCCTGCTCACAAAAGAACTAACTTTTGCCTTTGCTATGCTAAAAACATTGCCTTTGTATTTGAATGCTAAAGATATCTGCCTTCCCCATGTGATGAGCGTCTAGTCACCTACATCAATCACTACTGATAAAGATTATGCATGAGTCTTCTACCAATCTATGTTCTGGGAAATTCTTACATACCAAAGAATTTGTCATCAGAAATCATTGTCTAAGGCAATTGCCACTTCTGTTTTGTACCCCATACATTTTTTCAATAAATAAAGCTGACTCTCCGGTCAGTGCAGAGATGCCTGCCTGGTGATCAGAAAGAAGCCGAGGCTCTCTCACTCCCTTTCGTTGACACCGTCCATCCTTCAGGGAGCCCTGGACCTGCTGGAGCTGGACTCTGGCAATTCATATCCCACACAATTGTTCAAGTAGAATGAAACCACAATTTGTTGCTATACTCTTGGTTTAACAAGAGAAATTTTAAAAATTAATAATAATCAACTTAAAAGGACTCTTATTTTTAAAAGTTATGTTTACTTACAGTGGATGAAACAAAGGAATAGTACTACACTGAAAAGTTTCTAGACTTCAGACAAAAGTCTTTCTGCCTTAAACTAAAGACAAATTATTGGAAGCCTACTGAGGGCCCAGACAATTAATGGAGGTCGGAGATGAGAACAGGAAGAACAGCAGTGACTCATAGAAGAATAGCTGGTGAATCTGTTCCTGTTATGACAAATAAGGTGTAATCTTTCCTTCTGTCATTACATTTCCTACTCCAAACTTAAAGCTCAGTGAACAATATCTGATTGGAGAAGCTTAGGTCAGGTGTACCAAAATTGGTTTGGCTGTACCAAAATTGTGAGAGAAAAAGAATATGGCCTTTATGGCCACTATAATGGTTGGCAAATGCTTTGCATTTTACATGATGGAGAGAAACAATTCCCCCAAAGCAAATGATACTACATGAGGAAAGACAAAGGTAGGTGGCCCGGCAAAAATGACTAATTTCTTTAACTAGTCATGTCTTGAAATTTGAAAGGAAGAGAACTTGTACATGCCAATGAGGTTACAGAAATGAGAAGGTGGCATGATAATATGTGAGAGTAAAATTTTATAATTATATGGATATTGATGCCTCATGTATGATTAAAACACAGATAATAATATTAAATATACAAATTAGACACATTTTAAATTACAATAGAGAATGTGAACATAGAATAATTAGAAAATACTAAAATTTTTGTTGAGAATTATATTAGTTTATTTAAAAATACCCTTATAATGTAAATAAAAATATTATTTAGGCAATAGCAATGTATTTATCTTTTTGGCATATTAAACCATAACTAACTTTTAAAAATGCTATAAACAAGTGGCTAAAAATACTAAGGGACAAACCTATAATTTTTTTCTCTTAAAAAAGATTTTGACCTGAGAAATTCGGCCTGAGATTACCATCTTATGTTGGATAATCTAATTAAAAACAACCCACTCCCAAACAATTAATCCTGGGAGCTAAGGCAAACAGATTTTTATCACTTTATAGTGTTCAGCCCCAAAATGAATACTTCAAATAGCCAATCTCACTCTTGCTTAATATACTAGGTAAGCTGAAGCTTGAGAATCCTTATCTCCTTGATTCTTATCAATGAGATTGGAGGTGGTGATCTAACCAGTTAAAAACATAGTTAAAATGCCTAGTTTCTTGTTGTTTTGGTGACAGGCTTATATGTCTACTTTCTTCTAATATAGGGAAGCAAATGAGTAATGAAAGATGATTTCAGTATAGATGATAATTATTTATACTTAAACACACAAACAGAATTCTATCATTCATTCCCCCACAAAGCATCTTAACAAGCAGTAATTAAATTTATCTAGTTTTGTATCCTGAATTCTCTGGCTGGAACAGACAAATTAGAAATATAATATTGTCTTATGAGTATAATATTGTAGAGTAGATTTCTGACATAACCAGGAATTTTACAAATGGAACTCCCAGAAGTGATATAACAAATGGGAGGGAAAAAAAGGCTTGGCAAAATTTTATTTGGGCACATATATAGAAATTATGTATTTTCTGTGTATATTTATACATACAACTGTATATATAATATGAGTATATGAGTATAATGAGTATAATATTGTAAAGTGGATTTCTGACATCACCAGGAATTTTACAAATGGAACTCCTGGAAGCGATATAACAAATGGGAGGGGAAAAAAGGCTTGAAAAAATTTTATTTGGGCACATATATATGAATTATGTATTTTCTGTGTATATTTATATATACAACTGTACAGTTATACATAATTAAAATAGTAAGCCTTTTCATCTGAAGCTGCTTAGCATTTTTGAAATTATCTAATTTGCCAAGCAATAATACTGTATGTAATATACGCAATTAGGTATGTACCCAAGTTAGCTTTATTTTTTCCCGTAACTACTTTTGTTACTTGTTACTTCTATTAAGTTGGGAGAACACTAACACACTGAAATTTAAATGACTATCTGAGAAATACCTCCTTTTTCTAAAATTTTTAAATGTTTTTAAATTTGTTTTTGAGAGAAAGACAGAGACAGAGCATGAGTGGGAGAGGGGCAGAGAGAAAGCAAGACAGAACATGAAGCAGGCTCCAGGCTCTGAGCAGTCAGCACGGAGCCCAATGTGGGACTTGAACTCATGAACTGAGAGATCATGACCTGAGTTGAAGTTGTATGCTCAACTGACTGAACCATCCAGGTACCCCCCTTTTATTTATTTATTTATTTATTTATTTATTTATTTATTATTTATCTATTTATTTTTAATGCTCCTTTTTCTAATAAGCAAACCATTACTTCTTTCTTTTCTCTTTCAGTCACTGTCTCTGTCAAGAAAACAGGTGATATGTAGAATATAACATACGAACGTCCAAAGATGCATTTCCTTTTTTGTTATTTCACACTCTTTACAATTCTATTTCACACTTTTTAGAAAAATGATTATTGTCCTGGCAATGTCACTATTTACTTGTACACGATTGTGCTGTGGAACGAATGTTGCTGTGTGGAATAATAGGTTGACATCCTTTTGCATGCTGAGCTTGCAAGACTAAATTCTCTAGCACGTATAGTACATTATGTCCATGTTGCCCTTTAAACTACTAAAAAGAGGTTTTGGTAGAGTTGCAAAAAATCAACTTTTAAAAATGAACTTGGGGAACATCAACCATCATCTCTGTATTACAGTAAGAACTATTAAGAATTAGAATACTCAAGTAGCAGAGAACTACAAATTGTCTGCTATGTACCATTATTACAAACATTTCCATTGAAGCTAGTGATATTCAGTTAGCTAGTATGTAAATCTAGTTCAATTTAATTAAAATAAACCAATTCATAATAATACAGCATACAATTACAAGTTCTCTCAATTGTCAAAATATTCTGTGGCAAAATATGAAATGTCTTGCTATATTATGAGGTTTATTATGAAAGTTTCAAAATACAAGTATTTTCTGAACAAATATATAGCTATGCTACATATAATGCATATAGTAGCATACAGTGTATGCTACATACACTAACACTAACTATACACATACACTAACAGATAAATTTCATTTTCCATGTTTGACTTTGTGTTTTCTTAATGCCTTTGTGAAGTTTTATACAGTTGTTACCAATACAATTAAATCAACCAAAGTGTATTTTTAAATTTTCCTGTATATAGCTCCTCATCTTTCTGCCTAGAATGCCCCCTGTTCTAATGCGAATGGCAAAGCCCTCTCCAGTGTAAGATCCAAGTCAAATCAGGTCTCTATTAAGAAGTCTTCTGCTTGTCAGCTGGAACTCCTCTCTATTGACACTTGAATCCCACCCAAAGATAGTTCTCCATCATTGGTTAAAAATACAGATGTCAGAGACATAGTCTAGATCTACTGACTGACAATCAATGAGGGCAGCTAAATTTTATAAGTTCCCAAAGGGGATCTGATGTACATCAAAGTGTGAGAATCATTGCTATATGTTTTATTTGCATATTTGCTAACTCAATTATTATTCTTAGCTTTGTTTTACAATTATTTATATTGTGTATCTTTGATCTTACCAAAAGTAGTTCTTGAGGGTGCTCATTATTCTCTTTCTAGCTCTTGCAATGCACAGGAGATGTTACATACCAGATCTTACCAAAAGTAGTTCTTGAGGGTGCTCATTATTCTCTTTCTAGCTCTTGCAATGCACAGGAGGTGTTACATAAATGTGTTGAGTAGGGTTCCCTGGACAGCTCAGGTGGTTAAATGTCCAACTCTTGATTTCAGCTCAGGTAATGATCTCACAGTTGTGAGATGGAACGCTGGGCATGGAGCTTGCTTAAGCTTCTCTCTCTGCCTCTCCCTCTGCCCTTCCCCTGCTCTCTCTCTCTCAAAAAAAAAAATGTGTTGAGTAAAGTTGTTGAGTAAAAAGAGAGATGAATGTGTGCCAGGGCAATTTTTTACAACATATGTGTTGCATTTCATAAAATTTTAAATTATCTTGTTAACAATGATTTTGAAAATTGCCTAGACTTTTTCTAATGTTAAGGCCACAGGTAGTAAGCAATGGTGGAAATGTACTAGTGAACATTTACCTGATGGCCAATGCTACTAATATTTCAATTTGGTTCTAAAGAAAGGATAACAAGGAGAATTCATCTTATGTTCTTCTCTTTATTAATGGCTACTAGATGCTCTGTGTAAATTCAGTATGAATTAATCCTGTGCACCAGAACACATGCATACTATGGCTAAGGAAAAGAGAAGTCATTGTGTAAGCTGGAAATGTGCTGTCCTTATATTCTTTAAAAGATAATAGTGTCCTTTGGGTGTTGTAAATAAATTTGGGCACAATTCCTGTAGACATCACATATTCAAATGTCTGAAGGGACCATGTAGGTAAATCCAAGTAAGTAAAGTAGCTCTGGAGGGGACTGAGCTAACAGTAGGGAAATTCTAAAGAGCTATCAAGCACTCAGCACTGGCTGGTCAATTGTACTCCAACTCTACAGATTTAGTATTATCAGATAATAGGAGATCAAAAGCAATGGGAAAATTTCCTGATTTCCAAATTTCTAAACCAAATGTTGGCAACCAACTCCATTTTAAAAAAGGGTGTGTGTGTGTGTGTGTGTGTGTGTGTGTGTGTGTGTGTCTGTATTCTAGGCCAAATAAACAATGTTGGCTTTTTATACCTTGTAAACTCATTTGGATTCTTTCTCTGTCCTTGCCTACCACTCGCTCTCTTTCTTTTTCTTCCCTAGATTTTCCAAATTGATTTGAACAGTTAGAATCAATTGCTAAATATTCAATTCTTCATTTTTATGAAGGGAGCCTCCATGGTGGACTCCTGCCACTGTCCTTCTTCCAGAAAAGACAGCTTCAAATAGCCCTTTGTTGGCTATTTTGTTTGAAGGTGGTGGATCTCCATACCTTATACAGGACTTCTTAAGGTGAATGAATGAACTAGAACATCAAAAGAAAGGATCAAATATTTTTTTACACTTTAGGAGTCTCATGAAATGCAGTTACAGTTCTTTTGAGGTTAAAACAGATTGTCTTAATAAAAGTAGATTAACAAACCAGGAGAAATTGTGAGGAAAAGCATTTAAAAACAAAACAAAACAAAAAAACAAAACCAAAGAAATTTCCAAATGTTTTCGGTTCACTTTGAATTCAGTACTGTTTGGAATTACTACAACCCAGTTAGGGCGAAGCATTCTTATCATGACTGATATTTTCCCTTGCAACTTACCTTCTCCCAGAACTCCTAAGCACATTGTTAACAGCTGTATAAGCAAAATCTCTAATACATGGTCAGAATGCTGAGTTGACATCCTTAGTCACAGAAAGCTCTAGGGCATTGGCCACAAGCATGTGCATGTGTGGCTTCCTATTTTTCTCTTTCCTGAAGGACTATTTTC
Organism: Cryptoprocta ferox; assembly: GCA_028646485.1. Lineage (NCBI taxonomy): Eukaryota > Metazoa > Chordata > Mammalia > Carnivora > Eupleridae > Cryptoprocta > Cryptoprocta ferox. The sequence goes on along the minus strand of CM053568.1, from coordinate 56,270,570 downwards.
ACCCATCGCGTACTAGTATTAATAGAGCTTGCTGACCCCAGAGCAAGAACATGTCACCTGTGAAAGGAGTGTAGGTGTTGCTTGAATGGTTTGCATATCAATACTAATACCTGTCCAACCTTATTTAGTCCAGTAAATCTCTCAGAGGGTATAACTCAGGCAGTTGACCACAAGCTGTTATAATTAGGTCAGATGAGGAATGCAAACTCTCTGCCATTAAGCATGTTTCTCAGCTCTCCAGATTTGAACAAATACCCCCAGCTGACCGAAGGTTAACACTCATGACCCAGCATCTCTTTGAACAGCAGGTGGAGACATGATTTTCATTTTCCTTGAGTTTATTTAAAGTCTCTCTGATATGCACTAAACTGGTAACATGATTTGCATTTCAATGTTGGAAAATTAGGCCTGCCTCTTGGACTGACTCAGGAGCCTCTGGGCTTTGGGGGAAATGGAAACTTACAAAACAGCACAAACAAAACCAAAACCAAAAAGAAAAAGAACAATAAAATCTACAAACACATCTTAGCAATAAAATACGTCCCCAAATGGTCATTTTCCTTGTGCATTCCCTACAAGCAGTCTTACAAAGTTTATTTGTTTATATATTTACTTATTTATTTAAATCATTGATTTTTATTGTTGGATCACATGTGGATGCAAACTCAGCAGGGGAGGAGAAAAATCAGCCTTCTTGGTCGGGAAGTGTGTATGAGTTTAAGAGATGAATTACATTTGAAATGGATCTCCTCTACTCACTCACCATGTCCAAAGACCCCTGATGTCCTATTTTATCCTGTATATTATTTGTGATAGGAAAATAAAATGGAAATCCAGAATAAGAAAACCTACAGTCCAGATTTGGGTTTGGGGGTTAAAACGCAGGGCACTGTATCAGGAATATGTCAAAATTCAGCCTGGGTGTTGTCAACCATGAATTCCAGGATTGTGATTCGATTTCTGATCCATGTCAGGCAGCCTCTCTGAGCATTGCTGTGTGAATGATTGGCACCTGAACCCAACAGCATGTAAAGAGACCTGCAGGGGCTCCTTGATGCCCACAGGATAACGTTCAAATTCCTCTGTAATGTAAAACTGTCTTATGATTTGACTTCTGCCCATTTTTCTAGCAATATCTCCCCTGCTATCCTTTTACCTGTTCACACACTTCTACACATGAAAATCTCCTTGCTGGCAAGTTTCACAGTCCTCTGCCTTTGCACATGCTCTTCCTACTATCTGGGAATTTCTTCTCTTCCTACTTCATTTTGAGAACTGCTACTATTAAGTTTCAAGAGCCATCTCAAGTATCCAATGCTCTGTGAACTGAACTATAGGTGAATGCATCTCCTTTTGGGCAAATATTACATCTCTAGTGTATGCTAGATTTTACCTTTGATCACACTATATTGCTATAATTATTCTTCTTGTGTCTTTCCACACAAGGCTGGGAGTTCTTTGAAGTAAGAAGTGTGTTCTCCATCTGTATCCTGGACAAACAGCATAATGCCATACCTTACATGTGTTAAAGCTAAAAAAAGTTAACTCTTCACTAAAATGTTTAAATTAATAGTTTGGGAGGTACCTTTTATAGAAATATTGTTCATAATGTCTTTAAAATATTTGTTAGATCTAGACATTGCTGTAGTCTCAACCAGGTCTTGGACGACCTGGAAGCCTTTTCTTGGCTTCTATTCCCCAGTGAAATACAAAGTTCTCCTCAGGATGCCTGCACCAAAAATGATCAACCAAACTAGCCCACTGCATTCATAAGTTATGCAATGCGTTTTGCCCTCTATTATTGTAGCTAAACTTTTTTCCTGGCTGCTAATTTTGCCATGGGAGTCTTTGTTGCCTCTAATTCTAGATTTCAGGATACTTTATGGTGACACATTTCTCTTAGGAGACCCTGTATTTTAGAAAGACAAAGACAGAAACAAATCTAATATCATTTAGAGAACAAATATAAGGGCACTAAATAAAAATATTAGCAATTAATATGACCAGCAAGCAAAATTGTATTTTTGGGAACAGAAAATAAATAGAACAATAATGAAATGTCTAAAAATCAACTATTGTGAGATTTTTAAAGTGAGACAGAGGGATTTGGGAATGCCTAGCAGCAACATCCCAGAACTCATACTTCTTATGTCAATTTTTGAAGTACCAACAGATTTACCGACATTCAGATGTGCATCCTTCCAGAGTAAATGCTTCTAGGAAGCCAGTGCATGGCATCTGATTTTTCTTCTGAGTATCTAAAGTATCTATGAATTCCATATGCAGTCAATATAAACTTATTACTTGAAAAAGCTGAAGTCTTTATTAGTTAACATCACTTAAGTTCTAAATAGTTGGTACTGATTTTACAAATTATTGATGAAATGTTATTCTATGAATTAATATATAATAATTACTCATTAAAACTAGTAGCAAAAGTTGGCATATCCATTATTTATTTTATTGATCATATTTTTTAGCTTGATTGCATGTGCTTTGAAAAAATATGTGTATATATCCTTCATTCTTTCTTTCCTTACTTAAACACCTCAAATTGCTTCAGTTTGAGTCATTATGATATATTTGAAATTTTATTTGGGTTTAGAGTCTGCTGGAGTCCCAACTTATACCAAAGCATTAGGAATAGTTTGAGTGATCTTGAATGAGGAACTGTATTTTGATAGTTTTCTTTCCTGTCGGTAAAATAGTCTTACTCTCCTGGAGTTTCAGTGATTGATTGAAGCCATGCTGTAACTGTTTCCCAGAACTGCCATTACAAATGATCACATGATCGGTGCCTTCTTAACAACAGAAATGTATTCTTTCACAATTCAAGAGACCAGAAGTCAAAACCGAGCATTTCACCAGGGTCACACTCCCTACAGAGGTATCAGGGGAGAATCTGTTCTGTGCCTCTTCTAGCTTCTGGTGGCTGCAAGCTGTCTTGGTCTGTGGCAACATGGCTACAATCTGTGCTTCTCTTTTCACATTGCTTCTCGTTTGTGTCTTTTTTTTCCTTTTTTTTTTTAATGTTTATTTATTTTTGAGACTGAGAGAGACAGAGCATGAGTGGGGGAGGATCAGAGAGAGAGGGAGACACAGAATCCGAAGCAGGCTCCAGGCTCTGAGCGGTCAGCACAGAGCCCAATGCGGGGCTCAAACCCACAAACCGTGAGATCATGACCTGAGCGAAAGTTGGATGCTTGACCAACTGAGCCACCCAGGCGTCCCTCTTTGTGTCTTTTATGAAAACATTTGCCATCAGAATTAGTCCAATGAATAGTTCACCTGAATAGTCCAGAATCATTTTCTCATCTCAAGAATTTTAATTTAATTGTACCTGCAAAGATCTTCTTCCAACCAAGATAACACTCCCTGGTTCTAGGAATTAGGCTGTGGATATCTGTTTTTGGAGGGCAACGATTCAAGTACTACAACACATATCTTTCTTTAGGAATTCTGTAATAACTAAATCATCTTTTTTTGGATAAATTAAGTCTGCAGATTTTCCATTCTCTTCTTGTTTTTCCTTGGACTTTGTAGTTATATATTATTTGGGTATGCTTTGGGGCTACATTTGAAACTGGTTTTAGAAATAAATTCATTTTAGTGGCAAGCTTTATATTGCTGTTTTTTATTGTCTTTTGGTTAGCTACCTAAGGAAGAGTTACAGTTTTATTTATAATTAATTGTATTATTTGTAGATAGACATGTTTTAATATGTAAATATGGTCCTAATGGAAGATTCTCTTTCATTTCTGCCATAAATCATGTGTCAGTTTATATAATATTTCTTTCGATAGTGAAAGGAAATAATCCCAAAGATGAAGAGGATTTGGAGTTAGTTTCACTAACATTCATGATTAACATCTGGAAGTCTTAGAAGTGATTTAGGAAACATATCAGCATGTATTTCTTGTTGGCTAAGTCTCGATGGAAGAGGCATACAAATATTTGAAAATAATTCACTGCTTATTTTTCTTCTTGTAGAGTCATGTAAAGCCCTGCACACTTTTATTCCTTCTACTCTTTGTTCATATATATAATTCCTGGATTTTAAGTCCTCTAATTTTGAATTCCCAGGCCACCAAATATTCCTGACAATATAATTTCCACTCTTTTTATGGCTGCTGTTAGAATATATCTGATTTACAATGGTTTTATATCTATTCTACAATATCCATTACTTAAAAACAGGCTGTAAAACTTTGACAAAGATATCTTTCTGATACTTCTAGGATACAGATGAGCTTTCCTGGCTCCATAAAGAAGAATACACAAGTCAGTTAACTAATGCAACTGCACTAAATAAATAACAAAGCTCAAGTAAATATAGACTAGGCTTTGCTGTGTGCAAACAGACCCAGAAGAAAAACAATGAACATCTGTAGTTCAATGCCACTGGAGCATTAATTTGCTTTTAGGTGTTCAAGAAGAATAAAAATATGTTTGGTTTTATTATAATGATGATTTTATTTACATTTAGATCTCATTATTTCTGATTTATTTCCTCTCATCCCAGTTTTTTAAGCTGACCAGAGGATATTCAATTTTTTACCTATTTATAGTTCAACTAAGGAGAAGTAAGGATAATAAAAAATCCTTTGTAGATCCAAAAGATTAAGATATATTTTCAATAACCAGACAATGTTCCAATCCTAAACTATTTCATTAACACTGAAAACTCACAATGTGATTCTAACAAAAGGAATGTACCTAATATAGGACAACTGTCTCTCTTGTCCCATATACAATCGCCTAAATAGTTGGATCACATTGATGGGTTTATAAGGAGAAGGTAAAAACAATTAGCTTGAGGGACTTTATTGACACAAATACTGTAAAACATTACAAACTACAACCAAATTAAAGTTTTATAACTGGGGAAATATGATGGTTGATTATCAAATGTAATCCAGTTGTTCACTATTAGAAGAAAAATGCCACAAGGCTAAGATTTTTTCCATTTTGTTCATTACTGTAGCCTCAGTATCTAGAACAATTCCTTTCATATGGAAGATGCCCTTGAAATATTCATTAAATACATACTTAAAAGTATTACACAGGACAGTAATGGGATATACACATTTACTCCATAGCAAAAGTCATTGTTTTAGGCAGAAAGTAGACTGTTTCTCAAAAATAGTTCAACCTTCTATTCACAATCTTTAGAAAATATAATGCCCTGACCGTCTGGCCAAACCCTATTTTGTTGGTCTTGAGCACCTTGTTTGACTTCATGATTCAGAGAGAATGTCTTTGGAATGACTGCAGAGCCTTGAAAGTTTCTTGCCAGAAGCAAAGCCCTCCAAGGCAAAAACAGAGCTTCCTTGAACTTTAGAGTAGAAAGAAATCTCCGATGTCACTCACTTACATCTTCATTGTTGACAATGAGAGAAAAAAAAAACTGGATCAGAAGAAGATAGGCAATGTGTGTCCAGTAGCTCTGGAAATGAGAGACAGAGCCAGGACTAAAATTCAATTCCCTTGCTCCTTGGTTCTAAGACCATAAAGAAGAGTGACAATGACATCACTGGCTTTTGAGATCTTAGAGGAAAGATCTCCAAGTTTTTAACCTCTGTGTCTGAACAAATGCTACTGAAGAAGTATTTGAAAATATATCAAAATCTATTATTCTTTCTTTAGACTTCCCTTACCTTTACCCTTTCTTTCTATTCTAGTAATATTAGATTTCAAGCTCTTTTCCTGTTTTCTTTTTCCTCTGTTTTCTCCTCCTGATGATTGTAATGTTCTTGCCTAAGAGATTGATGATCCTTTAATTCAAACCGAGGCACTGACTTAATTAATAAAAATTCCTCATTTTTTTCTCTAGTGGACACTTGAGAATGAAAATGACTTGCTGAAATGTTTCAACCAATGATTGACAGATCTGGGACTAGAACCCAGATTTTGTGTGTCTTAGTCTAGGTTCTTTCTATTATAAGACTCTATGGGAGAAATGACACTGCCCTGATTAATTACCAGAATCCCAAAGATGAATAAAATTATACTATCACATTGTCATTCTTCTATATGAAAATTGACAATCTTTGTGTCCCTCCACCCCCTGCCTCTACAGAAGGCCCTAGCTGCTTCTCCATTTATAGGATAAATACCCAAATCCTTTTTGTTTGACTTTTGTTGACTTCTACACAAGCTGTTTTATTTACCATCCCCAGAACAAAACTCCTTACTCTTGCTTATGCCTGGACCTTCCGAATAACTTAATTTATCCTTTACATTTCTCTCTCTCTCTCTCTCCTTCTCATAACATTTTGGGTATATAAATTATCCCGTAGTAAGTTTATTAATATTTAAGTCCTTGAACATATGTTGTCATACTGAAAAGACACCTGGAAATGATCCATAAGATCTCCTATTTTGATGGATTGAAACAAATTCTGGAAAAGTTAAATGTCTTTGTTAAGATTTCTAGGTGTTGTGAAGAGCTCTTAGGAGAAGGAAGAAAGATAAAGGAAGGTAAGTTTCATTATATGGCCAGAGAATTATAGATAGTATATAGTTGTACTTCCAATTTACATATTGAGTACACGATAGTTATGTAAACTAGATGAGATTATATTCAGGGATAGGAGATTTGGTTTTTATATCCCAACCCCAAGCACTTAATCACTAAACCCTCTGTTCTTTAATTTAAAGAATGATAGCCAAAAAAAAAAAAAAAAAAGAAAGAAAGAAAAAATAACCATCAGAATGTTTATACAAGATATTTAAAAATTACTGTGCTAGGGCAAATAAGACGTCAACTCTACCAAAACTAACAGGAGCATCAAGAACAGGTGGCCTTAAGAATTTTTGTTGTTTTTTTTTCCCTGAAATGAAACTTCTTGAGATAGAGGGACTTTTTTTTTTTATGGAAAAAAAAAAAAAGCACATACAATGCTAGTAGAGGATCATTTACTCTTCCATTAAAATAATTTGTGTTTTGGCAATAATGGTAATGAAAGAATTTAAAGAATAAGGCAGAGTAAGAAACTAATATATATTATTTTATCTTTGGTAGATATGCATACACATATGTGTATGTATATGACACTTGTGTGTGTGTTTACTCATATACACACATATACATTTTAAAAAATGATAGCTTCATCGGGCTTTTAGATAAGCAAAACTGTCATAAAGATTACAATGCCTGACAGCTGCAAAAATAAGAACTGAAAGTGACAGTAGCCCGTACTACACAAGGCTGAAGTATGTAATTTACATCTTAGTGAAATTAAACATACTATAATAGCTTAGCTTCCAGGCAACAATACTATTAAATTTGCAGTAGTAGTTTATGACATCATCTGAAACCCCAGGATACACATTTGAAGCTGACTATTATGGTTAGTAATCTGTATTGCTGTTCTGGTTAGTTTTTCATTTAATTCATTGCAGGCTTCTATTAAAAAAAAGACAAAGAGCAGCAGTTGAGGATTCTGTTTTTTACAAAAGCTGTTAAGCCTCAGGCTGCAGTGATGTCACATTTTAGAAACCATAATAATAGCTTATATTTGGAAGGCATTAAGAGGTCAGAATTATATTGAAAAGTATACTAATTTAAGCCTTTTTATGGTCAATAAGTATAATTTTAGAAGGTTTTCTAACTCACCTTTCTTTTCCAAAATGTTTCTTAGTGAAGTAAGACTGTACAGTGGTAGAATAACAATAAGACCTACTGCTTTTAGTAACAGGTTTTATGTTATACAGCCATCTTATCAGCTAAATATGTTTTAATAAGACCACTAGAAGTTCAGCTTCTGTGAGAAGGATGTTCAGTTAAAAATTCTTCCAATATTTTGTGTGTCAAAGAATTTCTCTGGAGATGTGAGTTTATAATTCATATATATATATATATTATATATATATAAAACACATGTGTATGTATGTATATATATATAATTTTCCAAAGGTCTGATTTTCCAAAACATTTATTGACCTTGTTCATTATAACAGTGATTCTCAAAGGTTGGGGGAAGCATTCTAGAATCTCTTGTGGTAAGTTATGGAAAAGGACCCTTGGTTTGATAAATGCCCTCTATCTCCACCAGATGGTTCCAGTGTCCTTGTCTAAGATATTTGTGCCCTTCTTATCCAATCCCAAGCACTGAACTAATACAAATTTCTCATTTATTGCAAAGGGACACTTGAGGATCAGGAAGATGAAAATGACTTGGCAAAATTCTCCAACCTTGACTGCCAGATTTGGGACTAAAACCTAGCTTCTTGTCTTAGAGACCAGATTGTTCCCATTATAAGAAAGCATGCAAGAAAGAGAAAGACCTAGAGAGGCAATTCAAGTAGACACAGCAAAAAAAGACATTTGAAAATATAGGACAGAGGGCTTTACAACTGTGTATATAAGATAATTTAGGCACGGGCTTAACGGGACATTTTTCTGGAGATGCTTGGCTCTTTATAATGTACCCAGCATTTTTTTCATTTCCATCATTCAATGAATGTACGTACCATAAGGTATTTAGTGTGAAGCCTGAGAAAACTGGAAGCTCAAGTGGAGATATTGGATCATTTGTTCAGAGTTAGTCTGGTCTAAAATAGGTGACCCAAAGGGTGCCTGGGTGGCTCAGTCGGTTAAGTGTCTGACTTCAGCTCAGGTCATGATCTCATGGTCCATGAGTTCAAGCCCCACATCAGGCTCTGTGCTGGCAGCTCAGAGCCTGGAGCCTGCTTCAGATTCTGTGTCTCACTCTCTCTCTGCCCCTCTCAAGCTTGCTCTCTGTCTCTCTCTCTCTCAAAAATAAATAAACATTAAAAAATTAAAAAAATAAAATAGGTGACCCTTTACATGAGTGAATTGATGGGACTCCACTTGATCTCAAATATCTCATTAAAAATATAGAAGTTCTAAAGCCCTTAGGAAAGCATCACCTATGCCAGCCTTCTGGGAAACTTAATGATTTCACCATTAGAGCATCCCTCTTTGAGTAAAGATATAAACTCCAGGTGATTATCACCAGTAAACACTCAGTAATAGTAAATTTAGATTCATGGAGAGGAGAAAAAATGTTAGGAGAAATTGACTAGGATAGATGGGTTTTTAGAGGATCGGGTTTTGGACAGAATGTCCCAAATGAAGGCAGTCAATTAGAGGCTAGTAGGTGGCTAGGGAAGATAAACATAAAAAGTGATGTGAGAAGACTTAAGGAAAAACATCATCAAACTTAGAGCTTTGACTATTGTATGCCTTAGTGATTTTTGTACAGTGAATAGGCCTCAACTCAGAAATGGTCTCCCAGTATTTGCCCTAAATATTCAGAATTTAACAGACATAGAATGAAAGGAATACCAGAAGTGAAGTCTGTGACTGAAACTATTTTCTGAGCTTGAGATGATATGGTAAACTACATTTATATAAATTCTATGCATGCAAATTAGGTAAGTAGATAAAACCATTTGCCTCTTGATTTTCAAGAGAAAAAAAAAAGTAAAAGAAACCATCTATTTAACCCAAAACACTGGGCTGAATAAAAGTAGACTTCATCAGCTAAAGCCCAGGACTTGAAACATGGAAACATTAAGAAGATCTGAGTAAGGCATGTGGTCTCAACTCTAGAGATTGCTGTAAAGGGAATATATTGAAAGTCCTGATTCAACCAGAAAAAGGAATCATGTTTACTAAAATTACCTATTCTTTCTCTAGGAATGCAACTTCTTTCATCTCTTGCATGAGGGAAAAGGCATTTAAGGACAGTTTAAGCCAAAATGCCAATATGTTCAAGAGCACTTCTGGGAAAACCCTTTTCATCTTAAAGTTTTCTAGGCTAGATTTCCTGTTCTCGTTTTCATGACCTTTTTTTCTCTCTCCAAATTTTCTTATTCCATTAGTTGTATTTGAGACGATGTGGTGGGGTATGGTGCAAAGATATTATTGTTGGAACTTGGAAAGACTTGGTTTAATGGCATTGTCAGTACTGACACTACATGTTTTGTTTTAAAAAATGATAGAAAAGGGAAATTTATTGGAAACATAAATGAAGAGAGTAGATATAATTGGTGAGAATAGATGGTACACTACATTTTCAAGTATTCTGTGACAATCACTTTTGCCCTGTTCTCCTTATCTTAGGATAAACAGTAGAAAATACTGAGCATGATGCTCATAAGTCTGTCCTCAAGGGGTTGATGATTATACTGCCCATACTGCCATCAATAGAAACTCAGAAACAGCCCACAAATGAATCACTTAGCTAATTCTTTGGTATTTTCTCACAATTCTCTTTTCCATGCAGAATTTATTCTTTAATAGCCATCAGTACTGAAACTTATGTTTGCAAAAGCGAGTGAGTTGATTAATAGGTATTTTATACATCTGGTATTTTCTCATAAAAGACTGGAAAACTTATTTCAATTATCATACCACCAACAAGGATGCAATCTGTTCACAGGGCCTGTTTACGAGTGGCTGCTTTTGGTAATGGCTGTTTTCTTAGCACGAGAAATGAAATATAATATTATTAAACAGAGATATGCAGAATGAGGTGTCAACTTATCCATCTTCCTGATGTTTATAGGCTTCATTTTTTAGAATGTTTATTTTATTTTATGAGACCGCATGTTAAAATATCTCCTATTTGAAAAGATCTAATTTCTTTTATTCTGGTTTTAATGTCCTTGAATATTAACATTTTCAAACTTGTAAGCAATCAGCTAAGGAAACCTGTGGTAGGTACTATATTAATTCCATTTAGATAAATGTGCCATAATGAGAGAGACAATAAAAGTGAGCACTTTATCTTTGCAGGATAAAAAGAACTGGTCTTTGCTAGAAGAATAAACGATTTTCATTGTTATAGAACATGTGATAATATGGTAGGGGGGTAGTGGTTGGTGAAAGACAAACCTCAAAAAAAGGAATGTGTGTGTGTGTGTGTGTGTGTGTGTGTGTGTTTGTGTGTGTGTGTGTGTTGTGTGTGCCTGTGTTTCTGGATGGAGTGGCATGAATTAAGATAAGATGCTGTGGTAAAAATAATGTGATTCAACTTTGAAGGATTTTGCTAAAATCTCTAGAAAAGTCTAGATGTTTCTGTTTTCAGCCAAGTATGGCTCCTTTAATCATTTTACTAACTTTCAAATATTTCTTTGAGGGATAGAAATGAGAAAGAATAAACTTTTTGAAAAGGTACATATCTCTGCACATTAAATTATGATTATTTCTATTACTCTAAGGAAGGCATGTTGCTAATATGTGGGCATACATATAGATAAAGCAAATCATATAGTAAAGGAACAACATCAAACAGTACAGACTGTAGAACTTTACAAAGGCCTTCTCAAAAAAAGATACGAAATCCACTTACATTAGAAAAAGGAATATTAAAACTGGCAAGAGATATACCATGATATCCATAGTGTAATTTCTTGCTGATGATTTAATGTATACTCAGGCAATGACTGAGCCATGTAAATACTTCTGGGATAGGAAAAATCTGCTTCTTAACATATCTTCTATATTAATGTTGTCAAATAGAAATACAATAAGAGTCATAGATGTAATTTAAAAATTTTAGCAGCCACATTGGAAAGAGTCAAATGATGGACCAATAAATTTAAACGATATAATAAATTTATCCTATTATACCAAAAAATAGTGTCAGTTCAACATTTAATCCAATACAAAAATTAGTGATGTAATATTTTACATATTTTTAGTCACACTAAATCTTTGAAATCTGGGGGTTATTTTCTATTTTTAGAATATCTCAATTTGGGTCAGCAAAATTTCAAATGTCCAGTAGTCATATGTAGCTAGTAGCTACCATATTGGGCAGTACAGCTGTAGGTTTTCCAAAATACGCCTTTTTTGAGATAAATGAGCTGTGTTATATGCCCCAATATTTATTAGTAAAAAACTGCCTTAGTATAAACATCAACAAATCCTTGTGTCATCACTTACTCAGCCAATGATTTCTAGAGTTAAGATATATACAGAAAAATCAGAAGAAGTTTTGTAACAGAATCTAAGTATTTGTCTGCTTGTTTTCAATGGCATATTTCTTATTTATATCTTATTGCATATAAGAACACAGAAAAATATCCATTTTCAGCATTGACATAAGTAGTTACCCTTTTGAATTATTGAAATAATATTTGTCCATTGATTAATTTCTGCCTCCTGCACAGACATGATTATACTTTATAAAATTATCCAGTTTAGGGCTCTTAACAATTTTAGACTAACAAGCTTACAGCTATTTCTCTTCTTCCCAGAATATGTAAATGCATGTGACACATATAAAATTGTATGTGTTAATTTCACTTTTTGTATAATTTCAGGAGAATTACTAAAACTCTGATTCTTACATTAAAAGAAATGATTTGTCAAGAAGTATGTATATGGGGCGCCTGGGTGGCTCAGTCGGTTAAGCTTCCAGCTTTGGCTCAGGTCATGATCTCGCAGTTTGTGGGTTCGAGCCCACGTCGGGCTCTGTGCTGATAGCTAGCTCAGAGCCTGGAGCCTGCTTCAGATTCTGTGTCTCCCTCTCTCTCTGACCCTCCCCTGCTCGCGCTGTCTCTGTCTCTCAAAAATAAAAATATTAATCATAAAAAAAAGAAGTTTGTATGGAAGAAAAGTAATTAATTTTATCTCTTGAAAACTGAACTTAAAGTAAAGTCAAAGTTTCTGTGGGTTCTGTTATATTTTGATGGACTCATGAAATCATATTGTCTTAAACTACTCCCCCAGATCACTATAATTATCATTAGAATTTAACTTTTCTTCATTGTGCACTTTGATTATTTTTACAGGTACATTTTGTTTTTACTCATTTTCTACTTTTTAAAAATATATTATCTCCCGTGTGAGATTTGAAAGAAAGCACCATATCTTTTTCCCATTTATCTCAACTCAAAAATATACCTAAATATCTCATTAATTTAGGTGGATTGGATGAATTTTTTACTAGACAAATATAAAGGGACAATTATAGTATTTTTCTCTGCTTTCAGTCAGTAGTGTAACATAACCATTTTGGATATACACTTGCATATTCTATTCTCAAGTAACCCTTGGAAAGCCTTTGTGTAGATTTGTTATATCCTATAATATCATAAAATCACTATATTCTTGGTATTGATCATAAAATGGCTCATAGCAAGTACTCATTTTTTATTTTTTAAAGTTTATTTATTTATTTTGAGAGACAGCACAAGTGAAGGAGGGTAGAGAGAGAGGGAGAGAAAAAGAATCACTAGCAGCTCCACACTGCCAGCACAGAGCCCAACATGGGTCTCCAACTCACAAAACTGTGAGATCATGACCTGACCTGAAACCATGTCAGACCCTTAACTGACTGAGCCACCTAGGTATTCAATTTTTAAAAGTTAGTTAATGTGCTCAATGCAATCTCAATTAAAATTGTATCAGCATTCTTCTAAAAGCTAGAACAAACAATCCTAAAATTTTGTGGAACCACAAAAGACCCCGAATAGCCAAAGTAATATTGAAGAAGAAAACCAAAATGGGAGGCATCACAATTCCATACCTCAGCCTCTACTACAAAGCTGTAATCATCAAGACAGTATGGTATTGGCACAAGAACAAACACATAGACCAATGGAATAGAATATATAACCCAGAATTGGACCCACAAATATATGACAAATCAATCTTTGACAAAGCAGGAAAGAGTATCCAATGGAAAAAAGCCTCTTTAATAGATGGCGCTGGGAGAACTGGACAGCAACATGCAGAAGAATGAAACTAGACCACTTTCTTACACCATACACAAAAATAAACTCAAAATGGATGAAGGACCTGAATGTGACAGGAAACCGTTAAAACCCTAGAGGAGAAAGCAGGAAACAGCCTCCTTGACCTCAGCCACAGCAATTTCTTACTCAACACATCTCCAAAGGCAAGGGAACCAAGAGCAAAAATAAACTATTGAGATCTCATCAAGATAAAAAGCTTCTACACAGCAAAGGAAACAATCAATGAATTAACAGGTAACTGACGGAATGGGAAAAGATAGTTGCAAATGACATATCAGATAAAGGGCTAGTATCCAAAATCTATAAGGAACTCACCAAACTCCACACCCAAAAAACAAATAATCCAGTGAAGAAATGGGCAGAAGACATGAAGAGACACTTCTCCAAAGAGGACATCCAGATGGCCAACAGACACAGGAAACGATGCTCAATGTCACTCATCATCAGGGAAATACAAATCAAAACCACACTGAGATACCACCTCACACCAGTCAGAGTGGCTAAAATGAGCAAATCAGAAACTATAGATGCTGGCGAGGATGTGGAGAAACGGGCACCCTCCTATACTGTTGGTGGGAATGTAAGCTGGTGCAGCTGCTCTGGAAAACAGTGTGGAGGTTCCTCAAAAAATTAACAATAGAACTCCCCTATGACCCAGCAATAGCACTGCTAGGGATTTACCCAAGGTATATAGGAATGCTTATCCATGAGGGCACATGTACCCCAATGTTCATAGAAGCATTTTCAACAATAGCTAAATCATGGAAAGAGCCTAAATGTCCAATGGAATACTACATGGCAATGAGAAAGAATGAAATCTGGGCATTCATAGCAACGTGGATGGAACTCGAGGGTGTCATGCTAAGTGAAATAAGTCAGGCAGAGAAGGACAGATACCATATACTTTCACTCATATGTGGAACAGGAGAAACTTAACTGAGGACCATGGGGGAGGGGAAGGGGAAAATAGTTAAGGAGAGAGAGGGAGGCAAACCCTAAGAGACTATTAAATACTGAGAACAAACTGAGGGTTGATTGGGGTGGGGGAGAGAGGAAAATGGGTAATGGGCATGGAGGAGGGCATTTGTTGGGATAAGGACTGGGTGTTATATGAAAACCAGCTTGACAATAAGCTATAAAAAATAAAATAATTAGTTAATGTGCATTGCTCTTCAGATGTACTCATTTTTGTTTACAGTTGTTATATTGAAATTCTCATCTACCAGTTTCTAGTACACTTTATTTGTCAAGAAATCATTCAACAAATATGTACTCATTACATACAATTTTTCAATCTTTGTTTGGATAACAATGGTGAAATTATCAGTTAAGGTTTCTGTCTTCAAGACCTTTATACTCTAGTGGAAGAGTACATTATAAACAAGTAAATAAGTAAAACAATATAACTAAAAAATTGTGATAACAAGTATGAAGGAAAGCATCACTGATGAGCAAGGGAGTAAGCAAGAATAGGAAAATGAGAATATTTTGATGAGGATGTCAGGGAAGACGTCCATGAAAAGGTGGTGTTTTTAAGTAGAAGATATTGGGGATAATAACAAGCAAGTGCTGAATAGAAGGGCGGGAAGAGTGTTCTAGGTTGTCAGAAGGGCAACTACGAATGTTGTGAGGTGGTAAAAAGCTTGACCATTCAAGGAGACAAAAAAAGATCAATGTGTCTGGAGTGTGGTGAACTAGAGTATATTGTGCTGACATTAGAGAGTAAGTAAGGGACAGGTCAGGGCAAGGGCTGAAGGAGGAATTTGATTCTAAGAGCAAAAGTCACAGAAGGGAATTAGGCTGAGGGCAGGAGGTTGTATATCTAATATGCTGTATAAAGATTTCTTTAGCATCTGGGTATAAGAGTGGAATATAGATAATATGTGGACTCAGGGAAACAACTTGATGATGATCATATCTTGATACGATGGTGTTTTGGTATAGGTAGGTGGCAGAAAAGATGGAGAGAAGTTACCTGATTTTAGATATATTTTGGAGGTAGAACAAACAGAAATTGTTAGAAAAAATATATGGGTGAAGGAAAAAAGGAATCAAAGAATATAATTGGGTCATTGGCTTGAGTATTTGTATAGACATTGAAGTAATTTATTAATAGAGGGAAGACTATGATACAAAAGCTTTGAGGATTGGAGGGATAAAGAATTCCATTTCGACCATGTTGAGTTTAAGGTGTTTACGAGACTTTCAGGTGGAGACATAGAGAGTGAGGTTGGGGCTAAGAATGCTCTTGATATAAAGCTCCAAATTCCAATCGCTATGCACTAAAAACACATTAGAAGTTAAAGGAAAGCCAATCTTCAAACATTAATCATGTTTCAATTTACAATAATAATCAATTTACAGTAGTTCCCTGAGTACTTTAAGAGGGCAACTAGACATTGTGCTACTAGGTATTGACCCAAAGAATACCAAAAAAAATACTAATTCAAAGGAGCACATGCACCCCGATGTTACAGCAGCATTATCTACAAAAGCCCCAAATGTCCATCAACTGATAAATGGGTAAAGATGTGGTATACACACACACAATGGAAAACAATGAGATCTTGCCATTTACAATGACACGGATGGAGCTAGAGAGTATTATGTCAAGTGAAATAAGTCCATCAGAGAAAGACAAATACCATATGATTTCACTCATATATGGAATTCAAGAAACAAAACCAACAAGCAAAGGGACAAAAAGATAGACAGACAAACCAAGCTTCTTAACTGTAGAGAACAAATTGATGGTTATCAGAGGGGAGGTGCGGCAAAGATGGGTAAAATAGGTGATGGTGATTAAGGCGTGCACCAGGATGAGCACCGGGTATTGTATTCAAGTGTTGAATCACTGAATTGTACTCCTGAAACTAATAGTACACTGTATGTTAACTAATTGGAATTTAAATAAAAACTTTAAAATAACTTTATTACAAAGAATTGAAGGAGTATTTTATTCTGCAAATTTATTTTCCTTATCTTAAAAACAAAACCAAAAAGGAAAAACCCCATTTGTGAACTTTCTCATTTCTCTGAATATGGTGTAATTTTAAAAGCATGTCCATTTTCTCCAAATCTCTAATTAACTCCTTCTTTTTATTAGAAAACCAGTTATATTTACCTAAAAGGAATATATTTTCTGTCTGTTATGTTACATCTGAATAGAAGATAAATATGGTTCATATTCTGGGTTACACAGCAACATGTGAAAAAATCCTTTAAAAACATGCCATGAATTGAATTCATTAAATCTACTGGTTGTAGCAATTTAATGAAGCAAAAAATACTAATTAAATTATTAAAATCTGGATAGCAAGTAGTAATTAAAAAGACTGTTGCTATGCAACTCAGATAATTTCTATAAACAGTCTGCAAAAATGTATTGGTTAAATATGCTGGTATTTTGCCTTGACCTTTCATAATCAAACATCTCTTCAATCTGTGAAAATGTGTTTCTGAGACTAACATTAAATAGAATTCATAGATTAGGGGAAAAAAAGGACATTTAGAATTCGATTGGGTTATGATGTGATTGGGTTATGCCTCCAAAGGTTATATGTGAGGAGTTAAAAATTTCAAAAATTGAAATTATGGAATATATGTGGAAGAATAATAGCATGTACTTAAAGGGTTCATCACTACTAAATATAGTGATAAAACAAGTGATTTGGCTTTATTATTCACAAGCGTAGTAGCACTTTATAACAAAGGTATATTAACACAGGATATAGTTTTTCTAAAGTCAAAACTTCTTTTAAATATATTTTCCCAAACTGTCAGAGAATTAAAAGTTGGTCACAGATTTCAAATGTCTGCCATGTGCCCAGAAAAACTGTATTTTCAAGTACATACCCCAGAGATGGTTTCTGCAAATGGATGGAGTGCGTTTTTAATTTTTTTTTTCATCAGGCAGACACTGAAAGCAGTCGCTAAGAGACTGGTATGCAGACATGCATTCATTCCAAATGTCTGAATGAGGACTAAAAGAAAATTAACTTCTCATAGGAAAAATAAGGTGGAGGGTTAAACCTCTTGCACAATCCAAACTATTTCCAATGTTTAAAAACTGATCTTTAACTATAAGCAGTATTGCTCATGTACTAACAGTGTTAATGAGAGATTACTAAGGACTCTAAATCAAAAATACCCTAACTCTGGCCATTAAGAATGACCCAAACTTGGTGGAGTAAGAACAGTATTTAAGGCAACCTTAAATAGTAGTGACAAGTGGTTGCCTGATGACATTAGCTTTGTTGTAGAGGTCAGTGAACGGAAAGTATTGTTTGGATGTATAGGAGCCTCAAATCTTTTTACTGTAATGTTTTTCAGCTTCATGTTACCTATGATAAGGCTGTTTCCTTTTATCTCTGCCTGTTTATCGGTCATTTTCCTGTACCTTGAAACACATGTTATCCCCCCATCCCAATCATCACCTGTTGTTTTCGTATCTTAGCCAGATGTAAGCATTATGACCATGTTCCCCAATCTGTGTGCCAAGACACCTTGTGGTAACACATTGAGCTCTCAGAGGTGTCCTGAAATATTCAATATTTTTGAGAGAAACAGCAATCTTGCACAAACAAGCTGAAGTAATTCAGTTTCAACATTAAATAGTGTTATATACATTTTAATTATGTCAATATTTTTATGAAGACTGGGTGTGTGAGTGCCATGATACAAAAGCAAACACTACATGGAAATCAACGTGAAACAGGAAATACAAATAGTAGTGTTGACTTTGAATCCCAGTTTTGTGTAATCCAAGATGTGCAGTAACCAACAGGTGCATACATATCATTGATAAGTGACTGTGTTTACTTAAGAATGAAATAGAAATATCATATTATTCTGTCAATATGCAGGTATCATTGTTGCCAATATCTTCTAAGCTTTCATGAGGTAATTCTTAGAGTTGTTGGTAAAGACAGTTGTTCGGTATTTGTCTTGGCTTAGTGATGCTGTGACACAATTGCTGAGTCATTAAGGAGCAATGTTTGGATCCTCTGCACTGTGGTGTGGCAAATAATTAGTGAAATTGTGCATGTTTGCCACAACAACTTTATGAGTTAGCTGTATGTATATTTTGCTAAATATAGCAAAACGTTAAAACGTTAAAAAATGTTAGCAAAACGTTAAAAGATACAAACTACAACTGTCATCAGTGCAGATGTCAGAGCTCTTCAAAATATGCAGCATTCTATCAAGACTGTCTACCTAGGCTGATTTGATTTGATACAATTCAAGTTTGTGGCTTAATACATCTCTGAGTGACCTAACAAGGACTGTCACTTAAACTGCTTACTAATAACTTATACAGGGGGAAGCTAAGACCTTATAATTTGGTTTTATTTTCCTCTCTAAATCTGGTCAGGAGTTTGACCCACTGTTGTTCATCTCTTCCTACGTTTTCTAATTTTATTCCTTACAAGAACATCCTCCAAATTTCAGAAGTGTGTCAATATCTATGAAGGGAATTTCATGTACTTTAATATTGTATTCAAGATCTTCCATGATCTGACATCAACCTAATTTACAACCTGCCGCACCCTCCCATTATCCTATAATCCAATAAAATGAAACTATTTCTTTACTGAACAGGTCTTACACCTCTCTTCCTATATATTATTATTTTTTAAAATTGTTTCTTGAAACAATGGTGCTTCTTCTCACAATGTCCCATTTTATCAAAACTGTGCTCAAATTCTTCCACAAAGCCTTTCCACTTTTCCTCTGTCAGGCTCTAAATCTCCTTTTCATTCTTTCCCATTGTGCATGGTAGAGCATATACATAGTCTGCTTTTTATTATGTTGACTTTTCTCAACACTACCCCTCTGATGCCTTATGTTTCATTTTACCCTCTCAAACCTCACTAAATCTCACATAAACTCACACCCTCTGCCATCCCCAATGATTTGTGGTGAATGTCTATATAGAGCATATGCTCAGCCAATTTGATCATGAGATCAAGTTGCAACATATTATGCTATAACCTAAGATGATAACTTATAAAGACTTACAATGTTAGATTTCCAAGAATAATTATCATTAATAGAAACCCTTAAAGAGTGTATCTATTCATCCCAACTCTTGCTGCTATTATACTTTTTCTTTTCTTGAGATCTGACAGATCCTCAAGAACATCCAACTTTTCTCTTGTCGTCCTCAGCCCCTAACTTAAAAAAAAAAAAAACTTGAATAAAATATTTAGTCAGAGAGATTGTTCTTGGTTTGAATCTGTAGTTTGGCTAAAAAGACTCATTGATGAGTGTCTTAAAAATGCATATTCTTAGTGTTAGCTCACGACATACAAAATCTATGTGAATCTTGTGAAATCTTGTAAGTCAATATTAGTTGATTGGCATTAATATTAAACCAGCACTTCTCAACTCACCAGTTTCCAAGGAAATGCTCACACAACTTCTTAGATAGAAATCATTCCACTTTTAAACAATTTGGGAAATATTCACAATTTCCTATTTTTTTAGAGGTTCAGGATTTATATAAATATTTGAAAGAAATCTTTGAGAAGTCCTGCAATCTAACTTATTTAATTTGTTCAACTCAGACTTTCCTCAAACCAGTTGGACTATCAAAGCCCCTTTGTTTCCCCAAATATACCTATTGACACTTCCTGCTCAGCAAAATTGAATTTGGGAAGTATTTACCTGTGAACCTCCTTAATTATCAATTTCACCAATGGCAAATAGTGAAGGAGGGTCAGTTTAACAGGCACTCAGGGTAAAACTTCTATTGTAAAATGTAGGGTTGGTGTATTTCCCTCAAGAATGGCTCAGAGTCTCTGGTATTCTGCAACAGAGGCACCATGAGATTGGAATGATCTCAGGTCTGATACTGAGGAGGGTGACTTTCTGCTCTTATGTGTCCCAGCTTTGAATCCCAGGTCTGTTCATTAGGTTCCATTAGCCAACACAGGCTGTTGAGAGCTTACATTACCCTCCCTGGGCTGAGTTGGGTTTGCTCATCAGTCCCAACAGTAGAAGAGATTTGGTCTTTAAGATAAAAGCTGCTTCCCCTATGGTAATACTGTCTTCCTACCTTTGGGTATGCTGCCATTTGAAGGGCAATTGTAATATGTAATCAAATGACCCATCTGCATCCTTTCTAAAGTGTGAATTAGTGCAGGCACTCATTACTCACCTCCCTCCCTTTAGAACAAATTGCTTCTGACAACAGTGAATGAAACAGCTGTGTGTGTGTGTGTGTGCGTGTGCATGTTTGTGTGTGTTGGTATGTGTGCATGTGTTTTTCTATAAAAGAACAATTCTCCTACTACACCAGAATGTCCCCAGGCCATGAAGGAGATTGAGCTGTGTAAACCAACCGTGCCTTATGCTCTATGGGGAAAAAAAAAGACATGAGGAAGAGAACACCTCTACTGAATTTATTATAACAGATTTCTTGGGATAATAAAAGGCATCAGCTCAGCCCTAGAGGGAAAGTAGGTTACAGTTCAGCTAAATGTCCTTGTCTAATGTTGCTTGACCCTAGCTGACATTTCAAGCCTAAGTAAAGTGCTGCCAGTGGTATATTTTGGCCTGTTTAGTCTTTTCATCAGAGGCACTGATTTAAATGTATTTTTGAACTTATCTGATGAATCTTCACATAAGTCATTTTCAGATCATATGCCCCCAACATACTGATGTCTGCTTTAATACATGTTCTCTTCCATGGTATAAGAGGAATAGGATGTATTCTTTTCAAATTCTCATTTCTATATTTCACTAATTGGAAGGGGAATAAATTAGTCAAACCAGTATCTTATTGCCATTGTAAAGAAAAAGAGACAACTTGCAAGTTTCTGGATGCAAGATGCTCTGTGTCTTCACACGCAGTTTCTTTTGCCTGTGACAGTCTTCTTCCTTTGGCATATGCCAGACGAGCATTTTCAGCATCTGTGCATCTCTGGAGCTTTTTACAATATTGAAGGAAAGTTCAACACCCTACTTTAACCACCATTGCACTTAGTATATGCTTCTTTTACTTCACTCAACTATAATTCAGCTTCTGGATTGCATTCCACCGCCCCTCCTAAATTCTTATCTACATTTTACCTATTTTATATTCATTTTTAATATCTATGACATTCCTGGATTAAAAGAAGTATTCACCCATATTTGTCAAATTTTATTGAACAAATTTCCAGATAATTGAATGTTTTATTTCCCTACCAATTAATTCAGCATGACTGTCTCTTAAAGCACAAATTTGTAAGAACTTAACATTTTTTAGAAGTTTAGATATTATATTCAGGATGCTACATCTCAGTATCAGGTATTAATGGAGTTGTCAAAGTAAAAGAAAAGATTGTATAGTTTTAAATAATGCATAATCACATTTCACCAGTTGAAATAAAAATGTACATATCTCTAATCATAACTGAACATATTCGTGGGTAAAATTCTACTTAAGGAATGTCATACTATCTACACATGGATAAATGTAGACTGGGTTTGTAAAATTAGACTTTAGAGTTTGATTATTATCCATAAGTGTCATAAATTCCAATCTGATTTTAGTATTAAATAATACTAAAAATTAAGTTTGCCAATAAGAAGAAAATCTCATGTTAATTCAGACTCACCAAAGATAGCATTCTTTATTTTTATATGTGATTGTATATGTGGTTATACAGAAGGATCTCTCAAATGAATATTAAACAACTGTGTTGCTTTATTTATTATACACATCTATCTGCAACCCTCCCAAAATAAAACTATACCTATAATAAACCATGAAAAATGATAGGCGGTAATGAAAATTTCCCATCTGGAAAAGACCCCGGTCCAGATGGATTTGCTAATGAATTTTATAAGATGTTTAACCAACCTTTGAAGAATATCCCAGACGTGTTTGATTACTTTAAATTACCAACATTTTTGGAAGTACCACTGTGGGTTCTCAAACTAATCTTTATAAACTGCCAAGAAATGCTAAAATTCAGAAATCTGTGTTTCTAAGGGACTTACTTTTTCTACACAAATGCTAAAAACACATTTATTCTAAACTTGAGCCCATAATGAAACATTTTCTCATTGAAAGAATATTTTTAGGTTCAACAGGTGGGGAGAATGTCTTAGCTCAAATTCATAATATTAATTCATATTAACTTTCACTTTGTGTTTAACAATAATTTTTAACACTTATTTTGCTAGAATATGTCAATAAATGTCATTCTATGCTTTCCACAGAATTTTGTCACAGAATTAGGTGTTTTATATGAGTAATAAATATACAAATGATAAATTATAATCAATAGTAACAAATATACTATGATTCAAGGACAGCCAAGTAAGATACCATGTCTTAAATTATTTATCCAAGCAATTTACTCTCATGACTGAAACTTGCCATTAGAGATTTATCCATCTCAGTAAATCTTTGGCATACTTAGAATTTTGCTGTTATTGTGGCTATTACATTGAATGATGTTATAATTTTAGAGATGCAGTTAACTTTATTTTTAAATATGGTGGGAAATTTACCACACTGCCTGCTCAAATTTTAAAATGTATGAAAAAGAAAATAAGCCTAGAACGACAGAATGAGAATGCATCATTTGTAAAGCCCTTTCATAAATTTACTTTCCTAAAATTGAATATCCAGTATGATATTGCACCAAATTAAGGATAGTACATTTTAATATAGGACGATAAATTTGGGAAGTCAGGACCCTACCAGGGGCAGAGAGATTGGAGGTCAGCAGATAAGGGGCAGCATGAGGTAAGTGTTTGCTCTGCAGGAGGCTGCTGATACAAAACCTATGAAGTGTCATGAAAGATCCAAACATTTTAGCATCATTAAGACCTGTTTTCTCTGAGTTTCCATTTCTTCATCTATAACATGAAGATAACAGGTACTTTAATTTGTTATCATGAGGATTAAATAACTGCTTGGGATGTGGAAGCTATATATAATATTATTTTTTCCTTTCTCAGTGTTAGACATACACATACACAGACACATATACACACACAGTTTTGATTAGAGCAGAGAAGGTTTTGCAAAACAGTCTTCCAGTCAGATGCCTTTGCTACAGCTCTTTGCTGTCTTCATTATTTGTGTGCCACAAAATAAATTAACTGAACAAAAACATGGCAGGAAAAATATATATTCCCTCATATGTAAAGTCTAGGGGATACATCACACCAGATGGTTGCCCACGAGGATAATGCTTAATGCAAAATTTACCTTTTGGCCATATTTTTGAACCATGATCATAAGGTCGCTGAAAGTTCCATTTTCAAATAATAGGTTGATATTAAGATCATTTTGTATATGTATATGACTAACCACACACACTTTTATGTATATCTAACAGCAGTGATTTATTCTAAAAAATACATCTTATTCTACTGATACAATTGTGGAAGATAAAGCCAGTTACACATCCTCCTTTTCCCTTTATTAATGATTTAGGAAACACAGAAAAACAATTTAAAAGGCATAACATGCTCATAGAGTTAATTCGAACATTGTTTTTGTTGGTTTCTTTTTGTAAACATCAGTATTTCTGTTGAAGACATTACAAATAATTGGATTTTATTAAACAGTAAATGGAAGAACCATTAATTTGTTTTTTTTCTTTTTACAAGAAGAAAATATTAAAAACCCCAAACATTACCATTTTATACAATAGTAAAAATTCCCCTCATCTCTCCATTTGCTTTCTGCCCATCCTATCTAATTCTGAAGTAGTCATTTAAGAGCATGTGGTACTACTCTCTAGATATTTTTTCTATGTAGTTTAATATATATAAATATATATATTTGTGTTTCAAAATGTGGTCACAGTATACATTCAGTATGAGTTACAATTCATTTTTGTCACTCTACTTTTTATATAATACATGTTATTTTATATATATATATATATACATATATATATGTATGTGTGCTCATTCTTTTGTAGCAATTTCATATATTTTTTTTCATTTTGTGAATGCCTAAGGATTTAATTGGCTGTTTCTAGTTTGGTAGACTATTATCCAATATGTTCCAAACAATGCTTCAACATGGCAGAAGATCTTTTGGAAAGGGTAGTACTATAACGTATAATGGCTGGGTAAGTAGAGGCAGTATGCCTTCACTGGGAGTCTGAGGAAACTTGTCCATAAGAAGCATTCTCATGAGACTTATCAGTGTCAATTATTTCAGTACAAATGAGGCTGGACCTTAAATACAGATTCCATGTTGTCCAGACATATCCCAAGAGAGGGTGATTTATTGAGTCAGTGACTCAGGGACCCAACAAGTTATTTTCTGACATTGATTGGATTGCATATATGAGAAGAATAAGGAATAGGGAGTTATAAAGTGGAAGGGCTAAAAATTATAAATAAGAAAATCTGAAAAAAATATGAGCAAATAAATCCAAACTTAAAACAAAACCAAAAGCTTCCTCAAATGTATAAGTGATTATAGCAAGGTTGTAGGATAAAAGGTTAATGTAAAACTTTTAATTGCTTACCTATATGTCATCAATGAACAAGTGGAATTTGAAATTGAAACCACACTACCATTTACATTATCATTCTTGAAAAAAGATATAGGTATAAATCTAACAAAATATGTACATGATCTACATGAGAAAAACCACAAAACTCTGAAGACAATTAAACAATTAAACAAATGGAGACATATTTCATGGATAGGAACACTCAGTATTGTCAAGATTCCAGTTCCTTCTGGCTTAATCTACAGATTCATTGCAATCCTAACCAAAATTGCAGCAAATTATTTCATATATATTGGCAAACTAATTCTACATTTATATGGAGAGGCAAAAGATCCATAATAACCAAGACGATATTAAAGAAGAACAAAGTTGGAATATTGATACTGCTCAACTTCAACACTTACTATAAAGCTACAGCCATCAAAACAGTGTGGCATTGGTAACATAATAGACAAATAGATCAGTAGAAGAGAATAGAGAGCACAGAAAAATACCCACATAAATATAGTCAACTAATATTTGATAAAGGAGCAAAAACCATGCAATGGAACAAAGGTAGTCTTTTCAACAAATGTTGCTGAAGCAACTGAACATCCACATGCTGAAAATAATGATTGTAATAAATTTAGACATAACTTATTCCTTTCAAAAATTTATGGGGCACTTGGATGGCTTAGTCATTTAAACATCTGACTTTGGCTCAGATCATGATCTCATAGCTTCTTAGTTTGAGCCCCACATCAGGCTCTGTGCTGACAGCTCAGAGCCTGGAGCCTGCTTCAGATACTGTTTCCCTCTCTTTCTGTACCTCCCCTTCTCATTCTCTTTCTCTCTCTCTCTCTCTTTCTCTCTCTCTCTCAAAAATAAATAATAAGCATTTAAAATTTTAAAACATTACTCAAAATGCATCACAAATCTTTTTAAATATATTTTTAAAATGTTTTATTTATTTTTGAGAGAGAGAGACAGCATGAGCAGGGGAGGGTCAGAGAGAGAGAGGGAGACACAGAATCTGAAGACAGGCTCCAGGCTCTGAGCTAGCTGTCAGCACAGAGTGGGATGCGGGGCTGGAACCCAAGAACCGTAAGATCATGACCTGAGCCAAAGCTGGATGCTCAACCGACTGAGCCATCCAGGCGCCCCTACAAATATTAATGTAATACACAAAACTATAAAACTCTCAAAGGATAACATAGGAGATAACCTAGGTCACCCTGGGTATGACAATGAATTTTTAGATACAATACCAAGGAAGGATCCATGAAAGAAATATTCGATATGCTGTAGCCATTAAAATTAAAATTGTCTGCTCTACAAAAGACAATGTCAAGAGAATGAGGGACAAGCCACAGAGTGGGAGACATATTTATAGACTTATTTGATAAACAAATATTATCCAAAATATGCAAACGCTTTTCAAACTCAACAATAAGAGAGGTGACTGGGTGGCTCAGTAGGTTAAGTGTCCAACTCTTGGTTTCAGCTCAGGTCATGATCTCACATTGTGGGATTGAGCTCAGTGTCAGGTTTGGGTGAATCTGTCTTCCCATCTAAACAACAACTGCACTGACATAACCTGTCTGATATGACTATTTTTGAACTCAAGAGTCTATTGAAAGCTTGCAACTTCTAGGGAAAGATTTGTATGTAAATTGTGGTTAACCTTAATAAATTTCAGCTCTTACCATAGTATTAGCTACCTAACTCCTACAGTTAGCCATGTGGTAAGCAGCTGTTCACATGTTCCTGGAACAGCTTGTACACAATTTGCAGGAGCCAGAATGGGCTAAGAAGACCGTGTACTCCAAATATTAGGACTCTGTGTTCTGATCACTGATTACTGCTTCTGATCATGAAGGTGCGAAGCGATGGGTAACCATTGTTGTTGCATCTACCCCAGTTGTTGAAAGCTACTCCCCCTATAACCAACTAGACTTCTAGGCCAACATCCTTTTCTTACCTGCTTCATTTTTCTCTTCCCCCTCTTTTAGGAACCATACATTAAAGACTAAAACATTCAAAACCATCTGCATATATGGGTCAAACTAGAAAGTGACCATGCATGCTCAAAGAAAGACTCAGAAAAGACCTGAAAAAAACTTAAAATTACAGCTTAGTCTGATCCTTGGCTCAGACATAGCCTAGAATAATTTTAAAAAGCAATAAATAAACATAATAATTGATATAGGAGATTTCCAGCTTTTGGCATTTTGGCGCCCTGCTTCTGGTTCTCATGGAAGCTATACCTTAATATTTACCCAAGTCAAAATGAGTCAACAAAACCTCAAATCATGGGCTCTATTTCTGCCTCAAGCACACATTGTACGTCTGCTACGTTAAAAATATAACCCAAAAAGAGCATTCCAAACATAAAGATAAGGAAAAAAACATAAAAGCTTCCTGGTTGTCATAAGATTAGTCATACAGTTTTGGACATACTAAACCCATAAGATAAAGTCTAGAACTTTCTGGAATGTCCTTCATAAAGATGATTTGTAAGTCTTTATGTAAAATATATATATATATATATATATATATATATATATATATATATATATATAATCTTGCACCAAATGTTCTTTCCTGAGAGAAAGCTCTTCTTTGTGACGATTGTGTATCCCAGGTAACAGTCCTAACTTGGGCTTAACTAAAACACTCTTCCTTTCTCTTTAGAAAGGTTTAGAAAGGTTTATTCATTTAGTGTCAACATAACAAATAAAGCAAACTCTAGTGAAGGGGGAGAATCCGATTTCCAGAGTTACTGCATATTAGATTCAAATATCCAGTGTTCAAGAAAAAATCAAAAGGCATGCAAATAAACAGGAAAGTATGGCCCATTTAAAGAAAAAAAACTACAGTAATTGTCCCTGAAAAAGGCTTGATGGCAGATGTACTAAAAGAAGATTCTAAAAGAACTATCTTACAGGTGTTCAAACGACTGAAGGAAGATGTAAGGAAAGTCAAGAAAATAATGTATGAATAAAATGGAAATATCAATAAAGAGAGAGGAAACCCAAACAGGAAATAAAAATAAATTCTGGAGTTGAAAAGTACAATAAATAAAATGAAAACCCATGAGACGGATTCTTAGACAGATTTGAGAAGACAGAAGGAAGGAAGAATCAATAAACTTGAATATATAGAACAGTGGAAGTTTCCAAGTCTGAGGAAAAGAAAGAAAAAGAATTGAGGAAAAGTAAACAGAAACTAGAAGATCTGTGGTAATCCTGTCAAGTGGGTTGACATATTCATCATGGTTGCCCTAGAAGAGGAAAATAGAGAAAAGAGAATATTTGAAGAAAGGATCACTGAAAACATCCCAAATTTGATGAAAGACATGAATATAAACATCCAAGAACCTTAGAAAACTCTAAGTAAGATGAAGTGAAAGAGATCCACACCAAGGTGCATTATAATGAAGCTTTCAAAAGACAAAGACAAACAGAGCCTCTTAAAAACAGCCAGAAAGAAACAAATCACCACAAAGAAGGGATCATCAGCAGATTTCTCATCAGAATTTTTGGAGGCCAGAAGACAAAAGGCTGATATATTCAAAGCACTAACAGGAAAAAAAAAATCAACCAAGAATCCTATGCCCGACAAAGCTGTCCTTCAAAAGTCATGGAGAAATTAAGACATTCTCAGATAAACAAAAACTGAGGGAGTTTGTTATCACGAAACTTGCGCTGCAAGAAATTCTCAGGGGAGTCCTGTGAAGAGAAATAAAAGCACACTAGACAGTAACTTGAAACCATGTGGAAGAATAAAAATCTCAGTAATGGTATATATAGGCAATTAAATATATAGGCAATTAAAGAGCTAGTGTTATTGTAATAATGGTTTGTAACTGTACTTTTTGTTTTCTACATAATTTAAGGGACTAATACATTTAAAGACCAAAACTTATTAGTTTAAAGATTAATGTAACTTTGGTTTATATCTCCAAATCTTTTTTTTTTCTTTACAGAATTTAAGAGAATCATAGTAATGCATTAAAAATTATTAGTTTATGCTTTGGGAGGTATACAATTATAAAAGATTCAATTTTGTGACATTAACATCTAAAAGGGGTGAGGATGGAACCATAAAGGAGCAGAGTTTGTGTATGTGATTGAAATTAAGCTAGTATGACTTAAAATTAGAGTTTATCACTATAGGATGTTAAATGCAATACCCATTGAAATCACAAAGAAAATAGCTATAGATATATACAAAAGGCAAGGAGAAAAAAATTACACATTTCACTACAAAAAAGCAACTAAATACAAAGCAAGAAAACAAGATAGTAATGCAGGAAATGAGGGACAAAGTAGCTATAACTCATATAAAAACAAATGACAAAATGGCAAAAGTACACCCCTCCTTTATCAGTAATTATTTTAAAAGTAAATGAATTAAAGTCTTTAATCAAAAGGCAGAGATTGGAAGAATGGATATTTAGATCCAAAGACACAAATAATTGAAAGTAAAAGGATGGAAAAAGATACTCCATGCCAAAAGGAACCAAAGAGTAGTGGTGGCTAAACTAGTATTAGACAAAATAGACT
The DNA here is from genome assembly GCA_028646485.1 of Cryptoprocta ferox. NCBI lineage: Eukaryota > Metazoa > Chordata > Mammalia > Carnivora > Eupleridae > Cryptoprocta > Cryptoprocta ferox. The sequence goes on along the minus strand of CM053568.1, from coordinate 56,240,806 downwards.
TTAAATCAAAAAAGTTTATAAAAGGCAAAGAAAGACATTATATATTAATAAAAAGGCTCCAAACAACAGAAGACATAACAATTATAACATATACGTGGCCGATGACAGACCATCAAAATATAATAAGCAAAACATGACAGAATTCAAGGGAGAAAGAGTTCTACAAAAATAGTGGAGACTTCAATAGCCCATTCACAATAATAATCAATAGAATTGTCAATAGAAAAGATAGGTGAGGAAATAAAAACTTAATAACCCAATTAGAGCTAATGAACATATATAAAATGCCTTATACAACCAAGCAACATGTATATTCTTCTCCAGTAAACACAAGACATTTTCCAGGATGTATCATATTTGGATTTAAAATGATAGATATAATACAAAATATGTTTTGTATACAATGGCCTAATGTGAGAAATTAACAAAAGGAAAACTGGAAAATTCACAAAATTGTGGAAATTAAACAACATACTTATAAACAACGTATGGATAAAAGAAGAAATTACAAAAGAAATAAAATACAGATAAATTACAATGAAGACTTATGAGATGCAGCAAAAGTGGTGCTAAGGGGGGAAATTTATAACTGTAAATGCCTACATTAAAAAAAGGAAAGAAAGAAAAAAATCTCACATCAAAACCTAACTTTACAACTTAGGGAATTAGAAAAAGAAGAACAACTAAACTCAGAAGTAGCAGAAGCAAATAAAAAACGTTAGAGCAGATATAAATAAAATAGAGAATAGAAAAATAATAGAGAAAAACAATAAATCTAAAAGTTGGTTCTTCAAAAAGATAAACAAATTGACAAATCTGTAGCTAGATGGACTAAGAAGAGCAAAGACTCCAATTACTATAATGAGAAATGAAAATGGGACAGATCTACTAATTCTACAGAAATAAAAAGATTATAAGGGAGTTCTATGAAAAGTTATATGCTAAAAAGATTGGATAGCCTAAATAAAATGGACAACTTCCTAGGAATATAAAACCTTCCAGGATGGAATTATGAAGAAATAGAAAGTCTAAATAGATGTATAAGTAGTAAAGAGATTGAATTAGTAATCAAAAATCTCCAAACAAAGCCCTAGACCCAATGGATTTACTGCTAAATTCAACCAAATACATAAAGAACTAATACTAAGCCCTTCTCAAACTTTTTCCAAAAGATTGAACAGGAGAGAATATTACCTAGCTCATTCTATGAGACCAACATTACCATGACAAAGACACTACAAGAAAGAAGCTGTATGACTTTTGATTTGACAGTGATTTCTTTGATATGACACCAATGGCATAGGTAACAAAAGAAAAACAGACAAATCAAACTTCATAAAATTAGATAATCCTGTGTATCAAAAGATACTATCAACAGAGTAAAAAGACAATGCACAGAATGAGAGAAAATATTTGCAAGTCATAAAACTAATAAGGGATTAATATCCATAACATATAGAGGACTGAAACTCAATTACAAAAAATCAAACAACCCAATATAAAAACAAAGAATTTGAAGTCATTTTTTCCCAAACATATATAGAAATGACCGTTATGCTCAATATTACTAATCATTATGGAAATTCAAGTCAAAACTTTAAAGAGATAATCTCTCACACCCATTAGGATGACTACTATCCAAAAATCCAGAAAACAAAAAGTATTGGGAAAGATGTGGAAAAACTGGAAATCTGTCCACTGTTGGTGGGAATGTAAAATTTTCAGCTGGTGTGGAAAATAGTATAGAGGTTCCTTAAAAAATTAAAAAAAGAATTTCCCTATTATCCAGCAATTCCACTTCTGGATATATAACCAGAATTGAAAGAATGATCTCAAAGAGATATTTGTACACCCATTTTCATGCCATCATTATTCACAATAGCAAAATATGGAAGCAAACTATATGTCCATTGATGGGTGAATAGATAAATAAAATATGGTATGTACATACAATGAAGTATGATTCAGCCTGAAAAAGGAGGTAAATTCTACAAATTGTTTACAAATTCTACAAAATGGATGAACTTTGAGGATATTATGTTAAATTAAATAAATTAGTCATAAAGAGACAAATAATGTATGATTTCACTTATATGAGGTACTTAGAGTAATTAAAATCATGGAGACAGAAAGAAAAATGGTGGTAGTCAGGGAAAGGGGAGTGATTGTTTAATGGGTATAGCATTTCAGTTTTACAACATGAAAAGAGTTATGGGGATGAATGGTGGTAATTTTTGCACAACATTATTAACTGTACACTTAAAAATCGTTAAATGGGTATGGAATTGGGAAAACTCCTTTGTCTTATTGAATTTATTTTTCTCTTTGTAAAAGTTGGTTTTGTACTGTTTGTATCCAATTATGTTTCCATATTTTTACCCTTTCTGATGAACATAGCAGACAAATATGAAAAGTTACTTGTTTATTTGTTACAAAATAAGCTCATTGTTTTTCTTTGCTTAAGTCACATTCAATCAATAAATAACTCAAGAATATTTTTAAAAATGATTAAATGATAAATTCCATGTTATGTTTAAATTATCATAATAAAAACTACTTAAAAAAAAGAACCAAAGATGAATTAACACCTCACCAGAGAAGAGATACAGAAATAAGCATATGAAAAAATATTCCACATGATATGTCATCCGGGAAATGTGAATTAAAAAACAAGATATGGGGCACCTGGACGGCTCAGTCAGTTAAGTGTCCAACTCTTGGTTTCATCGGGTCATGATCTCATGGTTAACAAGTTTGAGCCCCATATGAAGGTCCACGTTGTCTTTATGGAGGCTGCTTGGGATTCTTTCTCTACCTCTCTCTCTGCCCTTGCTCCACTTGCTCTCTCTGTCTCTTCCTCAAAATAAATAAACTTTAAAAAACACAACAACAACAACAAACCAACAAATACTACTATATACCTATTAGAATGGCCAAAATCAGGAATACTGATAAAACCAAACGCTGGTGAGAATGTGGAGCAACAGGAATGCTCATTTATTGATGGTAGGAATGCAAAATGGTACAATGACTTGGGGAGATAGTTTGGCAGTTTCTTACAAAGCACATACTCTAACCATATGATCCAGCAATTACACTCCTTGGTATTTATCCAAAGAAATTGTAAACTTATATCCACACAAAAACCTCACATGGATATTTATATAAGCTTTATTCATAATTGCCAAAAGCTGAAAGCAGCAAGAGTATCCTTCAGGAGGTAAATGGATAAATAAACTGAGATACATCCAGACAATGGACTATTATTCAGCACTAGTAAGAAATACACTATCAGGATCCATCCTTTCATGGATGTGCACAAAACTTAAATGTATATTACCAAATAAAAGAAGCCAATTTGAAAAGGCTACATATTAAATGACTCCACCTATATGGAGGGAAAACCATGGAGACAATTTAAAAACAGTGATTGCCAGAGGTTGATGGGGAAGAAGGGATGAATAGGTAGAGCACAGAGACCTTTCAGGACCGAAAAACCACCCTGCACTATAGTATAGTGGTATGTACATGTCATTATACATTTGTCCAAGTGCATAGAATGCAAAACACCAAAAGTAAACTGTCATGTAAGCTATGGACTTTGGGTAATAATAATGTGTCAATGTACATTGATGGTAACAAATATATTACTTTAGTGTGCTTAATTTTCCTCTCAAGTTAAAACTGCTCTAACACATAAAAATTTAAATAACAAAAAATGATAATTTAAAAACCAGAAGCTTTTATATTAGAAACTGGATCTTATATGTTTGTAAACATTCAGATGGTTTATGTTTTTCTGCTCTTCTGTGACTGTTTGAATTTGTATAAATTCAGTCATTGTATTTGATTCTGACTGTATAAATGACCCCACTGTTTGTTCTCCTTAACATACGGTATTGATTGCTTGAAGTTATAACTTTCTTCTTAAAGCTGATTCCAGCATTTTGGTTAAACTAACTTACCACTTAGTTCAAAGGAATAATGAACATAACCAGTTGTTTTCTTTTAGGAATAGCTGAAGATTAAGTGTTGATGTTGAATTTTGCAACCTTGATACAGTCAGTAATTATAGTTAAAACCCAAATATATGGTTCATGATTAAGTAGCATACACATTCAAGTAAGGCAGTTCCAAAATTTCTGTTAGGAATACTAATATTTTGTCATTTTAGTATAGGGAAGTATGAGTACTTTTTCAACATTTTTGACTACACTATTCCATTCCAAAACTGTGTATGAAGAAACATTTTTCCATAGGGGACAATATTTAGTCTCATCTGATTCTTATATTGAGGTTAGAATTAATGGGGTGAAAGTGTCTCAATTCCTCTAAACTTGGTGTGATATCCAAAAAAACCTGTGTCATGGAAGAATAGATAGGAAAGTCATTCCCTCTTTGCTTCATTTCCTCTTTATAATTGGGCCTCTGGGCAGTGAAATCAGACAGGATGGCTTGATCTATGTTTTCAATGAGAAGATGAGGTACAAAACTTCACTTTCTGCTAAGGTTATGCTAATTTTACTTCCCAGACCCTGATAATTCAGTTGTACAATTCATCTTCTATAGTGAGTAATATGGTAGATAACCCACATTCAGAATTAATTACTATAAATCAGAAGTATATTCATTGTATTGCTGTGAGATCTTCCATTTCCCAGGAGGAAATGTCCCATCTATGAATGAACCCTTTACAGGTTCAATTATGTCTTCTCATTTCTTTTCTCTTTCAGGCTCAGCATAAAGTCTGTAATTTAGTTTTATATTTTCCTTTATACAGAAAGTATCCAACTGCTAGGAAGTAAGCCCAATTATCACCAGTGATAGAACAAATAGAAAAATGACAGTGTTGCCCAAAACTATCTGCTTAGTTATAAGTCTGCAGCTGCCTTTTCCTTATGACCATTTGGTTCAATTAAATGAACATCATTTGAAATTCATTATTGAACAAAGAAAATAGACTGGAGCTGGGAAAAAATCTAAATGTTTTCTCTTTACCATAAAATGAGTCTTGCCTATGCCTATATATATATATATATATATATATATATATATCTAATTGTACTGCATTAATCATAGTGAATATACTAGAAGTATATTGACCGTGTGTGATAAATAGCCCATACTGAATTATTCTGAATACCTCATGTTTCCTTGTTCAATACACTTAGAAAGAGGAAAACTGATAAGCAAGCAATAATTATAATTTCCTTTACAATATTCAATCTTTCTTAAATTTTGTGATTTTCCATAAACTAGGCCTTACATCTGAAAAAATTACTCAACCATAATGCATTCTTACTGGCATACCCTACCAGATTCTTTGGATTTTAAAATGAATGTATTACCTCTAACACTAGTTAACCTAAGCATTATTGTTGTCTTACTTTTATAAATAATGCCCAGGTTTAGTCGGAAGAGCATAATATGTAATATAAGTAAATCTAAAACAGTTCTCTTCTTGGGCTTCCATTCTAAACTTTGGGTCTTATGTAAGCCTGTGGCCTGGGTAAGACCTTGTTCTCCAAGGTCAGCTTAGCCACAGCACCATAGTTGAGTTAATTCAGCTATTGGTTCTAGTCCTTTATGAACTCAATTCTGAAGGCATCTTTAAAACTTTTTAATCCTGACATGATTCTAGAGTTATCAATAGGCTCCTGCCGTGGTTGTAAATTTTATTTTTCACCTTTCCTTCACTAATGCCCTGCTCACTTTGTAGTCAGATGTTTCCAGAACTGAGTAGCTTGAAAGGGTGAATGAAACAATATTAACATTAACCTCAATTTCCTAGGCTCCTACTCCCACCAGTGAATAAATGTCACACAAATCCATTTTTCCATGATTTCTTCAATATCTTCAATCATTTCTCCATTGGCCCAATGATAAGCTTTTGTTGATAAAAAGTGTCAAGTGGTATTTTTAGTCTCTTCTTATGAATATATTTTTTTTTCAAATTTTAACTTAAAAATAATATTGAAAATTCAGACAGCCCTACAGGAAATGAACCCTGGTATAATGGATAGCTCATAGATTCTAGTGAAGGGATGTTATCTCCATTATTAACCAGTTGTGTGATCAATTAACGTTAACCTCCCTGAGACTTGATTTCATTTTCTACTAATGTGAACAATGGTTTTATCAAAGAGCTTTTAGAAAACATGACAAACAGCATGTGGTGCAGAATAGGAGCTCATTTATCAATTCTTTACCTGGTCTTTGTTACAACAAATATTCGACAACATCAAGCTAACATAGAACAATAACTGTCAAATCCAATTGCTGTTATCCTTGGGCAGATGAGAAAATAAATTCTCACTGATAACATAAAAACAATATTCCACTTCCATTCCTCACTACTTAAAGCTAAATGTAAAATCTTACATATTTGCCATGAGTACTTTCAAATTCATTTACTGAATTATATATATCATGGCTAACTGTACTCCTTTAAAATGGAAACCTTTCCATTTTTTTAAATCTCTTTTCTCTCTTTTTTTCTACATGTTCTTAAAATACTATCTGGCTTGTCACCTTCTCTCAATCTTAAAGGAAGACATGTCTCACTTCTCCTCAAAGTTAAATCCCATCCTGGTTGCCTTATATATTGCTTTATCAAATATCTCTCTTATTTCCAATAATGCTAATAATTTCTTCTCCTCTGGCTTCTCTTCAGTTTATGAAGAATGATCAAGAATCAATATCATATATATATACTACCATCCAATCTTTCTTTTTTTCTCCATCAACAACTAACTAGAAGAGGAATCACTTGATGGCTCCATGACCTTGTAATCTCTACACATCCCTTAATGCTAGCGTCTTCTGACTCTGTCCTAACCATTCTACTGTATCTGCCCTTGGTAAGTAACCAGTAACTGTGTAAGTGCTAAATCTATTTGTCACTTTTATTCAGACCCTGCCCTGTTTATCTTGTTGACTATTTAGTTCTTTCTGTCCTTGTCATCCAAGACAGCATGTTTTGCTAATTCTCCTTCTAACTTGTCATTCCCTTCCTGTCTTGATCACAGGCTTCTCCTCTTATGGAGAACTATTAAATATCAGCATTTCCTATGACACTAATTTTAGTTCTCTCTTTTCTCTAGATCTCTATAAATGAGTTGGGTGACCTCATCTACTTGCATGGCCTCAACTACTCTTTGTATGTGGATAGCTGCTATGAAAGTACTATATCTGTAAATTTACCTCTCTTCTCAGTCCACAGTAGAGTTTCAATTTCCTGGTCTACTAAAAGCATCTTACACTTAACATGCTCAAAATTGAACTCATTGTATAACCTCATTTCCATTCCCATCCCTCAATACTTCGCCTCCTACAGAATTCTCTATTTAAATAATGTTTTCACTATACACACATTCTCTGTGGTAAGTTCTTTTGAAACAACCTGAACATTCTCTTCTCTCTTCATGCTCACTGCACATTTAATTGGTCACATTAGGGTATCAATTCTACATCATATTATCTCCTGACCATCTCCATTGCTACTGACTCATGTCTTTATTGCAACTATTACAATTGACTCCCAAAGGGTTTTGTTTTTTCTTTTTTATTATTCTATTTTATTATTTTATTTTTATTTTTTTTAAACTTACATCCAAGTTAGTTAGCATATACTGCTATAAGGATTTCAGGAGTAGATTCCAGTGATTACCAAAAGGCTGTCTTTATTCTAATTCTCCTTTTTTACTGCTATGAGAATTACTGAATAAGCACATCTTATTTGCCTTACCTAAAACCTTCTACTCTATATTGAGTACGTAAGCATATACTCTGGTTTGCTCAAAACAGTCTTGTGGTAATAAGCTTGGTGTTTCAGTCATTGAACTCCCTTTTGCTATCTGATAAGTTTGGTTGGGCTATAAATTATAGCATTAACAAGGCTAAGACCAAATCTCTTAGCATCATCCATATGCTCCTCCCTTCATAATTTTACCACTACCAGCATCTCAATCTCATCTCTATCTCTTCCCACTGTATATCCCAAACTCTAGTCCTACTGGAATGATCACAGAACTCATCATGCCCATTCACAATTTGGAGTCATTTTACATGTTAATTCCTCTGATGGACATGTATTTTCCAAATGCTTTTTTTCATTTGAAAAGTTCTTATCCATTACTCAATATCATTTCAGGTGAAACATGTTCTTTAGAGCCTTTCTTGACTTCCCCAGGACAATTAAGTTATTCACTTCTTTGTGATTCATTGATTCCTTATTCATTCTCTTATTTTAATTCTAATCACAATTCACCGTAATTATCATTCTGCACATCTACATCCCTTACTGTACTGTGAACTTCCTCAGGACTTGGGATATGTCTCATTTATGTTGGACCTCTGGGCTTGACACAGTATCTGGCAAATAAGTGTTCAAAAATTATAAATGATGGATGAATAAAATAACTGACCATAGTCTTAAAAATACAGAAAGTTTTCTGACATTTAAAATATTTTTAATTTAGAAATTTTAACAGAAATGTTTATAGGCCATTCCCACTTAAAAATGACCCAGTCAACATGCATTTTTTATTACAACACCACCTTTTCCTCCTTAGAAATTACTACAATATTTATAATAAGCACTATACACTTTTAGTGTTAAATTATACAAAGCGTCTCAAGTTTGCAGCTTGCCAGATTGTAGGCAACTTTATAATTTTTTCTATCCAGTCAATGTTATATAGTTATATAGGACACAGAAAAAGAAAGTATTCAGTGTATTATCATTTGTGGTACAGTTATGTTTCAAACTCAAGCCTTTGAAAAATTTTAGTTATTTTTGAGTCTAAATGATCATGGACAGATACAATGGCTAAGCATAAATTGTATTAATGCAATGGACAATCAAAGGACCATTGTGAAACAAATTTCTATTTAAAAGGATTTTTATTTACAGTAATTTTGAGAGTACCAGTAAAATAATATGTAGTACCGAAGATACTCCTAAGAAACATATTTGTATAAATCTGGTTTTTGCATCAAGATGTGGGTAAAAACCAGTATTGCACATTCAACCAGTAAACTAGAGCTTGGGGAAAAATTTTTTTGACATGTCTCTCTAGTTAGAAGCGAAATTTTCACTCAGTGAAAATGAGTCCATTTATTTGTTCTCAGATGCCTTTGAAAGCGTTGCTTTATTTTTCTTCTTCAATTTTAACTTTCCAATCTGCTTTCCAAACTCTGAAGCAAAATGTTGGGAGGCAAAGTGAGACTGCCTAGTAGGAACTTATAATGGTGAAATGCAGACATGATGTCCCAGTAAGATTTTCTAGCCATTTCTCAGCAACCCTTGGCTTTATACATGCAAAACAATAAATGAGGAGCTAGGCCAGACCAATTTGTTTCTTCTCACTCCAGTATTTTGTCTTATAAAAGGATTGTTTGGATTGATTTTTAAACATACTGCAAACTTGTTTACACTCTGATCTGAATTCTTCCATTGGTTTCTTCAACTGGTTTCTAGTTTATTTACTATAAGTAACTTTTTCAAATGTCAGAAAATGTTCTTTCTTTGGGAAAAATATAAATTTATAGGTCTTTATAATATTCCCTATAGTTTTCATGTGTTTAGACTCCCATCTGGAAAAATTCTATCTTGAAGTAGAATGCATGTGTGTGTATCATTTAGATACATATGTAGTTATATTACATCATGCTATGTTATATTATGCTATGCAATGCTAGTTTAAAATCATTTTACCCTGTCCCACTGTGGACTATCTTCAGTCATAATATCCCTATTCTTGTTTTTTTGAACACTTTTATATAAACTTTCCCAGGACAACTATCATAATTAATATTTTAAAACCATATTACAACCTGAGCATCTCCAGTTATTAACTAGCACTTAGTCTTTACTATAGTATATCTGTGCAAATCAGATAAAACTTGAAAAAATATTTATAAACAAGGAAATTATCAAATAGTAAGATGGTTACCTTTCATTGTTTATTGTAATTGAATTAACGAGTCTTTAATTGATTACTAAAATTATTGCCTGACACTAAGACATAATATGCTTGAATTTCACAGGTAAGTTAAATGGATGCTTTGTATTTCCTGTTAGCATTGGCATGCAAGTACAGTTCTCTGAGAAGTGGAGTGAGCTAGCAAACAGTTGCACTCTAGAACACAAATGCAAATGGAATTTTAATTTTCAAATTGTATGTAGTTCCTGTTAATGTCACACAAACAGATACCCAGATATGCATGGTAAAGATAACTTGGTTGATAATACAAGTTAAGCAGTTAGCAATTTATTTTTTATGGGTCAAGCAGCAAAATTACTAGATCTTTATTAAACATTTATTAATATTTAATCTTGATTAACCTCTTAGTTACCGCTTGAATTTTGTAACTATGCTGAGTCATTATATGTCTTAATTTTCATGTTAGGGAGCCAAAGAAAGTTAATGATTTTGTATGGAAACTCCTTGAATCAAAGCTTATGCTAAAAGTTAACATTTGCAAATGACTTGTAAACATGGGAGATTAGTTTGATAACTTATTTTCCCAGTGATGAACATTATAACATCATTTATTTAGGCAGTCAAGAAATTTTGTGTGCTGAGCACTCCTCTGTGCTATAGTTACAAGACATAATCTTTGCCATCAGTGAGCTTACATCATAAAATTTTAAAGAAGTGATCATAGAAATCACCTAGTGCATTATCTATGTTTCACAGTGTAGAAAAATGAAAAGGAAGAGATCTTAGTTACCTAAGATTACACAAATAGTAGCAAAGATGACTCAATCAATGGGATATGTTAGTGAATGCTTAGTTCAGCTACAAAATATATTTCTTCCTAAAATTTGGTTGGTAACAACTTCTTTAAAAACATAACAGATGACACGAAAAGGTGATATATACAGTCAATAATACTTCTAAGGCATCTGCATTAACTTTTGAATGTAAAATTACTTTTTAGACAATATTACCATAACACTGAATCACGAGTAGTCATGATTTTTTATTATATAGTAATGGCCTTTAGGAAAGAAACTATATACATTTTTTCAAAATGTAGACCTTTTAAAAGATGGTCCTTTTAAGTGGGAGATTTAAGTGACTGCTTTCCTTACAATTAAATGCAGACATAAAGAAATTTCAGTATTTCATGTCCTTGAGGATAATGCCACCCACAGAGGTGCAAATAACTTGGTTCCTTGAATAATTGCTAGAAAGCATCTTAACCTTTTGCTCTGGAAATTCATTAGAGATTTTGATTAGATTTTAACATATCAATAACATAAACCAGTTTTCCAAACTGTTCCTTGGAAGACCTAATTTTGTAGTATGTTTTTAACTTGTTAATATTATGTTGCTATAAAATCTGAGAATACTGCAGTAAGCAACTCTGAAGTTTATCAATTATTTACACTTTCCATATGAGCTATCTCTTTTCCTGTTTGTTATCTGAAAGGAAATAAAATTTATCTACTATAATCACCTTTTTCAAATGTTGAGAATATCTCTCTTCTTTGGGAATATTTATAAGTAAAGATTTTTATAATATTTCTCCTTAATTTTTATAATTTTGGTTTCCAAGAAATCCTATATCAAAGGGGATTTTGTGTGTGTGTACGCATATGTGCGAATATAATGTGTATATATATATATATATATACAGAATTAACTCATGTATCATAGATTTATTTTAAATTCAGTTACTTAACCGAATATATCCTCGATGATTACTTTCTATATTAACATGTGTTATTTTCTGTAAAGTTTTCTCAATCTACCAAGTAAAGTAAATCCATATCCAAAGAAGACTCATAAAACTGCCTCATCTATGAGAGGAGGGACCTATTCCTAGGACAGGGCATATTGAAGGAATATGATGACATGGAAAGGTTTTTAAAAACATTGCTATTTGGATACCCATAATGATCAAGTAATATTTTCTTCCTTTTTCTATATTTTACCTCTGTTACTCAACATCATCTTATACACTTGAAATATCTCCAAGTCAACTGGGGCATGACTTGTACTTTATCTCTGCTCTGTAATAGGAGATTTCAATATCAACAAATTAAAATGATTTGTCCAGGGTCACTTGTGCCACTTTTCCCAGGATGTAGAAAGCTTTACAATTTGCCATTAGGGGACTTAGAAGAAGTAACATAACAGATTTTCTATCTTTTAGTTTAGGGGGGTATTTTTTTAAATAAGTTAAAAAAATTTATCTTTAATATTTATTTATTTTTGAGAGGGAGTGTGAGGTGGCGTAGAGAGGGAGACACAGAATCCAAAGCAGGCTCCAGGCTCTGAGCTGTCAGCACAGAGACCAACACAGGGCTTGAACCCACGAACCGTGAGATCATGCCCTGAGCCGAAGTTGGAGGCTTAATTGACCGTCCACCGAGGTGCCCCTAAATAAGTTTTTAATTTAAGAAACATTTTACGTTTACAGAAAGATTACAAAAATAGTACAAAGAGTTCCTATACGTACCATATCCATTTTCCCTTTATATTATCATCTTATATTGGTGTGCAAGTACACTATACCTGTCACAATTAATGAGCCAGTGTTAATGCATTATTATTAACTAAAATCCATACTTTATTCTGACTGCCTTAGGTTTTACCTAACATATTTTTTTCTGTTCCAGGATTCCATCCAAGATACTTTATTACATTTAGTAGTCTATCTCCTTCGGTTCCTCTTGGCTGCAACAGTTTCTTAAACTTGCCTTGTTTTAGAAGACCTTGACAGTTTTGAGGAGTACTGATCATATATAATGTAGATGTCACTTTCCTGGAATTTGTTAAAATTTTCCACTACAAAGTTACTCTTTTTTCTTCCTTTTGCATAATGTACACTTTAGAAGGAAGTCACTATCCACAGCCCACACTGAAGGAGTAGGGAGTTATATTTCACCTTCTTGAGAACAGTGTATGTATATAATTTAGCATACTTTATTATGGGAGATTTATCTATTCTTGTTTATTTATTCATTCATTCAATCATTTATTCATATATAATAGATATATAAATATTTATTTTATTCTTTGGGTTATACGTTAATAATACATTATATATTTTTGTGAAAAATTGTTTTAGGTTTGTCTACTAGAAGTTCTTTTAATTGTATCCTTTATTCCTTTGGCATACACCCATCGTTATGGGTTGTTAAACTCTCCTTATTTTCTTACATTACAAGATGCTCCGTGTTCATCATATACATTTCCTGTGCCCTTCTTAGAATCACCCTTTTCTCCAAGAAGAGACCTTCACTGGAAAAAGCTATTAGAGGTATGCCCATTGCTAGTAGGGGTTGTTGTTTCTAGGCTCCCTCAGCTGACAGAGAAAGAAAATGTATACATATATTCTAACCTGTGTATATACACATACACATACCTATGATTATTTCTATAGGTAACCATGTATACTTAAAATAAACATGAGCTCATACTTGAACAGATAGTTTTTATATGTATCCCATGCTCCATTTGGTAAGTATATACTTAAAAATTATGGCAAAATAGGGCAGTTATGAATCTGAACACTCTTTCAGATTTCCCAAAAAAGTAGGAAATAAAATATTAGTCATTAAAGTAAAACTAAGGTTTATTAATTTACTACTTGTATCAATAAATCTTGAGAAGGTAAATACTATATTATTCTATTCAAAATTTTTTCTTTATTATCCTAACCCAAAACAGGGGTCAATGATTTTCTTTTATCCACAATTTTAATTTTCTAAACATGAGCTTTGTGGTTCAAAATGAAACACTGATAGGACTTTCATCATGGCTCCTCCAGAGGGTGATTCAAAGGCAATGCTCCACTCTAGGTTTTCCTAATAGCAACATTTTTATGCTGTGAAGCCTCTCTTATTAGCATATTAACTTTTGTGGGACTTGCTACTCCTGAGATTGGATTGAGAGTCTGAAAATTAAATTTTAAAAAGATTCTCAACATTAGATGGTACTTCATTTTCTGGGTTTTGTTTGTTTATTGGTTGGTTTTTTTGTTTGTTTGCTTGTTTGTTTTTTTCAGAGGAGGTTGTTTGTTTTTATTTTATTTTGTTTTGTTGCTAATAAGGACTCAGATGATTTCATCGGACTTATTCTCAGTTCTGAGAAAGGAAGAGAAAATATGTCCTTCAAAACAGATTTTACAGGAAAGCTTCTAAATCCCATTTAAACAAATAAGGCAAATGTTGCTCTTATTTTAATTAAACCTTTTATTAAAAACATGTGTATCATTTTTTTCATACTTATAAAGATTATGGTGAAGTTGTGTCAGAAAATAGTGTATATTCTAATAACAGCATACAAAGTAAAATGAGAGGATCTTCAAAGCTTACTTAATTTTTTTTCTGTGCTATTTTTTCCGGAAAATAAAATGTAATTGTCAGGTCTCTCACACAAGACTTCATCACTGTTACCTAAAAAAATATACAATGTAGTTCTAGGTATTTTTAAATGATGCTTACTGAAGATAAAACATTTGTTTCAGAAGCATATATACAACTAAATAACTACTTGAAGTATATGCCTTTATAAGTGTAGCTATGCTCAACTAACAAAAGTTGATATCAAGAGGCTCCTGAGGAATCTCTGCCATTCTTGGATTCTTCTGAAGAGAAAAACCTGACTTTTCTCTAAAGAGTAGTTATATTTTATTGTATAACCAGATGGTATTGTGTGTCATAAAATAAAATAGAACAGTACAAGGTTTACTTTAGAGGGAGGCTGATTCTTTGAAACATCTCATTGCCACCAGAGTTTGGAATACCAAGCTTGTGGGTGGCTTTCGTGCATGATAGGACTTTCATCATGGCTCCTCCAGAGGGTGATTCAAAGGCAATGCTATGCTCTGGGCCTTCCTTATAGCAACTTTTTTATGTTGTGAAGCCTCTCTTATTAGCATATTAACATTTATGGACTTACGACTCCTGAGATTGTATTGAGAGTTAGAAAATTAAAATTTAAAAAAGATTCTTAACATTAGATAGCACTTCATTTTCTGTTTTTGTTATTGTTGTTGTTTTCAAAGGGGGTTGTTTGTTTTTATTTTGTTTTGTTTTGTTGGTAATAAGGACTCAGATGATCTCATTGGACTTATTCTCAGCTCTGAGTTCAATACCTAGAGTATTAGACTACCAATCACGGCCAGTTAATGGAGTCTAGAGTTATGAAACAAAATAAATTCTATGATTAACACAAGGGCTATAAAAATCTCTGGACTGCTGGTTCTGCATCATGAACTTGGCCTCATGTTAGACTTCAGGTTTATATTCTGAGTTTACCATTTTGACTTTATGTCTCCTTGGGACAAATGTTCTTGCATGACCTCTAATTATTGTACTGCCAGTGGAACCTAGGAAACGGACATCATTAGCTGTCTTGCCTGGATAATTAAGAAATAAGTTCAGAGGGATAATTGCTCCATCATTATTTCTCTTTACCTTCTGACAAATTAGATTTTTTAAAATAATTGAGTTGACCATATGTTCAAATCTATGCAATTAACAACACATTATTTTAATTTAAAAATTTATACACACAAACAAACTGTGATTTTTCATCATCCTACTCCTATACCTTGGACAGGAGATGAAGATGGGGTGAAGGTATAGTTTAAGTCAGTTTCAGATCAGTGTTATTAAGTTTTTTTCCATTCACATCCTGGGATTTATGCCTGTGTTTGTGAATAGAATGTGGAAGGGGGAGAACCAAGGCTTTTAAATGTGTCTCTGAATGCTTTTGACATGTTAAATAAAGAAGTTTTTGTATTATCCTACTGCTCTCTAAGGGACTCATGTAGATGAATCAAGACAATACAGAAATTGATTTGAACAATTTTACATTGCCTTTGATTGTCCTAGCAGGACTTTTGAAGCAAAGCCTACACTAAGTGATGTGGGAGGTTCTAGAAGATACTGGAGAGTGGTATGAGACAGCTCCATCTAAAGCAATTAGTGTTAAGATTTTAAATTGGTGTCAGGCTTTAAGACTTTTATAAATGTTCAAACCTCTGCACCTTTAAGCACACAGACTTTGAGAACATATTTCTTCCTGAAATAGTTCTATAAGAGTTAAATGCACTACATGTTAGTAGCTCCTTCTGGCTTTAAACTGTACTAACATGAATATGAGTCAGCGGCCAGTTCTCCAAATTTCTCCAGAAGTTGCCTCTTCACCTCCAGAGCCTGCCCATCCCTCACCAAGGATTCAGAAATTCACTGTTAATTTCAAGTCTAGAGTCATACCAAGATCTGTGATGGAGAAAAGATAATAAAAAGTTTTTCTATCTTTTTTGCCATCTTTACAGGAGAGAAAATGTAGAGATGGGCATATGGTTTGGGTGTTATGAGCATAATGAAGAAGTAGAACAAGATGAATAAAAAATCAGAAGAGAGACAGGGTCTTGTCTTCTCTTACTATCTCAGGATGAGCATTTTCAATACATGACATGGGTTAAAAGGTGAAATAACAGATGTACAAAAATCCAAACACATGCACCCAAAGCTAATCAAGTGTTTGTAGTTATACTTTAGGGAACATCTACCAAAAAGGCTTATAGATCTGGAGACAGAGCTATTTCAGCTATCTCCTACAGAAACATATAAAAATCATTACCCCTAATAATGGAAGTTTTAACTAAGAGTTAGATATTCATGATTGCAACCTATAAATCACCAGAACACTTTATTATCATAAAAGATAATAAAACTCAATATTGATGACTGGGTAGGGAATTTTAGAAAGTTTCTTTTCATCAGTAAGTAGAATAGGAAGAAATATTGTAAAATTTAAAGTAGAGAGATGAAAATAAAGGATTTATCTAAGAGTTAGATTAAGGTTAACTTAAGGTGCTGGCAGTGGGATATTGGGCTAACTTCTGTCAATTACACTTTTTATGACTTTCACATGTAGTTAAGTGATGTGATCCTGCATACCCTATAAAGTACTGTTCTTTTTTACAGAATTTTGGCACAATCTTAAGGTTGTTATGAGTCCTTGTACAATGCTTGGCAAATAGTAGATGTACAGTGATTATGTTTAAAGAAAATAATTATTTAGAATGAGAGTAACAATGGATGAGTAAAAGACAAGTCCGCATTTTTAATCTTTCGGAGTTGGAGGAATAGCAGTGTTACTGACAGAAAGACTTCAGCAAGTTTGAACTTGGGAAATGGATAAATTTGTTTTTAAACAAGCTATTAACCTAAAGAGTGCAGAAATAGAGTTTAAAGAAAAACAAATGTGAGCAGAGTTTTATCTTTTAATTCTTTTGGTTCTCCATGGCATCTCATAAAATGTTAAACATCCCTCAGAGATGAGGAGATTGGGATGTATGCTGATTACTGGGATTGCTTCTTTCTGATCCCCAGAGACAGATATTTTCTTCATATTTTTTTAAAGCCAGATTCAACTTCTTCTGTACATTTTAGCTTTTATGGTGGCTAGAGTATACACAGAAAAGTCAAAAGTTGTAATAGGGCAAGATACTGGCTTAACTGGGACAGGGAAGCTAAAGGAATATTTAATTAAAAGATGTCTAATAGCCATTTTCAGTGACTTTTCTGGAAGGTTGCAGAGGGAACGTGGATTGTTTTGCAGTGCTGCAAAGATTATGATAACCAAATCAGTAGAGGAACAATAAAGAAGCTGAAGCAGGAGGGAAAAGATAAGGATTATTGAAGGGAAGACATGAACATTCAAGAAAAAAAAATTCCCTTAGCAAGAAGCTGTCTATATTTAATTCTTCTCTTTCTCCAAATTGTCCTGAATTATTTACATGCTGCATAAAGAAGTCCATTATAAATTTGTATACTGTAAAAACTTATAAAATATGACTAGACAAGAAGGCAGTTATTAATCCTGCCAGCAATACCAGCTTAAAATAATGTTTCCATTACAATAAGCATGAAATAGAAAAAAGTCTATTTTTCTTAATATAAAAGACTTAAATGTGTTTGCTAATTAATATATTTTGACTAAGCTTCACAGTTTCTGTGCCACTTTTATTATTACCCTAATAATTTCAGGTTCTACTATAATTATAATGTAGAGCTTGGCTATTGGCAGATGAAGATTATGGATGGTGAGAAAAACTAATTGTGTCTCCAGCAAGTATAGGGAGGTGTGCAGTAAATCCAATTAGAATAGCAAATTGATTGATCAAATATACAGTGTATTAATTTTGGTAATGGACACAATATTTTATTATTTCAATATTAGTGAATGGCTAAAAAAGCAAATATACAGAAAGGTAGATTTACTTACCAGCAGTTCCATCAACAAAGGTGATTTTGCCCCCAGAGGAACTTATGTCATGTCTGGGGACATTTTTGATAATTGTCATGATTTGGGGGAATGGGAGTTGCTATAGCATCTAGTGGGTAGAGGCCAGGGTGCTGCTAACTATCCTACAATGCACAGGTCCACATTCATAACAAATAGTTATTCTGGCAAAAATATCAATAGTGCTAGGTTGAGAAACTGATTTCCAGCACACATTTCTTATGGGTGTTTGTATTTATTTAAATTTTCCTTAGTTAGGATCATTTACATATTTCCATGGACTTCAGCAGATATAAACTATAACAACTTTCTTTTTTTATTTTTTTAACATTTATTTATTATTGAGAAACAGAGAGAGACAGAGCATGAGCATGGGAGGGGCAGAGAGAAGGGGAGACACAGAATCCGAAGCAAGCTCCAGGCTCTGAGCTATCAGCACAGAGCCCAACGCAGGGCTTGAATCCACAAACCATGAGATCATGACCTGAGCCGAAGTCGGAGGCTTAACCGACTGAGCCACCCAGGTGCCCCAAACTGTAATAACTTTCAGAAGGACTCCTCCCTCTTGATTGCAGAAGGTCGGTGGGGATTGGGCTAGTTGTGTGATGGGTATAAGGAGGGCACTTTTTATGATGAACACTGGGTGTTGTATGTAAGTGATGAACTGCTGAATTATACTCCTGAAGCCAATACTGTACTGTATGTTAACTAACTAGAATTTAAATAAAAATTTGAAAAGAAAAAATAATACAAACGAAAGGATTCCTTCCTCTTTTTAAAGCCCATATGGGCAAGACCATCCCTACATATCTTAATGATTATAAAATGATGACATCAAGTGACATAATGACCAACATATTTTTTTTTTTTTGCTTAAAGAGCAATCTCCATTAGTTTAACCTAATTATTTTCTCCATTTCATGTTTTCAACATGATAGGATGAGGGCTGGGAAGGGCATATAACATGTGGTAAGGACAACCTATGTCTTCGTGCCCTTGAGCAACAAGTGTTCATTCGTTAACCTAACCAGAAGCTAAAATATGAACGCTTTTTTCATTTCTATTTTCTTTCAGAGCTATAGGTCTGAAAATTCCTGTGCTATATATATATATATATATATATATATATATATATATTGTGTTCACAAATGATGTTTTCCGCATGCAGTTCAAAGTGTTTAACAAAGTGTCTTCTTGTCTTTTTTTACTGACACACACTTTTTATTTTAATCGAGCAACCTTTATGAATCTGTTCAATCTGTCCATCCCTACGGCCACTGTGTAGCATCTTCTTAGTTAGATTTGTTTCATCTCTTGCTTTCCTCAAATCCACATTTTGGACATGGCTCTTGGAATGCCTTTTAAAAATTCTTGTGAATTTTCTGCTTAATTCCTTAAGTAATTCCCAATGTACTGGGATAAAATTCAAAGGTCTTAAAATGACCTACAGAGAACCCAAATGATCTAACCCTTGCTTCTCTAGTGGTATTTATGACTCAAGCTCCTTCTCCCTGGTCAGTGTGTTCTGATGAGACCTTAGAGGGTTTGAATATGCTGAGTCTTCTTTCTAGACAGTCCTTCTCCATCATTATGGTCTCTGTCTAGTATCATTTCCTCATACAAGCTTTCCTTTGACTTTGCTAATTTAAAATTAGGGGCCCCGGCTTTAATCTCTCATTTTGTTACTCATAGAACTTAATCAAAATATGTAATTATCCATTTATTTTGTGAGTGTTTGAATAATATACCTCTCTAGCCGTTAAAGTCATCAAGGCACCAGTACTATGTCAATATCATTCATCCATGTCTCAGTGGAGGCCAACCCAGTATCTGGAACAAAGCAGGCATTCAATAAACACAGAATTCTTTAGTATAATTTGAGACTACAGTGATTAACTAATTAACCTTTGATAATTCACAGTAACTAATACAATTACTTAATCTTATCATAAGCCCAAATTTCAAATATATTTAAAAAGTATAGTCTTAAGATATTTTTTCATACCATACAAAATAGTTTTTGAGAATATACTCAGTTTGACCAACATAATCAAAAGCTGTCAAAGTAGAAGCCATACCAGCTCTGGATGTATGCCAACTCAAACATCATGAGACAATTTACTTACAGCATTAAGATACGGAGGAAACATACTCAATGATTCCATCACAACAAGATCCACTGTAAAGATGGTGGCATGGAACTAGACTGAACTAGAACTAATCAATGAGAAGTACAGAATGGGATGCATTTTGTTACTTTGGAAATTTTGTGGGCCTGAATGAAATTGCTAATTCACATCCACCTGTGGTTCCATATTTACAGAACTGGTCACTTTGAATCTTACACCTGTCATTTTATTTTTCCTTTGAGAATTGTCTTAATTAAATATTACTTTTGATTGATTATTAATACATTTTTCTCAATTGCTTAATACAGTGAGAAACAGAGTTTGCTATAGATGAGACTTTCACTTAGTTAGGACATTGTATTACTCTAATCTTGGATTTATCAGTTATCTAGAAAAAAGGAACTGCTGTCATGGGCACTGTTATAGGCACTTGGGGGACAAATCAGCCAACAAATAAACAAATATCCCTGCCCTTGTGGAGTCTGTAATCTAAAGAGGAGAACCACAAACAACAGATGTCATCAATTGGTATATCATAACTAGAGACTAATATAGAATAGTAGAGAATCATTGCTATGGAAAAAGAAAAAAAAAGGAGAATTGTGGAACACAAGTGTAGAGTACTGGAGGTAAAAAAGAAATGTTAAAATTTTGATAAAGTGATCAAGGTAACCTTTCAAAGACTATGACATTTGAGCAAACATTTGAAGGAAATAAGGAAGTTGCCATTTAGATAATTCCTTGGAGTTCTTGTACTCTGCATTTGCTACTTTTATTCACTGTGTTTCCTATTTTAGACTTTACTTTCCTTAAATATCTGTTGATCCTTGAAGATTTCTGCGATTTAAGAGTCATGAACTTGAAGCATTTTATATGTTCTGTGTACATGCATAGGGTTTGTTGATTGGTAGAATTCATTTTGGGGTGAGAAAGCAGCAAATCATCATTCTAGTAGAAAGCCCCAGACATTAGCATCTTTTTATGTTCTTTAAGGTGGTAATGGGTTTTGGCTTATATTTTTGAATGTTTTAGAAGGGGAGATGACAGTTTAAGAAATTGAAGTCTAGTTTCTCTAGAGAAACAAAAGATTTTTTTTTCTATATGTTCCCTGGCTTTTGGAGAGAAAGATTGGCTCCTGGCCTTCTAATGGACCAGTGAACAGAGCTGAGAATCATTTAAAGACTTATTTAATCTCCACCTTTCAATGTCTCTGGTGTCCTTGTATCCAGGGACTTTGCCAGTAATCTCTCCAGAAGGGGAGGACAGAATTTGTCTCTTGTGGATCTGGGTTGGGCTTGTCACACGTCTACATGTGGATCCTAGGATAACTGTGCTTTAAACATATTTTTCTAAGAGTTCACTTGTTTTCAGACCCATGCTTTACTCACACCTTCCAGAGTCTCTGGTACCTTCAATTCTTAAGCCTTTCTGGGAATCTATTGGAAAATCAACTTGCTTCTCATCTTTAGCTTCTCTTTCTGCACATTTCAATTTCTCTGTTTCACTAATTCAGCTAACATGCCTCAGACCAAGTTCTGTCTTCCAAAATTGTATTTATATCTCTAGTCCAGTTTCATTTTCTAGTCTGTAATTACAGACATTTACATTTTAAAAATTCTCCTATAGTGGGGCACCTGGGTGACTAGTCTGTTAAGCTTCTGACTTCAGCTCAGGTCATGATATCACGGTTTGTGAGTTCAAGCCCTGAATTGGGCTCTGTGCTGACAGCTCAGAGCCTGGAGCCTGCTTCAGATTCTGTGTCTCCCTCTATTGCTGCTCCTCCACTGCTTACACTCTGTCTCTCTCTCTCTCAAAATTAAATAAAGACTAAAAAAATAAAATAATAAAATTCTCTTATAATAATATTCCCTAAGGAAAGAGCAATGGGCATATTTTCAATCTGTCATGTTTAACCAGAAGTCAGTACATTGCGTTTAAAAATTTAGTGTTGGGCACTGTGCAAGGTGTTACTGGGAAGACATAAATTATTATAACAAGTTATCTGTGTAAAGGCTCAGAGTTTAGTGGTAAGAAAATATACCCTCACATAACTTTAACTCAGACCAGATTGATAAATACCATGTATTCGGTTAAACTTCCAAAATCCATGTCTATTCAGAACCTAAAAATATGTTCTTATTTGGAAATAAGATATTAGTAGATGCAACCTAGTTAAAATGAGGTCATAGTTGATTAGGATGGGCCCTAAATCCAATGACTTGTGTCTTTATAAGAGAAAGTAGAGAAAGATTTGGAGATAGAGACCCATGGATGACATGGCCAAAAAGGCCATGTGATGATGAAGTCAGAAATTGAAGTCACACAGTGACTTTGGACATCTAACACCCAGGATTTGAGAGAATAATTTTCTGTTGTTTTAAGCCATGCTGTTTGTGGTAACTTTGTTATGGCAGTCTTAGGAGACTGGTACATTTCATAACACCAGTATAAAGTGTGATAGCAAAACACAAGTAGAACACGGCTCACCACATATAAATATAGGAAAGAGCAAAACCTCTACATTTACCTTTGGTAGAGTGGAAATTCTAGAAGTAAAAATGTATTTAACATCATTATACTATATGGCAGAAGCTCCTGATTATTTAAGGACTGATTTTTCAGTGATGATTGCTAAAATGAGGATTTGAGCACAACTACACATTCACATTTTAAATCATATATTTTCTCAAAAAAAGTCATTTACCTTCTTCTAAATATATTTGAGGAAATAAAAGCATATACATTTAACATCATATAATCATTATTTCTGAAAGAAAGTTGAATGCTATTACAAGACATTCTTAGCTCCTGAATTTCCTTCATATCAATAGATGTGTCCTCATTACTTTCAGGCTGATTTTCTAACTTCATTAACATGGAGAGTAACTTTTAAAGAAGTACTCTATTTTACTATTATAATCCAAATTGTTACTCAGATTATTTTAGCTAGAGTGAAAGTAATGGGTTTTGGCTTCTATATTTGAATATCTTGGAAAGGGAGATGAATGTTTAAGAAGTTGAAGTCTAGAAAAAGAAAAATTTTGATAAATTCTAAAGACATTCTGAAGAAAATGAAAAGTGCTGGTGATGTAAGACTCAAATTGTTAACATTCGTTCAGTAATTACATATGAATTACCCAACCTGTCAATATAGAATTGACATTTCAAGTAAGCTTTGCAATCTGATTTTTTAAGTTAATCAAAATCTTTAGGAAAGTTAAACTGGTGAAACCAACTATAGTTGCAAACACATGGCAGTTAACTGAAAGTTATTTGGATAGAAGAGAAAATGACTTCACTCATCATTTGGAAGATCAAACATTTCCACTTGAGTAACTCACAATAGATAATAAAACAGTTTGTTTCAGTTTTCTCTCAGAGGCCAAGTGCATGCTAGCAATACTTTCTCTTAAGCTTTTGAAGAGTCTCTCCTATATTTTCTTCTAAAATCCTACACCCTCATCTTAAACTAAATTTTAGCTTCCTTCCAGTCCTATGCCTGTACCCCCTTTATTAATAAACTGAACTATGCAATTGATAAAATAGAAAACTGGAAGACTTCCTTAGCTATTATTCCTGCCTAATATCCAATTAGTCGCTGAGCTCTGAAACCACTCATCTTAGGCAGTCATCTTTTCTTTATTCTAACCACTGTTGCTCAAGGTAGGATTGCATTACCCCAGTGGTCTCCCAAGAGATGTCTCTCAGATAATTCTCTACACTGATGCCAGAGTGATCATTCTGAATTAAAATCTGGTCAAGTTGAGCCTTGCTTCAAATCCTTTAGTGCTCCCCATAACTTTCAGAATAAAATTCACACTCCTTGTCCTAATATCAAAAGCCATTTATGATCTAATCATGGCCTTTGGATTCTCTAATTGCACTAAACCACCAGATCAAAACTTGGGGACACATTCTGTTGGTCTTCACCATGTCTTTGCTCATGCTCCTCCCCTTAAAGTGGGGCTACCCTTCTCCATCATGTATCATAAGCTGACAATAAGTTTCCTACAAAATTCCAGTCCCATGTCACCTCCTCAGTTGGTTTGTCAACTGTCTAGTTTAGACAAGCCAGGTAGCAAGCTTAATATTTGAGCATTTAGCCTGGAACAAATTATGAAAGTAGGGACTTTATGACTGATGTTTTGAATTTCATTCTTAGCATATATGATCTAATTTGTGTTAGACTATTTTTAATGCAATTCCTAATGCACAGTAGTTAAGAATAGTGCGTAAGAGCATAACTTCTTGAATCAGTCATCTTGTGTTCAAATCCCACCATTTTTTAGCTGTGTGATTTGGGGAAAATATTTCTTTAAGCATCAGAGTACAGTCAAGTAATACCACCAACAGATGGCTCAGAGGTCATATTCATTTTCAAATCATGGGATTTAATGATGCAAATTCTAGAAATATTTTTTAAAGAGAACAGGTATATATGTACTTACAGATAGTCTAGATGCTAAATGATGAGTTGGGAGACTATTGTTGTTATATGTTAAATATTTGCTACCGCAGCCCTTGGATGGCCAAAATACTAATGCTAATAGGACTCAGCACCACCTAATGTTATGTTGCTTACTGAGGCACCATTTCTTGAGAACAAATTACTGGAAAGAGAATCAAAAAATGGACTCTGTGGTGAGTTTCTCTTTTTGTCATTCCTCACCTGCTCTCACCAGGAACATTGCCAATCTACTAGACTGGTATTTGCTACCTAAGGTTGCTATTTACTGTCTTAGCTTTATCAGTAGAAGAAATCCAAAGAATGAATTGAGAGCAGTTTTATCTTCTATGTACCTGCATCTGATTAAAATACACATAAAATTAGAAGTTTATTTTTGTAGATTAAAGAGTTATTAACATGGATATTTGATGCAATTTAAAGCATAATATATTCTACAGATGAAATAATATTTTGTGTTGAATTTTTATCACATGAATTTATTTAAACTACAAAATTCTCAAACACTGTGAAGCATTCTGGGTTAATTAGCAGTAGAGAGCAAAAATATCATTACATGTTACTTAAAGTAGAATCTTCAAACTATTTTGGTAAGATTTATGTACTAGCATGTTTTCTAGAAATATCATTTAATAGTGCTACATGATATAAGTGATAGAAAGTAAGCTGAATTATAAAATAAAACAGTTTAGTTTTCTTCTCAGCCTTTCTGAAAAGCCCAAATGAAAAGAAAGAAGCAGTACTTTGTTTGAATGTCTTTGTTCTTCTTTAAACAAGTTATATTATTTTTATTATTTTCTCATGAAGTTCTTGTTTTTGAGATGCAGTCCTAGAATGACTTATTGCCCTGTTCCTGTCTGACCTATAAGATTTGTGCTTCTGCTGTACATTTCATCCCTGCTCTCCCATACCCCAAACACAACACAAATACTCCACTTTCCCAAAAGGTGCAGACAAACCCTCAACAAATTATTGTTAGTATTGTTTAAAAAGGGAAAAAAAAAACTTGTAGTGGAACATCAGCTTCCTGGAGATCTCAAGACAACATTAGGTGGTATCAATAAAGAAAAAGCATTGAGTTTCTAGAATTCCCTTCTTTACTTTATTTCATGGGTACATATTCCTGCCTCATAAAATATATTCTATTATCGATAGATTTTGGATCTGACAAAGATTATCCCTTGATCTGTTTCATCAGGCTCCTCTGAGCCCCCTGTTGGAGTAGGCCTGACTCAGCTTCCCCCTCTGTGTTTTTAGAATCCAGATTGTGCAAGAATCCTGCTAAGTAACCTTAATGAAAACCCTCCATTCTTGGCATCTGATCATCCTAGATGTCTGATTGAATTCCTTATCCCACACCCTTAATATCTTATCACTGTGGCCTGCCTTCAGCAGGAATTCTTCTGACTGCAACAAGTAAGAACCTCCTTTACCTCTGATGTTTCCTCTTAGTAACTTTCCATCTACTGACCCTCAGCCTGCTCCTTAGTTACAAATCCCTACTTGTCCTTGCTGGACTTGAGTCCAATCTCTCTCTCCTAGTAGCTTCCCTTGAATACAGTCGCCCTTACTATCTTTAACAAGTGTCATGAAACATTTATTTCTTTAATAAGACCAAACATTTCACTTTACTGGTCTCATAGAGTCAGGACACATTTCTTTAATGCTACAGAATTATAGAAAACTCTCAGTACATCAAAGAGAGCCTTTGAAAGAACATGACCACACCACAAAGTGAAATCTCTGACACTCCATGTTGTCTATGCTGTTTTGTAAAATTTTTACAGATAATCTTTGAAGACAAATATGATGCAAACATTCAGTTCATCTACCCTGTTATTGGTACTGTCACATTACCTTATATAATAAGTGACCAAAATATTGATTGAGTGAATTTCAGTAGTAAATTTGTAAGAAGTAGGATTGCTCATCTTATCATTTTCTCCTATCTGGGAATAGTGGTTTTCACTCATTTTTTTTAGTGTTCATTTATTTATGTTGAGAGAGAACAAGCAAGTCAGGAGCGGGGGAGAGAAAGGGAGAGAGAATCCCATGCTGTGCATGGAGCCCAACATGGGGATCTATCTCAACAACCACAAGGTCATGACCTAAGCCAAAATCAGGAGTCAGATGCTTAACCTAATGAACCACCCAGGCACCCCATTGGTTTCCATTCCTACTTCAGCTCAAGTTTAATATGGAGTGATTTAAATAAGGATCTGTCTGCTTGAGATGGATAGTGGATTTCCTTCTTACAATGCAATGAAGATGCTTTTATCCAACATAGGGTTAAGCTTAGAATCCACCTATTTAAAACCTTTCCCTGCTATTGTAGCACTCTGCAAATGAATCGGGAAAATAAAATATTATTCTTAAAAGTAACTCTCATCTGGAATTCCTTGTAAGTCTCATTTCTTCCAAACTGCATATGCCAAGGCAGCATTCTTACACAGGTGGTTACTTCATATGGATCTGCTGATGTTTTGAAGTAGTGCTTGGAGAGAAAGTAGGACGACAGAGAAAGTATTTGGGGATTTAATAACAAAGTGTAGTAGGATGCACCATAGTGAGGGTAGTCAAAATAGAATGACCACACACACACACATTGTAGTACTGGAACCTTCCTTTGGTTTTTACACCTGCCCTACCACGAAGCTAAAAAGACTCTCAGCATGAGGCCTTGCCTTTTGCTTCTGTCCTTGCTCCTGACCTGTTCTCCCTTCTCTGGCCTGTAGTATCTGCAAATGAAATGTGATGAAGGTAACTGATACTCTGTAGGCCAAGTTATTTGAAAAGAAATCAACAAAATGGATTTGACACCTATGTCTTACCAGAAGGGGCAAAAAAGAAAAACCCTCATTTGAAGTCTACTTATTGAACAGTCATTGCACACCTACTATGGGTATAGCATTTTCAAATATTGTATCACATTTAATTCTGCATGGAAGGCCCATGTTTGATACAAAAATGGAACTCCGAGGGGGTAAATAAATTAGTAACATTAGCAAATAAATATCACTGCTCAAATTCAAACCCTTGTCTATATGAGTACAGGTTTGCACACAGTAGAAAAAGGCAAATGCCAGTAATTACCAGCATTTTGTTGTTTTTGTTAAATGATCAAAAAAAAAACACAACGAGGTGGATGTTTTTAGTTATAATTCCAAAACAAAAACCCCAAACCAAAAGCAAACAAACAAACAAAACTAAAGACGCAGAGAGATTAAATAAACTGTATGAGGTCACAAAGCCAGGAAGTGGTTCAATAAACATTTGATCCCATGTCAAACACTAAGTCATTATGTTGTATTGCTATATAACAAAAGATGCATGGATCCTCAGGATAGGACTAAATACTATGTACAGCTACGAGTATGTTAACAACAAAACCAAACCTGGACAAAATCACTCAAAGACTTCTGAAGGCAGTCACTCCAGTGTCTTTCCATTTGCTTAGTTTGGGACATTCTTTAGTCTTGACTTACAATAACAAGTTACTACCAAAAACCTCTGTTGCAGAGAAAATAAGTAAAGGTGATTATCATTTTACTTAAGGAGAATTTAGTAGGATGCTCTTTCTTGCATGTGATTTTCTAAACTTACCCCATAATTAGCTGTAAAAGTGAGACTGGAAACTCCTCTATCTCTGACAACCAAATTGTTTCTTAATCTAAGCTGTAATCATTATAGAAATTTAAGGCTTGTAGATCCACCAGTGTTTTAAATAGAATGCACAATCAAAGCTCTCTTTCTTCATTTGACAGATCACTGAGTCCCATTGACCTATACTTTGCAAACAATTGTGTTCATTGACTGTATCCTAAGTAGATAAAAATGGAATGTATAGAGCAATTAATTAAACTATAATCAGTAAACAATAATTGTAACCTTACACACTAACGTTTTATTCCAAAATCAATAACAGGTTTTAAAACACATTATGAATGGCAGGTAACTGTAGTAAAATAAATTGCAATTTTGATTTGCTAGCTTTGTATATTTCCAACAAAGGAAGTATAAGTGTAATACCCTAAAAATCTGTTTTCCAATTAAAAACTTTAAAATTCCTTATATTTAATTAGTCTTCATATCACAAACATTAAATTTGATTTCATTTGGATCAAAAATGTCATTTGACCCTTAAAACAGAAAATGAGGGTTGCCTGGTTGGCTCTGGGTGGCTCAGTTGGTTAAGCATGTGACTTCAATTCAGATCATGATCTCATGGATTATGAGTTTGAGCCTTATCGGGCTCTGTGCTGACAGCTCAGAGCCTGGAGCCTGCTTCAGATTCTGTGTCCCCTTCTCTCTCTTCACCTCCCCTGCATGCACTTTCGTGTCTCTCTCTCTCAAAAATAAATATTAAAACAGCAAAATGAGATGTGAAGGACCAGCTTTACTATGCCCATTTATAAATTGTAGGCACTGAGGATGAAAGATTTTAAATAATCCAGCTTGGATATTAGAGCATCTGGAATTGCAACTTAAGTCTAACTACAAAACCATGTGGTTTTACTGCTTAAGAGCAAGAAAATTTCAAATTATAGGGAACTTTAGAAGTTGCTCTTATTCACATTAGATTGGTCTCTGCATTGTATTTGAGAAGAGAAGAATAAGATCCTTGAATAGAAATGTGTTGAAATGTGTTTGGATGATCACTCTGTTGGAGCACTTGATGGTAGAGCTAAAGGAAATTCAGAAGAAAACCCTTCTAGGAGGTTGTACAATTATCTCTGTAAAATAGATCTTGTGCTGGAAATAAAGTATTGATAAGAGTCTTGTGCTGGAAATAAAGTATTGATAAGAGTAGTAAGTACAGAATAGGAAACCTGACCTCTGGTTTTTCACAGCAAAAGGTTGAGAGACTTTGCAGGATCAGTCCAATGATGTTATCTATTCTCTAGCTGCTTCTGCATCTCGTTGTGTTAGAGAGGATCCTATATCCAGCTGCTCAGGGCACTACACAACCTTCCCAAGTCTCTCTTAAAAGGAGTAGGCATAGGCATTTACCTAGCATAGTAATCAGGAAATAAGTGCTCTGCTAATAGCAGGGCAGGCCTAGGACATGTTTTGATTACTTATTTCTGAAAAGGCCTGCAATAAAAACCTACTCAAACTGGTGCTTCAATCCAAAGGGAACAACAATGGAATATCTGCTGATTATCAATTCAAATAGTGCTTATGACAGTGTAGGAAGATTTCTGTATCTCTTTAACACTCATACAAAATTTGTTAAGAATTTATTTTATTTGTTTTGTCTGTATGTGAAGGCACACAAACATGCATGCTTGGAAACAAGACACGTATCACTATCTCCAGACTTTTCCCACGTACTCAATACATTTGAATGTTCAATATTTAAATGTCATTTACCTAGTTAAATGAGCAAAGAAGCTGTTTTACGCTAACAAATAAGAGGAAAATGGTTTATTTCTCAATATCATTTCCTAACCATTGTTAGTGTTAGCATAATTTTCACCATTATTTGTTTGTTTGAAGGTAGTGGAGATATTGGCATGTACATTATTAAGATAGTCTGAATATGGTAAATTTCATAATGAGATTTATTGTATACATCTCCTGGAATAAAAAAGGGACTGCTCTATTCTAAAGCATTTAAATAGCTGTAGGATAGTGAAATTCGATTATTTTTAATGGAACAAAATTTATATTCTGAGCTCATTAGAATGCTGAATGCATTGACGAAACAAGTTCTTTTCTTACATCACTCATGTAATGAGATGGTATATAAAAAAAATCAGTTTTGTGGTGTCCGAAATAATGGATGGTATTTAAATAAATATAAATTAATAGCAAATGCCCCATCAAAGAATGCAGGTGATATTTTTTTTCCTGAAGTTTTTGGTAGTTCATGATTTCATGGCATATGTTCCAGCTTGACACAATTTCACCAAATAAATGTAGAGCAGCCACTAACTTTTGAGAGATTTAAACACCTTCTCATTTTTCATTCACTTCTCCAGTGCCTAGTGTGGTGTTTTGTTCATGGTAGAAATATAACAAATGCCTGTTCATTTAAAGCAGAAGAATTTAAAATCTGACTGGACGATTTGTTCATAAACTCTAAACTGGTGTCATACGAATGGTTTTTATTTTCATTTTCTAACTTACCAAAATGAATGTAAAATATCTCTAGGGCAATTTACTACATTTTCTTTACTTATTTTTAAATATCTTTGAAATAACTGATGAGATACAATAAGCACAAAAGGACCATGACTATCTTCCATTTTATTCTTTGGTTCTCTAGATACCAATTGCATTTATTACGGTGATTTACTTTGTCAATCTAAGCTTCCTAATCTTCCCTTTTTACTCATTCCAGCTCCATGTAGAAGCTTATCACTAAATATTTATAATATAGCTAAGCTAGATTTTCTATATTTTTACATCCAAATTTTAGCTAAGGCTAACTAACCCAAGTTTACTTTTAGAGTATTGTTGACCTTAACATCACATTATTCTACAGTGAACATGGTGTTTCCCTTTTCTTTTCTGTATTTCTTTTTAGTAGCAAAAAATTATAGAAGCTGAACTTTATCAAGCTTGCCTAATTATAAGATACAGGTCCTGAAACTTCTTGCATCATTATCCTCAGTATTTTCTGCTTTTAGATATACAACTAAATAAGAAGGAGAAGTTTAATTTATCGAATTTATTTGATTCTACTATGTCACAGCAGTTATATGTATATGTTTATATTATACACACACATATTTCATAATATCTCTGTGAGGTAGGTAATACTACCCCAGAAAATTAAACTATGTTAAGTTTTTGTCTAGGATCACTAGATTTTTTAAAATGTAAAATGGAATTTTAGGAGCTTTCCAATCAAATTTCAAAGTCTATGTTTTTTCTATCATACCAAGATAATAACTCAAAATACAGTTTTGAATAAGGCTGAGTGGAAATCTGATATGGTGAAATCCATTTCTTGTTCAGTGCACTTTTGATTCCTCAGCCACACTGGTTTTGTTGACTTATAGGTAATACTAGATATATTTCACTTCTACTTTGTTATAATCATAAACATATTTATTATGGTAGAATATTCTTTCCCAGTCCTTAACTGTCTATAAAACAAAGGAAGAAAAAACTCATGTGAACCTTATATCAGATGTTGATATGAACAAAACAAGGTTTACCAGTATAGTGTTTATACCATAAAACTCTATGTTTGGTGCACATTCCTAAATCCATAATAATCGTGAAAAAGAGCTTTACATATTGACAGTCAGAATGTGTTTACTTAGAACCACCCTAAGTATATAATTTTATACCACTATGAAGCACATTTTTCTATGAAATTTTCTGTCAATGAGATTCTTACACTGATAAAGGCCCCCTACATCCAGTCTCTGTTTTACGCTAGTATAACATCTGACAAGTAAACACTTCCCCTGTACATCTTCCAACTAGATAGTTGATAAATTTTTTCAAGTTAGGAAGCTTCAAAACTTTGCTATTATAAAATCTTATTTATAATATATGTAGAGCTTCTAAAACAAAATTAACCTCAAGTTGAAAATAAGACTTTTATTAAGGTGATCTATAGACAAGTTAAACAACACATTGCTTGATCAAAATAAAAAGGACTTTATTGGCCAAATAATTCTTTGAGATATGTACACACAAGGCTAGTTTTCACCCTTGCATGAACCTTCCAGTGTGGTTTTATAGGGGATAAATATGTTAATAGTAAAATAACAGAACCAAATATTCCAGTTATCTCCCAAGAATTATAGCATGAATTGAAGTGAACAAAGTTGAATGCATGGAATTATATTAAGCCTCGTATCTACATAAAATAGCACTGAATAAAATAACATAATAAATCATAGATGCATTCACCAAATTACAGTCATTGTAGGGTGAACAAATCCCCAGGGCTCTCAGAGACAACACAACAATCCTTTTATGTATCTTTGGTGAGTGACCTCTGGGATTTTGCAAATATTCTTGTCTCTTATTTCACTGAGCATATTGGTATTGAGGTCATCAAAAATAAACTGCCTGTAAAATTACACTCATTTACATCTGAATCTGCCTTCCTCTCCTTGTCTGCAATGTTGACAAAATGGATGGACTTTCTCTGACAAATCTCTCCACTGTTCTTGGTCATATATATTAATCTAGAACCTTGAGCTAATGTTTATTTTCTATCTCAATAATAATTTCACCACATTCCTCTTTACTAAGCCATTTCTTTCTTTAATACTTAAAATTTCTCACTCCTTCAAAATTGGTAATCTTCCAGGTTCTGTCCTCTGTTCATTCGATAGACCTCCAAGGATGGCATCATTCACATCATGTTTCAATCTATACATCTTTACTGATAACTTGCAGTCCCGTAGCTTGAGCTAAGGACCCATAGAGTCAACCATCTGCTGAATATCTCCTTTCTCTTTGAAGACTCATAGGCATGTCAAATCCAGTATTTTCAGAACACAACTTATTATTTTTCCTTAAAACCCCTGGTTTTCCTTCTGAATTTTCAATGTTGGAAAATGCAGTTCCCCAAGCTGTAAACAAAGAGAAAATCCTCTATGGGTCTCCTTCTTTTAACTCCTTTCAATAATTAGGAATGAAATTCTGCTCATTCCACTAACGAAGTTTCACATCTGCTTTCCCCTCATAGCCCATTGTTATTGCCTTTATCATTTGCACTAATTTGTCTTTTGATTGGTTTTTCTACATCCAGTCTTGACTCATCAGACTTTATTCATCACATTGCTGCTAATGTTATATTTAGAAAAATTTCAATTCTGATCATCCTTTTCCCCATTCTTAAACACTTAATACCTCTTTATTTTCTGTAGGATAAAGTGTAAACTTATTTACCTAATGCACAAATCTCTATATAATCTGGCCTGTGCCTTAACCTCAGTCTTATTTTTCAAGAATGACTTATAGATCCTCAAGAACTGTGTTATTTATTCTACTTTCACAGTGATCCTTGGCACAACATACATTCAACCAACATTCTTAAAGCCAAACACTGTAACAAAGAAAACATGGCAGAAACAGCATAATGCCTTCCAAAATATGTGTTTTCTCTTCATAGTACAGAGCTATCACTAGAGAATCACCTTGCATCTTGCATTTAGTGTGATCAAATCATGGTTCTCACCAATGGATTGGAAGCAAAATTGACATCTGTCAGTTTTGAGTCAAAGATCATGATGCTTTCTCTATGCTTTTTCTATTTTTCTTCCTGTTGGCCAGGTACAGAGAACAATGAGTTTCTAGGGAAAAGCAAAGCTATAAGATGAAAGAATCCTGAATTCCTGAGACATTGGAAGGAGAAAAGTTGTCTATCATTAAGGATCATCCACATTGAACAGTTAATTGAGGAAGACTTAAACTTCTATTGTGGTAGACTACTAAAATTTCGGGCTATATTTATTACAACAACCAGGGTAATCCTAACTAATACAACAAAAATGACTAAGTAAAATGGAATCCTGTCATTTAGAAGCTTTCAATTTAGTTGTGTTCTAACGATCTTTCCATGTTAGTCAATTTAATATTTAATGGCTGCAAAATATTACACTCAGTATAGATCATCATTGACTCATTCTCTTATCAGACATTCCATTTCTAACATTTTAGTGACACAAAGCAATGATTAATAGCTTAGGCTATATAATTTGTTTCTTGTTCTGTATCATTTCCATAGTTTAATTCCCTTGAACATCATTGTTGATCAAAGGTTAGAAGATTTAGATGAACATTACCTCTATGGTTTGATCCAGTACAAAAACCTGACTTGTAAACATATTTCTGCATTGGAAGGTTGACTGATTCTAGGAGAGTGGCTTTTAAAGATTATGACATTGACACACAACAGTGCAAAAATATTTTTATTTAGTTAAATGAAGAAAATATGGCATTTTTTCTAAGTATGATATCTTAAGAATACAGTCTATTTGCTGAAGAAGACCCAAGTCATTTTCATAACAATCACCTTTCAGATAAGAAAAAAATATATTAAGATCACAAATCTTTATCAGTTACATGTTGTACCTGAGATGATCCATAATTTGGTATTAAAAAAGATGACTTTGCCTTAATAGCAAATATAATATATATACATATTATATATATGTATTATGTATATATATTAAACAGCTTTCCAGTATGTCATTTAGAGGTTAGAGGGTAGCAGACTTCCTTGTAATATCTGAATTTACTACAATATTTGTTAAAGCCGAATAAAGCTGACATAATTTCTAAAATTTCCCAAAAAATCCCAAAAATCATAGTTTGGTGAAGTAACATAATTTTGTCTCTTCTTATATCCAAGCACCACATACTGTTTGTATGAGACCAAACAGTACAGAAATGTAATAATGCCAGTATGCAAATATTTCAGATGTCTTGTACATCACTGCATTTTGGTTAAAAAAATTTCTTTTTGCTGGCAAATTTAAAAGATTTGAGATAGAATCACTTTTTCCTTTTATAAACACAGACTTAAATTTCAAGATTTGATAAAAATATTTTGATCTATGATTATAGCTTACTCTTCTAATGCAGCACAGACAGTATCCAGATAGTTTTTATTTTTAATCTCATTTATTCTTTATCATGATATAAGAAAAATTGTGGATAACAGTTACATGTGTGCAGGAGTTCATGATGGAGGTGAGCACCTGGTTGATATTCAAATGCAATGATAATCACCATGGAAAAACTCTGCTCTTCATTCCACCTGCAGGCTTCTAGATTCATGTGTTGATTTGTGCCAGTTCAATCTTCTGACTTTTCATCAAGATGTTCAATATACAGTGCCTTCATCATGAACTATAGTTTTCTCTATCATTATAAGAAACACAAGTTAAGTAAGCTTTTCTCAAACATCAGTGATTGCTTTCAGGTTGCTGAACATGTTGCAGTAGGCTTGAAGAGAGGGATTGATTTATCACCTTTTAAATAGATTCTTAATCTGCAAATCAATAAAAATGTTTCACTTCAGCAGTGGCAGAGGGTGAATGACTCATCCTTGGAAGCAGAACAAACTAATGCTCTTTCTTCCTTTCTTAATATACTCAGATTGCAATTGTGTTTTCTTCTTTGTTCGGATTACTTGATAAACTCCAGTGTTTGAGAGGGCCTAGTATTTCAGCCTGTTTTCTCTATCAATCAACCAGGGATTGAATGTTAATCTGCCATGATTGTAACTTTAACTCTGTTGTTCTCTTTGTCATGTAATGAGAAGGTAAAAATAAAAACATTCTGTAGCTGGCAAATAAAAATTAAAAGTAAAAACACACATGACATGACTATCACTTCAGGAAGAAAAATGTGAAGAACATTTTGTACCAAAGTGACACACAGTGTTTGTTGGATTCAGAATTAGTAGAGA
The DNA here is from genome assembly GCA_028646485.1 of Cryptoprocta ferox. Lineage (NCBI taxonomy): Eukaryota > Metazoa > Chordata > Mammalia > Carnivora > Eupleridae > Cryptoprocta > Cryptoprocta ferox. The sequence continues at coordinate 56,204,539 of CM053568.1, read as the reverse complement.
TTTTAGGAATTAAGATATTGGGCAATTAGCCTGGTAAAGTCTACCTAAGAGTGAAATTAAAACACATAGGCTCAATTTCCTGCTCTTCATACTTTTCTAGGGGTCCAGAGATTCTAAACATCTCTTCTTATGGGAACTTCTTTGGCAGGTCAGAAATCTGCCATAAGTACTCACGAATTCCAGACAGAGGGCACATCAGCCATATAATCATAAAAGGCATTTAAAAATTTTTCTAGCACTAGTGAAAAGACAAGAAAACCCAAACAACCCCATGATATCTGTTTTTAATATAAGCATTTTATAATTGTTCACATTTAATTTGGCAACGTCTATAGCAAATTTTTTTTTCTGAAACAATCTGAATTAGGTAACTTCATGGTAAAGTCCTTTAAAAAATGGTTGTGACATTTTCACTTCAATTATATCACTGATACTTAAAAGGAAACTTCCTAAAATACATTACAAGTCTAACTTTTGAAAAGTTTTGAGAAAGTGACCTCATTTTTTTTAGCCAAATAGTTTTATTTGAAAAGAACAGAATAGAAATGGACTCAAATTTAGGTAAATAAATATTTTTATTTGATCTTCATTTAATCATAATATTTTAATACTAAAATGTTTTATTTAGGCTAGATTTTAAAAAGCCATATTTTCCTTTCCTTTCTTCTTCCTTTTGCTATCACTTTTTTAATTTTAAAAATTTTAAAAGAAATACCACTTTTTGATGACCTACTTTTCTTCACCCATTGATCACCATTTGTGGACAATGTGGGAAAGAAAGGAGGTGAGGTTGAGTATTGTGTTTTTATTTAAAAGCTATGTTTTGTGAGAACCCCATCCAGTGGGGAGAGAACTTATATTTAAAGAGTTAAATCTATTCATGAGAATCCCAATTAAAAACTATATCACCCACAAAGTTACTGAAATAAAATAGGGAAAAAAGCAGGAAAGAAAATCAAACATTGCTACAGATGTTCGGTTGGTCTTCATAGTCCTAACCATATTTCAGAGACATCTCTAGGACACATTTGTCCTTTGTACTTGCCTTCTGAGTGATATCATCTCATTCACTTATCTTGCATGATCTTATTACACTGCCTGGCTTGGATAGACCTTCCTGGTGGCCAATGAGCAAGATCACATATGATTCATCCTTGTATGCTCAGGTCACAATAGTGTGGTAAATATGTGGTGATTATTATGTATATGGCTTTTAAGTAAACTCATAGTGCAAAATCGTTATTGACTATATTTTCAAAGTATGGGAGAATAAATTTTCATATATATGCACATAATACATGGGTTGGAAGATATGCCATAAAGACAGAAAGGCATAAAGGCCTTTGAAGGAAGACTTTATGCTGCTGGTTGACCCTAACAAGATAGCAAAGCATAGAGACCTAAACTCCTATTTTATTATTCATTTGCTTATTGCAGTCAGCATCATAGGGAAACATTTCCATAGGACAGCACGTCATTTTGCCTCTAAGATTTTCTCCTCTTATGTTACCTTCACATCACATTTGTGAGGATGTATGGGAAGCTTCCTATTTAACACCTTTATTTATTTATTTATTTATTTATTTATTTATTTATTTATGTTTATTCATTTTTGAGATGCAGAGAGAACAGAGTATGAGTGGGGGTGGGGCAGAGAGAGAGAGAGAGAGAGAGAGAGAAAGAGACAGAATCTCAGGCAGGCTCCAGGCTTTGAGCTGTTAGCACAGAGCCTGACATAGGGCTCAAACTCACTGACCATGAGATAATGACCTGAGCCAATGTCGGACACTCAAACAACTGAGCCACCCAGGCACCTCTAACAACCTTTATTTTAACTAGACTGAGAAGTTTTATTCTTTTCAAATCCAGAAATATTTCAAATAAGACTTTTGTCCATCTAAATCACCTAAACAGGCTTCTTGCTTAACTAAGAAAGTGAAGAGACGCTGATTGCTTTCAATACCTGTTAGTAAACAGTATGGATCACGGATATTCAAGAAATTTAAGCCAATGGTCACAGTGCCAGTGAAACCTATTTAATAAGAATTCTTAAGAGCCCAGAATTGAGTTACAAACTGACATCATCTCATGAATTAGATATCTTCTTGTAAAATCTAAGTACAATATGAAACTATAAAATTCAAACTATACTTTCTTATTTTTTTCTCATGATTCTAACTGTATGAGGCATATACACTATTCTGACCTTAAAGAAATATAAAACATATCTTTAAAACCCAGAAGTCATTAAATATTCTGGGTTTTTTTAATTTATTATTTTTATTTTTTCTTTTTTAGAGAGAGAGAGCATGAATGGGGGAAAGAGGCAGAGGGAGAAAGACAGGGACAGAGACAGAGACACAGAGAATCACAAGCAGGCTCCACTCTCTGCGCATAGCCCAATATGAGGCTCGATCCCAAAACTTGGGATCATGACCTGAGTCAAATTGAAGACTTGGATACCCAATCGACTGAACAGCCCAGGTGCCCCAATGATGTTGTTTTTGTTAAAATGCAGTATGTGAGTATTTGATTCTTCCATAAAATCATAGTTTGGAAATAAAATATAGCAGTTAAAATCTTTAGCCTCGGACAGTGACCCCATGCATTCACATTCCACTTTTCCAGTTTTTAGTAGCTATGTAACATTAGCAAAGTAATTTATTTTTTCTTTCTTGGTTTATGCATTTGTACAATGGGGATAATAGCAGGGTCTGTCTCATATGGTTGGTGAGAGGATTAAATGAAATCATTCATGTAAGGCACTTAGCACACAGTAAATGCTTAATATATGTCTTCTATTTTACTAACTTTATGGTAGTAGCTAATTAACTTGATTTTGATTGAGGCATTTTATTGCCCTCATTAAAATATACATTAATCCATCATCTAATATTTATTGGCAAGGCACTCTGGCTAGTATTTCCATCTTAAAAGTATTTGCCATAAATAATTACCACATCATTGGAAATTCTGACTTCTTGAGGCTTAAATAGTTAAGCAGTTATTCTAATTATGCAAGGCCCTAGGTGTACAGATGAACTCATGACCTGGAAAATGGACATGATTCTAAGTTCAGTCAACAAAATGGTGTGAAAGATATTATTGCTTAAAGATGTTTTTAAATACTGCACACAAGTAGAGTCTTTTGACTTTTAACCGTGAAATCTGTTGCCCTCATATCCTACTAAACTTCAAAATAATATTATTGGGTATTTACTTTGGACCAGGGATTGTGTTAATGCTTTATGTATATGGCTACATTTAATTCATAATTTTTCTATCAGAAGAGTATAACTGTGATCTCACAAATAAGAAAGCTAAACTCCAGAGAATCTGCTTTGAAGTTACATAGCTGGTGCAAAAGCTGGAATTTGATCATAGTTTATATCTTAGACACGTCACTGTATCACGCCACCGCTCAAATATCTATTCCGTATTTAAGAGACCATTTTGGTGTCATCTTACACAAGTGGCATATGTATACAGAAATAAAGGTCTTTATGTAACACGCATGCCTGGAGGACCTCAGCCATGTTGCTCGGATCACTGCTCTTTCTTATTAAACGGGTAAATCAGTGCAATGTTAAATGAATACAGTAGGTCCGTGGTTTGAAAGACTTTAACATTTATAGTTTCGACTATTTTGTAGAGATTTCAAGGTCCATGGATGCTAATAATTTGTCATTTTGTCAAAGTGAAAATTAAAATATGTACAACCATACTGGTATGTCAGAGTAATAATTTAGAAAGTGAGGAGACTCACTAAAATAGCATCTGCATTTTGACATCGTATTAGTATTTCTGTGCACAATACTTGGATCAAGTAATTTCTAATAATTTCTATTATTTTAAGTTTTCTTTATTTAACAGAAAATAAATTATTAAAGCTGGTCTGAAAGTTACTATTTATTGTACTTTTTGAACATTAAATTGAAATATTTTGAATACAGCAGAAAGGATCATTCTTGTGAAGCTGCTATTGTATTGTAGATCAAGATTTGAGTAAGACTTTCCTAATTATACCATTCAAATGGTTACTCTGTGCAATAACAAAATGATAAAAGCCAATCTTCCTTTAAAAAAAAAGAGGAAGAGAAAACTTCATATGCTTAGTCAAGTCAATAGTAATAATAATGTTTACAAACTACACTGAGATTTACAGTCTATCCAAATATTGTTCATTTATCATTTAATTTCATCCTTAAAATTGAGGATGAAATGAGGTAAGTGGAATTAGAATTCTCCTACCTTTTAAGGTAAGAAAATTGATACTCAGAGGAGTTAGGTAACATGTTCAACACTAATAAATTAAATCTGATTCAGATGATATCATCTAACTCCAAATTCTGCACTTCCATTTTAACAATCTACTTTGCTGAGAATTGTTTTAAAGGTTTTAACTAATATGGATATTTCAAACCAATTCAAGAACATTATACTACTCTTCCCTCAACTCCCCAACCAAATCTACTTTAGTACTAATAATAGTGATCATAAGAACGTATGATTAGATTTGGCAATTCCATACTCACTTTCTTAAGTGAATTTACAATAACTCTGAGTAATTCACTCAAAGAATCTTTTTATTGACAATGGTAATACCTAATAATCTCTCTGGATAACAGAAAATGGGAATTTATAAACTATAAAATTATTTACGCATTGAGAAAACACTCTTTCAAGAAGGTACTGAATAAAAAATAAACCCTTAAAGTAAAATTAAATCTTCAAAACAGTAAAATTTGTCGTGCATACAGCTCTACCTTTATGCTCATTTTATCAATTAGGAAACTGAGATTCGGGTAGATTGAGTGATTTTCCTAAGATGGCAAAGCTAATAATTTGGAGAAAAATCAAGATTAAGAGCCAGATATTTGGATCTTTTATCTTCTAAAGTCAATAGAAACAATGAAAATGATACAAATTATTGTAGAAGCGATGTTTAAATAAAAAGAAAAACCATTAAAGCACTGGAAGTAATTAAAAAAAAAAGTGAGAATGTAAGATACACACAAAATGAAAGCTGAAATAAAGTATTGGAAAATAAATACCAGAGCAAGAAAGTAGAGAAGCCTAAAAGAGAAATAAGCAGACATCCCAAAAGGTAAAGAAAAAACAATTTTTTTCATATATGAGCTATTGAAAGATACCATTCCAACTCACAAAGATATAATGGCAAGAAGGAGTTAATAGCCATGAGCACCTTATCTCTCTTGTCCCAGAAGCTAACCACCTTTGCGTCAAGACCTGTCACCAAGTAGCAGTGGCTCAGTCATTATTAGGGTGGGAGGGGTACATGGCTTTGAAAATGAGTCACAAAGATAACCAGACAAAGTAAAAACGAATGGCCCTGTGTTTACTAAAGAGGTCAATTGATTACAAAGCATGAAACTGTTTTACAGTTTAGCAAGAACAATCTCACACAGAATCCCTAGCAGAAAATGCTACCATTTCCTGAAATTCATAGTAAATTATTTAACACTTGGCACAGACCCATTTATATTGAGTAGAAGCAAAAAATATTAAAAAAAAAAAGTCCCACATGTAAACAGCAAGAATGTAAATTAAATCTGCCTCTAGCACAGTCCTTCAATGCTGCCACTTCTTTTGGAATATTCCCTGTTCTGCTCTATTTTTCTTGATAAGCAATCAAAGTATTAAATATGCTTGCTGTAGAATTTAAAGTAATAAAAATGGAAACAGTTATTTGACTTTGGCTCCAGTAATTTTTTTTCTATCTTGCATTTTCTCATTAAATAATTTACATTTATAGGACAACCCAATACATTCAATGGTAAATCTATGAAAGTTTTCAAAGAAATTTGGAAGAATTACATGAAAATATATATAACAAACTAAGAATATGAAAGGAAAAAAATTAAAATAACCATACGCATGATAGATAATAGTAATATCTTTTTTTATTCTATTTTTGTTCCTATTGCAAGAGGTTCACTTTAAGGAAAGGCAAAAAATGAGGGACTTCAGCAATAATAATAATTAATAATAATTGACTTTCATGTGGTTTTGTAATTGAGGAATAGAGCTAGAGTACTTGTATTTTCACCAGATACTATATTTCAGTTAAGTATATTTATAGCATAGAATGTATGCTAGTATGTACATAGTGTTTAAAGTTTATATTGTGTGAAAATATGCTTTTTTTGTTGAGCCCATTTAATATCACTCTGAAGTTATGAATTTTAGCTGAATGTACATGATTCTACAAGACTGACTAAAAGTGAAGTTAGAAAAAATAGTTGAGTTTTTAAAACTTAATTTTATATTCTACAATTATAAATAAGTTGAATGATGAAATTTTGGAGGGAAGGATGTAGCCAAGAGGATGGAGGATCACACATACTGAAATATTTCTTATGAAGAGGGGAAGAAGAATGATGTTCCCCTGACATAACCCATTCTTAGCTATATTTTGTGTCTGCTGCTTTTCCTCAGGATCTTTAGGACATATCCAGCTTAATTGCAGTTTAATGTAAAAAGAAAAGATATCCATTTTATCCTGTAATTTTATTTTTTAAACTAAATTTTTGCTCTGTGTTCCAGATGCTTCAACATGTCCTTGGCTTTATATCGCCAATTCAGCATATGCATTCATGCTGAAAATCAGGGAGATTATGAGCAAAACTCTTCAAATTTCTTCTTCGTCACTTTGGCTAAAGTGAGGGTTTAAAGATAGGGCACCATTTGACATTATGAGGGCAACTTTTCTCTTTTTCTCTCTGTTTCTTTTTGGAAGCAATCCCTCAGATAATCATGAACAGTGGCTCTGGGAAAAGTCAGTTCTCCTCTTCTTAGAAGCTTGCCCAATTGTGGAAGAAAAATCTCTTAGTAAAACTTGAAAACAAGAGAACTGTTCTCCCAGTTGGAATCAAAGGTAGGATAATAGGGCTGGCTATTTATTTTTTGTTTGTAAATTCATGCCAAGAAGAATATATACAAAATCTGTATTTCCCTCAAAGGAATGATCCAATCATTAATGACAGTTTACGTTCCTTCATTACATCTTTTAATATGAGTTTCTTAAACTTTATTATTCTAAGAGAACACAGATTTCATACCCTTCACTCTGAAATAACAGTAAATAGATGATAGCCTTAAAAACAGTTTTGATGATGTTACTGGGTAAAATAAGTTAAATATAATTACATTGTTGCCAGTCTCTGGCTGGGTACACACAAGCCAAGAAATAGTCATAACCAAAAGCAACCTCTCTCAGTCCAATATCCACAGTCTGTTACCAGCTTAAAAACAAGCAACTGACCCACCTTCTATATTTTGTTAGAGGATAAAGAGAGTGTGGCCGAATGATAATGATAATGATAATGAATACAAGATATCTATAACAAACTGGATAGACATCCAGTATCGCACTATGATTTAGAGGCTTGGTCCTTGATAGTCGTTTCATCTTCAAAGGTTACTTTAGGGGTGCCTGGGTGGCTCAGTTGGTTAAGCGTCCAACTTCGGCTCAGGTCATGATCTCACAGTTCGTGGGTTCGAGCCCTGTGTCAGGCTCTGTGCTGACAGCTAGCTCAGAGCCTGGAACCTGTCTTCAGATTCTGTATCTCCCTCATCTCCCTCTCTCTCGGACCCTACCCTGCTCGTTCTCTCTCTCTCCCTCTCTCTCTCTCAAAAATAAATAAAAAATTTAAAAAAAACCACAAAGATTACTTTAGATTTAAGGCCAAAGCTATATTAATACAGATGTGTTATTTGGTAAGTTATTTTGGACTCTGAAATTTAAACACGATTTTTGAACCCATTTATTCATGTTCTGTATAAATCAATTCCTTCAAAGACAAGTCCTGAGGACCCTACATTCCCAAGTCACTTCTAAAGAGCTACTAATTCCTGTTAAAGGTAATAGGAAGTTGGCTTTTTCTTGATTTTCCCACCAGTTCTAACAAGGAGAATTCATGTACTCATCACACTGAAAATTTAGGATGATGAAGTCGGTTTATGCCATAGGAACACAAAAATTTACAATGAACAACAGATTTCAATGACACTAAAACCCTCTAGCTGTAATGCTATTTGAAAGTACTCATTGACTGTCTTTTGCCTCCAGTTGCCATAATCCTATGAAATCTTGCCATGTTGTCTGACTTGATTCTTCATTTTCTTTTCTTCTTCTCTTTCTTAAGCTCCTCACACTCAAAATACATGTTCATTCCTTATGTAGATCAGTTTTCTTACTGTCCTCATCCAAACTACTTGCTCAATGTCAACCTTCTGTTCTCAAACTATTTTTAAAAAAGTTCAATTTTGAAGAGGAATTCTTGATAGTAGCTGTATAAATATATGTATTATTATATATATATGTATATATGTATATAGTAGCTATATAAATATATATAATATATATAAATTTTACTCCCCACCTGCCCCAGCTTTTTTAAAAAAGCTTTCTTCAATGAAATCAAGTACAGTAGCCTTTTGTGATTAATATTCTATATGTGTAATTAGAATTATGACTTCACATCAAATACTTTAATATATGGCCATATTAAGGAGGAAACATGTATTCAATATGAAAACTAATAGTCAAATACTAAATACAATATACTATTATTAAAAATCTGGTCAGTACATCTTTACTCTTTAATTGTACAAATGTATAAGAGAGGCTATTAATAATATATATTGATCCATTTTTATTAAACTTTGACAAAGAATTAATTTTACCCTAGTATAATCAATACCCTTAAACAGAACCAAACTCATATATGGTATTGATTTCTAGGAGGGAAAAAGCCATTATATTTTTGCTTAGGGGAAAATGCTCAATTATCCATAACCTGAAATAAAAAAAATACAAATTCACTTTTTTCCAGAAGGAGACATGGGGAATTTCTAGTAATATTGATTTATAGAAAATTTAATGCAAGAGCATTTTGGTAGGAGGGAGACACTTTGAAAATAATCTTTGATTTTGCAGCAATTAGTGGAGAGTTTTGCCTGTTCTAGGTGCTAAATAAATGTTAGTGAATGGAATACACTGGGGCATTTGGTGGCATGGAATAGACAACCTGTTCATGCTAGGTAAGATAAGAGTCAAAGAAAACACCAGGAGACATATGATATTTCCTCACATGTGTTCTGTCTCTGTCTTTCTACAGCCAGTGTCCATATAGTTACCACTCCTTTCTACCTATATTTTACATATGGCTTAGATTTGCTACCATCTCTCAGGCTCTATATCATACAGCAATTTTGATGTGCCCTGGTCTCTTCTACTCCTGCTTCCAGCTGATTGAATTTTCTGTTTTCTAATTAAAAGTTTCTTCAATAGCAAGTTGCCTTTTTATTTTGTTTTGTTTTTTGGTAATTCATGGGTCGTACATCATTGGCAGGACTATGTAAAGATTGATTTCCTTGCATTAGATGCGTGCCTGATCCCACTTGTTCAAACTGGAAGAGCTGAGCAAAGGCTTTGTCAGATCTCCCTTAAAAAGTAACGTTGTCAGAACAGGCAGTATGACATCTCTCAGGAGAGTAAATTACTATGGATTGATCTTTGATCAATAAAAGGGGCATGTTGTACAAATAAGAAACTAGAGGACATTGCTCTGTTCAGAATCTTAAACTGAACCAAATAACCATGGCTAGCTAACACATATGGATAACACTCACAGAACAGAATTATCTTCCTGTTCCTTACCTCCCACCTCTTTCACACCTACTGTCAGTCACTGAATCAAATCATCTCAAATAAGTAGGTGCAGTGACACAGCAGAAGAGGGGCATGTACAACTGGGGCTGTGCCAGGGTTCAGGAGATCATCCATGAGTCTGAACATGCATAATAACTAGTTCTTTTTGATATGCCTGACATCATAGCAACATCTTCTGAGGAGACCAGAGGGAGAGTTTAGGGAAAATTAATATGACATTTAGTTGATGCCTAGAGAATACCTCCCCTTCTTTTTTGCTATCAATGGAGGGAATAAAAGGCTATGTTAATTACATATGTGTTCCCTCTCTATGGAGTTTTCAAGACAGCCAGTCTGTTGACATGTAGAGATCAGGAGGTCTATCTACTAAGGAAAATGAGAAAGAACAGTATCCTTAGGATAAAGTTTCAGCTTATCCTAAGCTGAAAACACTAAGTGGTAAGAATGTGGATATCTGACATGTTTGTATCCGTCATTTATTTGACTTTCTTTTTGAGAGATAAAATGAAATTCAATTGGTCAGATGGGGAGAGGGTCAGAGTATATTTTAGAAAGGGCAGGTTAAACGTGTTTTTCATATTCACACAATACACTCACAATGCAGATGGCTTGAGGAAGTATTTATTCCTCAGATAGATTGATCAATATGCCAATTAGTGTATGTCTTTTTATCTAGTAACTATCAATAACAACCATATAATATATTCAAATGAGCATGCAAAACAGACACCTATTATCACCAAATACAGAAAAAAATGCAATAGTAGAGGAAAGAAAATGTGTCTCATTTGTGCTGGATATGAAAACAACAACAACAAAAGAAAACAAGAAATAAGAAATAAAAACTTCTTTGTACTGATCTTGGGAGTCTCTCCCCAAAACGACACTCAACATTTTCTAGCGATGCTAAGGATAGAAACAACCAGCTCTTGAACTTTGAAGTAATTGGTTCACAGCTGTGCTTATACTGAGATGGAAATATGGAAATGCATTTGTACAGAGGAAGGTTTTTTTTTTTTTTTTGGTAGTTGTAATGAGAAAGTTGTCAAATTAAACCCAAACTGCTGTAAGTAAAATAAATTACATGTGGAAATTCAATTTCTGATACTTGCATTGCGTGGGTACATGTGCTATGATATTTCTTAAAAAGAATTCTATTGTTATTCACAAGTTTAGTGTTAAGGAAGCAAAAGTGACCTAAAGTGATTTTTAGATATTTTTGTATTATAAAAATGTAAGACATTATATCAATGCAACATGGCGCACTTTAGCATTTATTAAATGCATGAATTCCTAGGGAGGGACACAAAAGGAGGCCACATTTCTGGCTACCAAAGAGTTTGAAATATACTTGAGAAAGCAAGATTAGCACATCTGAAAGAAGAACAATATAAAATTCACAGATAATCAGAAGAGAAAGATCAATGGGGGCTGAAATAGTAAGAAAAGGCTTTGTTAGGAAGATAGAATAAGGGTTTACAATAGTGGCTACAGAATTAACACAAAGGCAGAAGGAAGGTGTTTTAGGGATATATCATACAAAGTCCATGCAGCAAAATATATGAACATGTGTGTAAGAAGATAACAGTATTGGGCAGCATGGGTGGCTCAGCTGGTTAAGTATCTCACTTCAGCTTCAGTCATGATCCCCAAGTGCATGGATTTGAGCCCCACAATGGGTTCTGTGCTGACATCTCAGAGCCTGGAGCCTGCTTCAGATTCTGTGTCTCTCTCTCTGCCCCTTCCCCACCAGCACTCTGTCTCCGTCTCTCAAAAATAAATAAACATTTAAAAAATTAAAAAATAAAAAGAAGAGAACAGGATGAAATATGGACAGGGGGTGTGTGGCTTGTTAAGGGGACAAGTAAGAAGTTGGACCAGGCAGAAACCGAGGTGTACATTGGACTGTGTTTGGTGAGAGTTACAAAGAGAGCTTTGGTTCTATATGGGCTACTGGAAACCCAGAGCTATGTATCAAATTCAACAATGTAATGTGTGTCGGGGGTGGGGACACAATAAAAAAGCTCTGGCCTGGAAATGTTGAAGAAGGTCCAGAATGTGATTCCAGCTGTCTGACTAACATGTTATATAATCTTGAACAGGTTCCTTGGTTTCTTAGCTCACAGACATTGGATGCAAACTTTCAACTCTAATCTTTACAAGTTTTATTATACATTCATATGATGTCAAAAACAAAAGGAAAACACTAATTTGTTATGTGGCTAGAAAATTATTACAATAACTAAGATAATTAGGAAATTCTAACATTTGGCATGCATATCTTTTAAGAGAAATGACACATATTATATTAGTACCTGAGTATCTAATGGTGAAGGAGAGGAAGTGCTGATGAACTAGACTATTTCATAGCCCTTTCAATCCTCAGGTGGTCATTCCACTGGATTACAAGGAGAACATGACTTAACCTATCTAAGCTCCAGTTGTGCCTGGCCCACAGAAAGTGCTTAACTTGCTGTGTGTTGAGAGAATTTGACTAAATGCATATGCCCATAATTTATACTTTGATTTGAATTCCAATTTTTAAAAATTTATTAAAAGTTCACTCCAAGATGATAATTCAATAATATTTGCATTAAAATAAAACATATAATCTCAATTGTATCTGTACTTCAGGACTTATAAGTAAGACAAGGAAAACAGAAAGCACGGCAGGAGCCAATATAATACATATATATATGAGGTACAGGTGATGATCCAGCACTCAGCCCCAGGGGGATTGCTGCAGCAGTGTGCCTGCTGACAACTGCTCCTTTGTTTGGCACAGCCTTGTGGGTCTCACAAACACAAGCACATTGTCTTTCAGAGCAAGATGTTTTGGTCAACCATCCCATGTGTTGGGTCTTAAAATCTGGGTGCTAAATGTGGGGTCCAAACTCTTGACTTCTTAGGTTGAAGCTAGGAGTGGGGAGTTCCCTCCCAATCGTATGACACTACACTGATTGTGAGCTTTATGGCAAGTATGTGTCTCAGCCTTTCCTACCTATCTTGATATAAGTATCTTCTCTTTTGCTCACTTTGGAGGAGTCACCAAGCTGGTATTAAGATTTATTTCAGAGGGTATTGTTCTATGTGTAGCGGTGCATTTGGTCTGTCTGTGGGGAGAGGGGAGTTCAGGAAGTTTGTATGTTGCGGCCTTGGCTGACCTCTTCTGGATAAGTTTCTTTATCTCTCCGTGCCTCTGTTACTCAATTTGTAAAAAAAGATCTAATCATGCTACCTTCCTAATAGGTTGATATAAAATATAACACATGCAAATCTCTGAGCACACTGCCTGGCACATAGAAGACATTCAAAACATAGTAGCTTCAATGATGATGATGATGATGACGACAACGATGATAAAGATATTGATGATAATGATGATGATGATGTGGACGATGATTACTAGTACTACTACTACTATTTTTATCTCAGGTTCAGAATCAGAGAAAGCACATATTCTCCAAGGTATCTTTAAGAATGAATACGTTACTACTTAGGGTGAGAAATCAGCACAAGATGCCTACCAATACAGGTACACAAGTGAAAGAGGTAGTAATAATTTTTGTAAAGCAAACCCTTGGAAGTCAGAGTAATTGGAAACCAGATCTTGTGTTTCAGCTTACATAATGAGTAAAAGTCATCTGCTTCAAAAGCAACAGCTCCACTAGTCTATATGCTTTTAATATATGCTCATTTGGCAGTCAACTGCAGTTCCTAGGCTAATATTAATATTCCCCAAATGACAAAACTGCATCAACTGAAAATTTGGTTTCTGCCTGATATTCTGTGATAGCTTTGCTATTTTAGACTCAAATAAGCAGTTAGAAAAAGCCTAAAAAAGTCATTGTCATTCCTGATTGCAGTTCATATTACATTACCTGTAGAATTTCATCCCCAGGTGAATTACTCATCACCAATCTGATCATTCTTCCATAATTAGACTCTTTTGGTGAAGGATAAACTCTGAATATTAATACCAGAAAACTAGATTTAGAACAAAGAACAGGATGGAAGGCAATTTTGGAATCTATCATTAGGGTTTTTAGCTTCAAAGTCATAGAAATTATTTCTCACTATGAGCTTTTAATGGGTAAACAGTCTACAATAGATAGCAACAAACTCGTCTTTTCACTTGTTATATTCAGTTAAGACATTTTCCTGCTAAGCCTTTTTGAATTGGTCTTTCCTGAAATAGTCTCTTGAATGTGGCATTAATTTTAAACTAAATAGATAATATACAGGCCCTAGGAATTTATCATAGTGAAAGTAAATAATAAATTATTTTGACCAAATGTTAAGCATGGCAACCACATATTTGATGATTGTTTCTTTTGTTTTTGTTTGTTTTACTGTTCTCTTTTCATTCCTTTCTGGCAAAACAAACAAACAAACATAGAGGTAAATTGGACCTTGGAGACAACTTAATTCAATCTTCCTTTTTTTACAAATGAGGCAATAGAAACTTGAAAAAATAGATCCTTAATTTGTCTTGAAGGCAAACTGTATTTTTGTTACAAAAGATACAATTTAGTTTCCAATAAAATTTAATGTGTTCAATTCCATATTGTCAAGAGTGTGAAAACACAGGATTTGATTACAATAATAAGGGATTGTTTAAATGTTGATAAAATCTCTTTCATAAAAAATAAGAAATTAAATAATTTGGAGGTTTGGGAAAAAGAAAATGCACAAACTCAAAAATAAGATTTCATATAGAGGACTCTAATAAATTTAACTCTAGTGAGGTGCTTGGAATCCAGTTTGAAATTTCAGGTTTAAAGTGAACTTAAAAAAAACGTAAAAAAACGTAAAAAACCAGCACAAATGCTGGGTTTTTGGTTGGAGGATGTATATATTAAAGAACACAGATTATAAATACAACACACACATAGGTGTTCTGTGACATTCATTATTACGGAAGAAATGTAAAGATATAACCTCTGTAACCTCTTTATAAGAAACACGAAGTCAGGATTTTGATACATGTTTCTAAAAATACTTCCTCCAGTTAGATTTACAAAAGTTTGGCTTTGATGCCTTTATGAAAAAAATGTGAGGGTGTGGATATACAGACATGGGAATAATGCACATATATTTTTTTCAAGAGCAGAATCCCTTGCCCATCTGCTTTGCTACTTAGGGAAGGCTGTTACTCTATCAACTTTTAGACTCCTAACTAGAAAGTGTGCATTATAAATTTTTCCTGGGAATAAGGCGTGGGTTGTTGCACCCTGAATGGTGTACAACCAGGTAATGATGGTGGATAGGTTGCCTGAATAGTTCTTTACTACCGCACCAATTTCTATGCCTACTCTAATCCCTAAAGAATAAAGATAATTGTTTCAACTTTTCAGTCTGTATTAAGCAACCCAATCTATATACTGTCAGACAGTTAACAACTGTTAGTAGATGAAGATAATCATGTTGTATATACTGAAAGCATACTTGGTCCAGATAGAAATATGCCAGCCTTTTAAAAATAGTAAGTTCTATGAGATAATATACTAATATATGATATAATAATTGTTTTACTTTATATGTCTGGTAATCTTTTTAATGTTTATTTATTTTTGAGAGAGAGAGAGAGAGAGAGAGAGAGAGAGAGAGAAAGAGAGAGGAGGAGTGGGGGAGGAACAGAGAGAGAGGGAGACACAAAATATGAAACAGGTTCCAAGATCTGAACTGTTAGCACAGAGCCGGATGTGGGGCTTAAACTTGAACAGTGAGATCATGACCTGAGCTGAAGTTGGAGGTTTAACTGCCTGAGCCACCCAGATGCCCCTGTCTGGTAATTTTTTAAAGTAAGCTCTCTTTTGGGGCTCCTGACTGGTTCAGTTGGAATATCATGAGACTTGATCTCAGGGTTGTGAATTTGAGCCCCACATTGGGTGTAGAGATTACTTTTTAAAAAAGTAACTTCTCTTTTAAAACGCCCCTGAAATGTACATTTTAACAACTGTTATATCACATATTATGATTAAGTTACTTGAGTATGAACTTTATCTTTATGATATTTCATATTAGTGAAATATTTTTCAATGATAGTTTCCTGTTATGAACTGTTATAGCTATTAATATACTGCTCACTGTCATTTAGGTTACATTATAATCGGTATACATTTATTTACAGATATCTTTAATAAACTAATAATTCATTTCGATAGAAAGATATATTTAGGGGCGCCTGGGTGGCTCAGTTGGTTGAGGGTCCAAATTCAGCTCAGGTCATGATCACACAGTTCGTGAGTTCAAGGCCCGCATCGGGCTCTGTGCTTACAGCTCAGAGCCTGGAGCCTGCTTCAAATTCTGTGTCTCCCTTTCTCTCTGCCCCTTCCCTGCTTTCACTCACTCACTCACTCTCTCAAAAATAAATAAACATAAAAAATTTTAAGAAAGATATATTTATAGGTCATATTGACATAGTTTTTTCTTTTAAATAAAGTACACTGCAAAAAGCAATCTATTAAAAGGAACTCAGTAGGCAGCCCTGGGGATCACTGGAAATTTTCTCTTGTCTCTTTCCTAAAGAACTTGGAAATAGGAAAAGAAAAATGTTTTCAAAGAATGAAACTATGAAACAAATAAGAGATTGGGACAGAAACATGTGATGCCATCACTGAGTGACAAAATGTGAAATCATCCCCTAATCAACATAACTATAGAAACGATTTATCTTTCAAAATTTTGTCTGCAATGATATCAGAGAAAAGGGAAAAATCCCAGACAGAGAGTAGCAGTGTATTTCCTTCTCCCAGTTACAATTCCTTCCCCAAGTATCCAGGGCTGTTATCATTATAGTTCTACTTCTCATTTTAAATTAATAAAGTATTAATTTCATATACTAGTCTCTGTGAATTTGCTTAATATGAATCTACCCTAACTGATGGACATCCTGGCAGATGAAATGTCTGAACATACAAATTTGAGGGTCATTATTTTTCCAGTGAGACCTTGCCAAAAAAATAATAGTAATTAAAAAAATAAAAATAATTTTTAAAAAATCCACTCTCTGGAGAACTTTCTGCACAGCCAATTGGCCTTCTTTAAGGAAAAATAACTTCCTGGACAATGAACCTTTTCATTGCAATTGTTCCATTTGGACATCCTTTGCCATGTATTATTGGCTTCTCCACCGGAGATAGAAGTTGTCTCATCATTTGTGTTTCTGCTCTTAACAGGCACTAAACAAATGGCTAAGCATTGTTGTGATGTAATAAAATGCAACCATAAGTAATTCTAAAGCTGCAGGATTTTACTTTCATCATGTATTTTTTACCTTGCCAAAACAGATGCATTAAGAGTAGGTAACTTTGATCAAAACAGCATCCTATGTATGTATTCAGAAGACTGTTTAATGCACAAATTTCTCCATTCAAGTTAAAGAGTACCTCAGAAAAATACCCTCATAAATAACAAAGATTCATTACAGAAAAACTGCTAATTTCCTGCTTATTTAGTGATCATTAAAGCCTCTGGAGTAATGCTCAGAATTAGTATAATGAATTACACTTATGTTAAATATCTTGCTGCATCATAGTGAGTAGACAATAGCATATAGTCATAGTTGTCTATTGTTAAGAATTTCATTCTGAAAACTATGTTGTCTGTCTGGCACTGTGTTACATTCAGAATGTAAGAAGGTAGACATTTAAAATAGGTATTCAGTGGGGCACCTGGATGGCTCAGTCGGTTAAGCATCTGACTTCGGCCCAAGTCATGATCTCACAGTTCGTGGGTTCAAGCCCTGCATCAGGCTCTGTGCTGACAGCTCAGAGCCTGGAGCCTGCTTCAGATTCTGTGTTTCCCTCTCTCTCTATTCCTCCCCTGCTCGTGCTCTATCTCTCTCTCTCTCTCAAAAATAAATAAATTTAAAAAAATTAAAAAAAAAGAATTTAAAATAGGTATTCGGTAAGTATATTTTAGATGTTATTTCAATTTGCCTATTAATGCCAAACTATTTTAGGGTTTAGGGGGAAAATGGTTTCTTTTTCTTCACTCCAATGTTTTTAATTTTGGAAAATACTCTCGTCTTTTAAAAGGGAGAAACTGATAGAATATTATAGAAAAATCAAATTACTCAAAGATTCCAAGCAAAATTGTTGGCATAAAATTAAATATTCACACTTTTTAGCATTTCTTTCCGATTTTTAAAATCTAATACTCTCAGTATTTGAATACTTATTTTCAAAAGTTCCCATTCAAGGGTGTTTTGTCAAAGATAACAACTGAGAAAAATGGCAAGTTTTGTGTCACTTTAAGGATGAATTGTGCCAACAAAGCTAAGGACAAAGGATGACCTCTTCTTTTGAGCCATTTGATGGAAAATGCGCTTTATTTCTGCCAATTTGCCAGTGCCATTGGGGTTATTCCCATAGACATGAAAACATGAGGACTTAATAAACTAAAATGAAGGTTTTTTTGTGAATGCAGTCAGTATGTAAGAACTAGAAGAGATATCATTACTGGTCAAGTAGCAGGATACTGAAAGCTTATACATATTAAGAGAGCCTTCATCATTTCTAATTACACATTTTTTAATTGAAAGGATCAAAAGTTTTCATTTTTAATATCTCTTTCAACAAAATAGGAAAAAGGAGTCAGTCCATGAACTGGCAACAGAGTCTCCTTTAGCTTCAGAATGCTCACTGCACGTAATTCGAAACAAGAAAAAGGAAGTCATGGTTTCTGGCTTCAGGCATTAGTGAAAAGCACAAGCACATGGATGTAATTTTCAGGAATTCTTTATTTTTTTTCCAATTTCATGATGACTTTACTTTTAGCTAAAAAAACAAAAAACAAAAAAATACAAAAATGACAACCAAAAACTAAAGGAACCAAAAAGTTCCTTATTTTAAAGAATCACATTTTGTTTTTGAAATTATGACTTGCAAAACATTAGGATTGTCGTATCTATACACACAACCTGTTTGATTTGTTTAAACTGATAAGTTTTATTAAAAGCAGGTGGCTAGCCTACCCATAAAAGCATAATTTGACAGGCAAACAATTGGTCAAATCCACTAAGCAATTGATTTGTCAGAATTTCTTCTGTATTATCTCATAATTCCAATGTTCCCAATTGCCTTTTCATTTTCTACCTCCCTGCTTCTGCCCCACCTCCAATTCTTTTTAAACACATGATTTTTTATTACTTAAGCTGAAGTTAATTTGAGGAATAGCTCTGTGTCTTATCCATCTTTACATTGAATAATAAATGCCTGGTATAGTCCTGGGATGAAGCTGTGTTTTAATACATGTTTATTGAATAAATAAATATGTATTTATGTATATGTATCAAATGGTCTAGCAGTTTGACTCAATTATCTATACCAACTGGATTGGTAGGAAGCCCTTCAAACACTTAATATTTGCTTACTTAGCTAATTGAACCGTTGATTCCTCCAAATCTTAAGATCATTCCTTGTCTTCCTAATTAATTACTTCAGGGTGAAAAATGCTTACGACGTTGAGGCATAGCAATGGAAAATATTCATGAAAGCTTTTATTACCAAATTGGAATACAGTGGATATAATAATATCATTTGTTTTAGGTCAGTTTATATCAATATATAATGATAAATATAAAGTTAAAAAATGCAAATCTATTTTAGAAGCCTTTATCATTCAGCAACTAACATACTTAAATTGGGTAAATTATATATAAATTTATTTCCCAATGACAGTAACTGTGGGAAGTCATTAACAATACAAAGTCTCACTAAGAAAGAAAGATAAATGGCACACTAGAAAGAATTGAAAAATAACAAATTTGAGCTAAGGCACTTCATAAAACCACTAAAGATAGTAAAGCAATACTGACCGACCAGGACAATTGATCAAAATGGAAGAAAATCAACAGTTAATAATCAATACACAAATAAATGCCTCCCATTCAAAAGGGAAAACAGATGTTACACCTGGGAGTCTGTGATACCATGTATAAATCAGAAACTGAATGAAAAATCAAGATCAAAGTATGAATAAACATTTATTTTATTGTAATATTGATGATGGCTTTAGAAGGGGGTTATATTATTTTATGACTACATAAATCTTTTTTTTTAACCTTTCAATTATATTCATTATGCATCAGAAAGAAACAGCACCAATGTAGGAATGCCACAAGATCCTGCTAGTAGTAGTTAACATGAAATACATTATTCAAAGTTGTTCAGTTAATGGGATCTATCCCCATGTAATATATTAATTACTGCTAGAGACTTGGTGGGTGTCTGATCACACTGTGAATGAATACATACTACAGAACTCAATATGTGTTAGGACCAAAGAGCTATGAATTAAACAGGGTTGGCCTCAGCTGGAAAGCTGTTAGACATATCTTGGGAAAACCATTATATTTCCTTACTAATAGGAAGTACTACCAACAGAATAAACACAAGTCTATTTTAGGCAAAGTAAAAAGGCATATTAAAGATGAATATTTCTTTGACAAATAAATGATTTTTCTTGAGCTAGTAGATTACCAAATTATATATACGATTATATATATATAATCTTTTACCTAGCTAACCATGACAGTAAATCACTAGTGACAAAAATGATGATATTATAAGAGCAAATTCTGAGGCTAAATGCATTCAATTCTTCTAGCAATACATAGGTTCAACTTTCATTCTGTTCAACAGGAATTGAGGCAGCATATGAAATATTTTCCTTTTAATAGGTGTATAGAAACATGTTTTGAAAGAAATCTATAACATTCATTGTCCATTGTTTTTCAAATCAAGAAAGGGACAATACAACTATAGTAAATAAATATATCACAAAATATATATTACACTGTAGAGTGTGGCCATTTATGAACAAATGGGATTTCTAGCTTTCCTTGTGGCACCACAGCTCTTTCTCCTTGCAGGTGTTCCATTTAGCTTCTATCTGTAGGTTGCATTTGTATCCGTAGGTTGCATTTGACACAGGGGCCTGAGATGAGCAACACTTTAGGTCAATGGGCTCTGAAAGAAGCCCTTTATCAGAAACTGTCAACTCACTTGTTGTTCCACTGAGACCTCAGCATTGCCTCGGGGCCCAGGCATTTGCTAACTGTTCATCTCCTCCCTTGTGAACCCCAATTCCCACTGATTACATTCCCATTCAGTGCTCGTTCTCAGAAACAATCACTAACAGACTGGATTTCTCGCACTGGTTTTCTTGTACTGCTGATGTCAGATGGACATCCATTCATTCCAGAAGTTTGGACTTCCACTTATTGCTCTGCTGACCCACTTGAATTGACATCCTGGGTTTGGACCTTGAGTTTAATCCTTGGATAATAGTGCTTGTATCCAACCTGAGTTTGGGCTGACCTTCTGATTTGGAAACTGATTTTTGTAATGATCACTACTTGTACTCCTTCCTATATTAAGGAATACTTGCTTCTACTTGCAAAAGAAAAATGGCAATAGGTAGATTGCCAGAATTCTCAACGAAACACTCCAAGATGAGAGAAAGCAAGAAAGCAAGAAAGCAAGAAAGGAAGGAAGGAAGGAAGGAAGGAAGAAAGGGAGAAAAGAAAGTCTTTCAGTAGCATAGAGACATGAATACCAAATAATTTCTTGTTAATAATGAAAAGAATGAGAGATATCATGATCAAGTGGAGTCAAGTGATACTATGTTTCTTTTATAACTCAAATATTTTGTTTATTGTAACATAACTTCTCTGCAGTGGTCTTCTGGGTCTCGGCTTATTTGACAGCATTTTACTTGAAACTTAGAGGTAGTAAAGGTGGAGAAAAAGAAATTTGTTTACTTTTTTTTAAAGATAAGTATACATGATTGAAAGGAAAGGCTGGAAGAAAATGAAAACAGGAGATATGGTAGTAAAGAAAATCCACTCTGGAGGAGGAGTTTGAGGCATATTTGGCTCTGTGCTTTCTAAATTGGTCAAAGAAATGGAAGGAACATGATTCATGCATGACCTGTATACAGGAATAAATAGGAGACTCATTGCTGAAAGAAAAAGTACAACTTTTGGGGGGATGCTGAGTTCTATCGAAAACACTTCCCAGGAATCATGAAAGAGTATTTGGTATTTAACAATTGTTGGTTACCTGAGTATCCATCAACCCAATTATCACAAATTGCATGTCTTTGACTTTTTTCAAATGATTTTGAGTTTATACAACTTAACAATAGAACTAACTGCAAATATCAGAGTATTTTTACAAAGTCAATAAAATCAGTTAAGGTGTTATATCAAACAAGCAATGTATTGCTATGAAAAAAATTATATCGGAAAATCATGAACAGGAGAATCTTTTTTTTTTTCCCCTTTGAGGATTTCAGGTCTACTCCTCTAATGAAATGAAGTGAAAAAATATACTCCTTTTAAAAATAGAGATGAAATGAAAGGGAAAATGATTCTTTTCTTTTCTCCAAATTCCCAGCTAATGTTTATTTCCTGTTTTAAGTTTTTTATGGCCTAATACCAATGAGAAACAATAGGTTATTTAAATTCTTGGGAGACCATCCCAACTTTCCTTTGGAAACTAAACTCCTTACTTTTCTTCCTAATTGAGCTTGTACACATCAATGATATGTATTTTAATGTGCTATAAATATCTTCTAGATAACCAAGTATGTTGAAATTGCCCATCTCTCAGTTGAGCAAATGCATTAATTCTATGAAGGATATTTTATTACATTGGCAACAGATCTGAACAGCTTATATGAAGAAAGTTAATTCACTTTAATGAAAAAAATGTATATATATATATATATATATATATTACATTATGATGCTTGTGTTCAGTTTGTATTCATTCCTAAAATTCACAAACTTAGAGAGAAAAGGATATCAGGAAGGTCTCCAAACAATGTCTTTGTAACCTGAAACTGAGCTTAACTTTAACAAAATTAAAAAGTTAAATATTTTATATAAAAAATATAAGCTAAGATTGGGCTGGTGACCACAGGATGTCTAATATATTTTTATTCTGATAAAGTTTTACATTTTATTCAAGAGGCCAAGTGTTATTTAACACAAAAAAATGTATATTTTTTCCATAATTGGAAAAAAACATGAGATATACATATGATTGTTATTTATAACATTAATGTATATTGTTAATTCTACCAATGAGAAAAATCTCTGTAAGAGCTAGAAATCCAGAGGATATTCTGAAAAAACTACTTTGTTAGTATTAGTAGGTCTTGGGGGATTGTTGAAGAACGCTTGATGAGGGACAAAATTATGACCTAGTATTCATATATTTGGATTGGGAAATTGAGCAGCCATACACTAGGAATCACAATCAGCTACTGATTTTCCAGACAGGAAAGTGATTCATCAAGGAAGTCTCTTGAGGCTTTTTAACTCACAAAGTGGAGTTTTACAAAGGCTAATTTCAGGTCAAAATATGCATGTGTGCTACCACACAGATATTTTTCCTTCCTGATAGTAGCTTACATTTAGAGATGTACTCTTTTGTAAACCTTTAAATATGGAACTTCTTAGTTTATTTAGTGATGATACATTAAATCCATGAGGTACTTCCTGAGTCCAGTCCCTCCTCTACACATATTTCTAAGTGACTGCTGTACTAGGTCTTTATAAAGTTAAGCCATAGGAGTCTTGGGCAGCAAAAGCATAAAGGCAAAGTCTCAAGTCTAAGCAATGGCGGGGAGGTCATTCACTAGCATGCATATTAGGCCATGATTTTGACTTCCAAATTTCCTCATAAAATACAATTTTGTTTAGCAATTTCATTATATAGATACTTAAAAAAAAAAAACCTGTTCCTTAGAGATTGCTTCTCTATTATAAATTTGTACTTTTACTTATAATCCCCAGCATCATCCTTTCTGGTGAGATCAGTAGTGCAGCTAAAATAATCATGGATTCTGAAGCACATTATCTAGATGCATATCTCTACCCTGATACCTTCCCAATGTATGATCTTGACAAATTATTTTAACTCTTTATTCTTCAGTTTTCTCCTCTATAAAATGGAAACAATGATGATATCAACCTCAGAAGGTTATTAGAAGGATTAGACAATTAGTAAATATAAAACACGAGTTCATAAAACATTACATATTTCTACTATTTCTCTATACAGTGGTTTTATAATATTTCAGTGTATTTATTCATTAATCCATGCATTATATTAGCAGTGGCACTCTTTTCTGAGGTAAAATTTCAGGGGAAAATCCAATATGCAAAGAAAATTCTACTCTTGAAGACCCTAGCATAAGAACAATGTTATGGGAACTCCCCCATAGAGTGCCATAGAATCCTCTGGCTCCCCAGAGCAGAGCTGGAAAATAAATCCTTTAAAAAGAAATATGAAATGTAGACTATATCTCCTTAGCTATAATCTCCTACAGTGACTAAAGGAGTCTAATCTACTAACATGGAGACTATAGAGATGGCATTTATTTTGGTAATTGTAAATATAATTAACACCCAATGTTACATGACTTTCAAGTGTACAATGTAGTGATTCAACAGGTCTACACATTATGCTATGCTTACCACAAGTGTAGCTACTATCTATAAATGGCATTTTTAATGAAAGAAAATATTTTTCCAAATATTCAAGAAAGGATATTACATGGCAGATGTAAGCATACAATACAATAACAATATGGGAGATATTGTTATATATAATATATGTATTGTATGTATATAATGTATTAATAAGTATGTATAATTGTATGTATAATACAATAATATAATTGTATGTATGTATAACATAATAAGTATGTATAATTGTATAATTGTATGTATGTATGTATTAATAAGTATGCATAAATGTATATATGTATGTAAGTATGTATTAATAAGTATGTATAACAATACAATAACAATACGGGAGATATATATATATCAATGGGAGATTGAACAGTCACATGACTCCCATATAAAGTTCGATCTTGAGATGTAATTTAAAGAAACCAAAATTAATTTATTAGAGGGATGTCTAAAAAGTACACAAAATCATTACCATAATAACTATAAAAATTACTAACACCATTAAAGAAATCTATACTATAATTATACATACTTAATAATTAATTAATTATACATACTTATTAATACATACTTAGAAAGGTTTATTTCTAAAATTGTAAAAGATGGAAGACTTCGTTAAAGTCACTTAAAAATACCTAGTATCTGTTTGTAACTCTTGGGTTGTTCTTAAGCATATATGTATGCATATAAAAAACTCTATATACTCTATAGCTGTGTCTCATGTTCTTTATTTATAATATTCTGTTAAATGTGTTTTCATACTTTATTAAAGAAAATTGTTTAATGTTTATTTTTGAGAGACAGAGTATGAGTAGGGGAGGGGCAGAGAGAGAGGGAGACACAGAATCTGAAGAAGGCTCCAGGCTCTGAGCTGTCAGCACCGGATGTGGGGCTCAAACTCATGAGCAGTGAGATCATGACCTGAGCCGAAGTTGAACACTTAACCTACTAAGACACACAGGTGACCCTAAGTGTGTTTTAATACTTTAATCTTAATATACGTTCCTTTCATTAAAGAGTACAAAATATGGTCATGGTTTTATTTTGCAAATTAACTACTGTTACATGTATTATTTATGCATTTATCTCTCTATAAACATTCGATTTTACATACTTTAGAGAAGTTGATTCTCTTTCTTGCATATGGATACATATGCATGTACACACACACATGCACACAGACATGTGATTATCCTAAATGAAATTCTTATGACACAATCTGCAAAATGAAGAATAACAATTTCTGTTCACTTCAACATTATATTAAAATATGTTTTTATTTTCTTTTTTTATCCCTCAGGGTAAAACCATTTGCCTAGTGGCCCATACTGTTCACAGGTGATGCAGAAGTTGTGATTCTATTAAGCCTCTTTCAGCCATAAATTTCATTTTTCTTTAGCTATTACAGAGAATGGCTAGGGACAAAAAGGCAATATCTATGGAGTTACTTTATATTACCAGAAGAATGTAACTATAAGTTAAATGTATGGCATCGGGTATGGGCAAGAGAGTGGGAATTTGATTCATGGTGCCCCTAAATTCCATGAATAACTAGAAGGTTACAATGGTGTTCTTTTGCATTTCAACACTGAGGGAAAGTATGAGTAGTGTTTGCTGAAATTCACTCATACTGCTCTCACTCTGTGAAGACACTCCACAGGACTACAAGAATCAAAATCATCATTACCTAAGATCACAGCTCATTAGCATTGCTGCTAAAAGCTCCCGAAGTCACCATTCATATGCCTTTCAGACACACCATAAGAAGATCAATAACCACTGATGCTTATAAAGGGGCAAAAAAATTCAATAATGCATCACACAATGTTATACTTCTGTTTCAGTATGCATATTCAAATCCACTTTGGTTAAAAAAGCAAAAACCATTTCTGTACAATCAAGCTCGAGAGCTGAATATGTTGTTAATGGATTCTTTTCAATGTTCCCCACCAAACAAACAGCATATTTGAATTTGATTTGATATCTGTGGAAAGGAAACCACAATGTTACCTGTTATATAGGTGAGAACAAATTAGGTATTCTGCTGCTCTCTTTGGGCAATCTCCATTTACTTAAAAAAAATCATTTGGTAAGATAGCTATAATGTCTCTGGCACTTAAGGTTGTGACTAGAAAATAGTTTTCTACTTTAAAAATAAATGTCTTGGCTTCACTCCAACATTTATTTTCAATAAATGCCTAAGCATTTATCTTGCAGCAGGAGACCATTATCCAGTCACAACGTTCAATTTCTTTGACATTATCTCTTAAGTAAAACAGTAGTGTTAAGAATAAAGGACTTGCTGATTGAAAGAGTGCCATTAGTATGCTGGGTGGGTGAACAAATAATGTGGGTGAAGATCACACCCCCCACCATCAACATCTGAAGTAGAAGAAGCACATGTTTTCTTCTCTTTAGATACACTTGTGTATTGGGACTTCTAAAGAGCTAGACCAAGTAAGAACCCTAGAAAGTGAATTTTCTAGCATTTAGTAGATTAGATGACAT
Organism: Cryptoprocta ferox; assembly: GCA_028646485.1. NCBI lineage: Eukaryota > Metazoa > Chordata > Mammalia > Carnivora > Eupleridae > Cryptoprocta > Cryptoprocta ferox. Next base: position 56,177,837 of record CM053568.1, on the reverse strand, counting down.
CTCTCATATAATTTAATCTCCTCTGTTATTTGATGTGTTACATAGCCACTCTTGAATGTTTGTGTGTAATGGAGGTTCACATGATTTGTATTGGCTCTGAGAGATCCCCACTACAATAGTTAAGGTATACTCTTTATGATAATCTCTCTATGATATGACAACCTGCGTGCTATTTCTCTTCTTCCAATAATCATTGGAAATTTTGGTTTCCTTGAATTTTAATAAATTTAGGAGGCTAAACCTATTCTGATTTAGTAAACCACTTCCTATCAAAATAGGTTTAGCCTCCTGAATTGTGGCAATAGCAGACTAGGTACGGATGTTCATTATGAGATATACTGTCTATATTTTGTAGCCAATCACTGTTACAGTGGTGGAGGGAGTAGAGGCATTATAGAACCCTTGAGGAGAGGGTATCCATTATGGAAAAACAATTTATTAGTGGGAATGGAAATATATTTAAGGAAAAAACAAATTCCTAGATACAGATATGATTATATCACCCCTCTCTTTAAATATTTAACTACTGAACTCCCTGCTATCTGGTAAAAAACTTCTGAAGTTCTCAATATGGAAATGACAAGGTGCTTCTTAACATACAGTAACAAGAATTGTCAGGCTTTGGCTTAAATCACCATTCTACCCCTTCTTTGACAAAGCACTATCAGATTATCAGTCACCTTATTATCTCCCATTCTGGATATAGGCCATAAGCTGATATTTTCTCTAATATAGGGATCATTGCAAACAAACTTTAAGACGAGTCCCCTTTCTTCCCAATAAAACCACTGCTACTGTTAGAATAGCACAGAAGCATTAACTAAGTTGTATGTATTTATAAATTTGTAACCCCAATGCCAAGCATAGTATATTTGACTTTCTGTGGGTTGAGCCCTGAAATTGGATTTTTTCCTCATTTCCATAATTGATTTTTTTCATAGTAAAGGTTGAGAATCATTGCTTCATAGCTCTCTTCAAATTATTTTTCTTTCATGGAACCTATATGCATCACCTCCAGAGGTAATGATCTTTATCTTCCTTGATTTCTAGATCAATTTGTTTGTAACACTAAAGTGACACCTATCACATACCACCCTGTGCTACAATTATTTGCAAATATGTTTCATCACCTATGGGAATGAGATCTGCATCTTTCATATATTACCCTTTGAGCAGCACCTAGCCTAGAGCCTAGTATATTGTAGAAAGACTTTTCAGATCACAGAAAAATAAAAAATCAGTGCTGTCTGTATTCAACATTCAAATACAGAGATATCCTGAGGTCTAGGCTACATGGCATATGTAGGTATCAAGTTGGTCCTTTTTCAGAAGGCTCCTTCCAGCCATACAAATGCACAAAAGTGTAGAGTTTAAAAGGGGTCCAGGCGCAGAGTGGTTGGAAATCCTGTGTTGGAAACTGACCTTCCTCTTCACAGTGAGGACAGCAGCTCTCAGCCTTGCCACTGTTGTAGGACAGGTCATCATAGGAGGCATTTCTAAAAACCCACTGGCAAGGAAGTGAAAGTTGTATGTTATCAGGTGTTATCCAGCACCCTTGATTCTGCAGACCAATGATGGGAGTGAGCACACCGAGGTTGGCTAGATAAGCTGACAAGTGTTTTATATTTTAAAAATCTCAGTGGTACCATAAGATATGAAAAAAATGTTCTGATGAAAGCTGTCATAACCATCATTATGAATGAGGAAATATCCTTTTCCAACACAGAAGCTTATACTTAAATATAAAAATTAGCTCATATGAAACTTCGTAGGTATCACTGTAAAGCTCCTTCCATGGATAATGTCCACCATAAAATGCATAAAGAATTCTAATGAGAACACCTGGAAAATACCTTTTTTTTAAAAGATTTTTTTTAATGTTTTATTTATTTTTGAGAGAGAGACAGCGTGAGCAGGGGAGGGTCGGAAAGAGAGGGAGACACAGAATCCGAAGACAGGCTCCAGGCTCTGAGCTAGCTGTCAGCACAGAGCCCGATGTGGGGCTAGAACCCACTAACCGTGAGATCATGACCTGAGCCAAAGTCAGACGCTCAACCGACTGAGCCACCCAGGTGCCCCGGCAAATACCTTTTTTTGTCTTAGCATGAAAGATCTGCTTCTGCTGAACAATAAACTAATTTTTATCATATTATTTCCATTATATGGAAATATAATAAACTTTAGACTGAAGTCTAAGATGTTTTGATCTTTCTTTGAACAATTAGAGAACTCAGAAGCAAATGGCAGCTTCTTTTAAAAGTGTAGAGGTATATGATATGGATTTCTGTATACTAATTTTATTTCTGACTTTATTTTTGTACTGTGGCCCCTTACTCTGACTTTCTCAATAGTCTGATGCATCCTTTTGTACTGTATGAACACTTTAGTAAGATTTTCCAAATCCTTTGTGTAATCATCTAGGATTCAAACAGACAACATAATGCCAAATTATTTGCTTCTTCTTTTGCGTCAACAGTCTAATTTATCCTGATTGCTAATGTGTCATAGTCTCATTCTTATATTTTAATTCCAATATAAATTGGTCCTAAACATCTTTGGTGATGAAAAACCTCATATATTATCTACAGGGCATTTGCTTTAGAAAGGGATGAGAAAGGCATCACAACTGTGCTTCACTGATTATTCCTCTTTTATTTTGAATGTGGAATTCAAAATGACAGATTTGAAAAAGGAAATTTAAACAAAACTCTATAGTACCATCTAAATTGAGCAAAAATTATCATCTTAAACAACGATAAATGTCATATTAAAATAGCAAAAGGAAAATATCCTTCAGATGACTAGGTCAGCCAATTTAAATCTTTTAAGATCCTCTTTTTCTGAATGTCCAGCTGTCATCAAAAAATGAACTCTGATGATCTTTCAATTTCAGGGCTTTGGGAAAAAATTTAAGATTGCAAGTCATTTCTGTAAAGCTCACAGGACAACTGGTACTCTAAAGTCAATTCTCAATTACCTTTGGCATGGGTGATAGGATTACATGGACATTTGTTGACAATTTTCAGACATTCCCTCATCCAGCTCTCTCAATATCTCCTATCACCAAGCCTTTCTTGGGAAGCCTGCTAACAAGAAGTAAAATGTACAGATTTGAGTTGTACCTTATTTTACTTCTGCAAGCTTATAGAGGAAATTGAAATTTCTAAAGATATTTTGTAAGAAACAGAACATGAAGAGAGGAAACAAAGGTAAAACAACATAAGAAAAACTGGCACCTGTAATTCTGAGTATAGCCTGCACTGGGACATGCACTATAAAAATTCAAGTTGACTAATAAACACTTACTGAGCTTGCCAAATAGGAAAGGAGGGAAAGAAGGCAGTGCTTGGAAAATAGAACAATACCTATGCATTTACGTATTCTAGTTCTTCAAATTACAAAGGGCACACTATGTGAACTTACTTTTGGGGTTTCAGGTGATCCTCACTGGAGAGGAAGCATTATCAATAAGGGAGGGCACAATTCAAAACCTAGTAACACTGACACAAAAAATATCACTGAGTCATTAGAGCAAGCCAAGCAAACATGGAAAGACACGAGTTAACTGCAGAATAAAGAGCACTGATAAGCTTGGCATACATTCTCTTTTCAATTTAAAGAGGACTTGTTGGCTACTAACGTCTGAAAAATGAATTCTAATGCTTGTAAGGAAACAAATTATAAAGCTTATTAATTATAAAACAAATTATAAACAGTATAGGCTATGGTGTTGATCATCTGGATTCATGGCATGGCTTTACCTATTATTTTATGCTAGTTTCTTAAACTTTCTGTGCCTCCATTTCTCTATCTGTCCAATGGGAATAATATAAATACCTCATGTAGCTTCATTGGACTATGTGAGGATTAAATGAGTTAGTCTGCTAGATAATATGAAATCAATAAATGAAAGTCATTATTCATATTAGAATACTATCTTAATGCTGATATACAAAATAGAGAAATAAACAACAATCCTACAGGCAAGGTAATCTTTGGTAATAAAACAAAAACAACTAAAGCAATCAGCCAAACATTAAAACTGAAATATTTGCACCCAGGATAAAAATGCAAACTATATTGCAAAATGAAAATGAAAAGTAAAATCTATTTTTGCATCTTTTTTCTTCCTTGTTGAGAATTTTTTATTAGGTATTTCAGAAAAAATATATAAATAGCCATACATTCTTGTAACTATTTATGAAAGTGATAAAATTCCATACTATTGATATTTTTCTGCACCTTGCTTTCTGTCCCCCAGGTAATAATGCATCTCTGGGAGCTGTCCCTAACTCCACATTCAGAGCACTATTCCCTCTTAACACCTGCATAGTATTCCAGATACAGATATAAAATTCTTCTAAACAATTTTATAGTATTAGAAATTCAGGTTGTGTTGGTAGTTGATAAACAAATAGCATTGCAAAAATATCTATTTATCCATTACTTAAAATATTTCTTTGAAAGATTCTGAAGGCATATTCCCAGAAGTGGAATTTCTAGATCAAGAACCCTCCAAAGACGTATTATCAAATAAACCTCCAACTACACTCTCAACAAAATCTGAGAACTCTTTCCCTGGAATTTTTCCAAGCTTTATGTTTTGCCAATCTGCTGGTATAAAAATTTATAAATGCTTATTAATATTCCAACATCATTTTTTATGCTGGCTATGAGAAAATGATGCCTTGATAACAAACTATTTTATAATGTTTATTTTTGAGAAAGAGAGAGCGAGGGAGGGGCAGAGAAAGGGGGGGACAGAGGATCTGAATCAGGCTCTGCGCTGACAACAGATTGCCCAAAGTGGAGCTCAGAACCCTGAGATCATGACCTGAGGCAAAGTTGAATGCTCAACTGACTGAGCCACCCAGGTGCCCCAAACTATCTTGTATTATTGTCATTTTAAAAAATAAATAATAAACATGGTAAAAAATATAATAGTTCTTATAAAAGTGGGTGTTTTTGTTTCTCCCCATGGAAGGATTTTCAAGTATCATTATCCTATCTTATGAGATGTTTATGGTCAAGAATAGTTAATAACCTGGATACAGAAATATCTCGACTCATATACACACACAGAGACACAAGTATACCATGCACACACAGTATATGCTGTAAGCACACTAATATCAAGAAACAGAGCATAGTGACTTCAGTACGGTAATATCCCAAGCGTTATTATTTAAAGGAAACCTAATAGATTAAGAATTTAGTAATGTTCAGCCCAAACTTTTCTGAGGGTTACTTAACCATTACAGATGGAAGATAAAAGCTAATACATGTACAAATGACATTTTATGTCTCTTTCAATGTATCAAACAAATTTTTTTTAAATTTGAGGTTATCTGTTAAATTTCCCTGATAGTATGTATTTAACACCTCAGGCAAACTTACTAAAATTTTCTCCTGAAAATTAAAAAGGCACTTCATTTGTTTACATAAAATTTTGTGTTCATTTGGCTTCTGGAATCAGTCAGGAGACAAAGTCCTCACTCTATTGCCTTACACGAAATGGCTTGTTGGTTTTTATTTGTAAATCTCAGTAGGTTTCTAACACATTCAGAAAAAAATATAGCAAACTTGGAACAATTCACTAAATGTAAATGTAGAAACTTTCTTATGAACTTAGTAGGTAAATGATTACTACAAATCATGTCTATATATTTCATATTAGAATACCAGAAGCCATAGAAGCATTTTAACATACACAAAAACTAAAATGTCCCTTGTTATTTGTATTACTTCATGATGTATTATCGTATCTTCAGTATCCTAATTACCAATCATAAAATTTGAATAATCCTTCAAAATTCCAATGCAAGGATAAATCATATGAGAGCCCTCTGGTGGCCAAAATAGTGCCATTAAATTTTCACTAGAGAAGTTCAGGGTTGGTCAGAGAAGACCCTACCTTGAAATTAAGAAACTTTATTTGGCATCTATTTTAAGTTGTTATATTTATAATATGCCAATTCAGTTGATAGGTTACAAAGTGACAACATATTTTAATGCCTGTTGCCAAACTCAAACAGTAATATTTCACACACAGAATTCAATATTTAAATTGAACGGAAAAATATTATGTTTCAATGTTTCAATGCAGAAAATCATAGGTTGCTTTAGACGAACAGAATTATTGAATCATAGAATTTTATAGCAGGAATAAATCTTAGAGTTAACTTAGTACAATTTCCTCATTTAATGAATAAGGAAAATTAGGTCAAGGTAGGTTAAATGCTTTGCATATGGTCATAGAGTAATTATCGGGAGTGCTGGGCAAGAGCCCATTTCAATGTTTCAACGTCAAGTGGTGAGGTAAAAATGTGGTCATTTAACTATGCTTCATTTTTTTTTCTATTTCCTGTACATAGAATTTTTACTTAGATTTATTTAACCTTGTTTTCATGATTTTTAAAAAATCTTGCTTCTGAAAGTTTTTCAGGTTAAGACATGGGCATCAAGTGATTTGCAATTTCAAAGTAAAGCAGAGGAGTATAAAAGCAGAAATGAAACTAGACATATATTCAATTTTTATTGTTCTGTAATAGATTACCACACAGTTAACAGCTTAAGACAACACCCATTTATGAGCTCACAATTCTGTAGGTCAGAAGTTCAGGCAGTGTGGCTAGATTCTCTGCTCGAGGTATCACAGGCCTTGAAATCAAAGTGTTTCTGGGTTTTGTGTCATCTGAAGGGTCTGGGGTAAAATCTTCCAAACTCACTCATCTTGGTGACAAAATTCAGTTCTTGTGGTATAGGATTGAGGTTCCTCTTTCTTGCTGGATTTTGGCTAAGACGTTGCTCTCAGCTCGAAGTGTTCTTAATTCCTTGCCCCATGGCTCCCACAAAGCTAGCAACAGAGACCCTCTTTTGTTGAATCCCTGCCACATTTCAACTCTCATTTTTAGAAACTGCCTGGTTCCTTGAAAAAACTTATATATATTCACAGGGCTATTTATAGGTCAGTATTACCCATGGTAATTTATCCTTCTTCAATTGTGCCATCTAACAATCTAATCATGAGAGTGATTATCCTATCCTTTCCACACATACTGAAATTGTATGCTGGGTGTATGGTTGCATGGGTCTTGAGGGCCATCTTAGAATTCTGCCTACCAAAAGCAAATAGTTTTCCTATTAAGAGACACTTCAGTGAACAAGAAGATTTTACTTTCTTTTGCATTTGTCATGATCTATCTCAATGTATAATTTAGCATCCTAACAGAAGTTATATACTAGAAAAGTCTTATGATATTAAAATACACTCTAAAATTTGTTAACAATGAATTTTAAAATATATACATTTATTGTATTAGGCTTTCTTCTAGCTTAGAATCCATCACTGAAAAAAAAAAAGAAAGATTACTGTCCCTGTGATACTTACATTCCAATGGGTAGAGATAGATAATACATGATAAATATAATCAATAAGTAAAACATCAAATATAATAAGTGAAAAGTTCTATGAAAGAAAAGTAAAAGTGATCAGGATAAAAAAAGCGTTCAGAGTATCTGGGACAGAATAGGGAAGGAGGATAACAAGGGTGGTCCTCTCCAAGAAGGTAAAATATGAACAAAGATATAAAGGAAGGGATGGAGCTGTCCAGGAAGATATCTGGGGGAGAAATAACTGAAGAAGAAACAAAAAGGGCATTGGCCCTAAGGCAAGACCATGCCTGGCTTTTCAGAACATAGCAAGGAAGAACATGTAACTGCAATGGAATGAATAAAAAAAAAAAAGAAGAAGAAAAAGAAAAAAAAAAAAACAAGACTGAAGGTCAAGAGGTAATGAGAAAGCACATGTGGTCCACTGTAGAGTCCAGATGAAATAGAACACCATTGCAGAAGGGTGACATGTATAACCCAAGTTTTAGAAGGGTCACTCTGGCTGCTTTATTAAAAGTGGATTGTGGAGGGACAAGAGTAAAAACAGGAAGACCTATTAAGAGGCTACTGCTGAAATCAGGCTATAGATATAATGGTTTGGACTAGGGTTTTAGGAGTGGAGGTAATAAGAATTATATTGACAATATATTTTGAACATATTGACAATAGAGCAAATAGCATTTTTACTGCATTCAAGTGTGACATAGGGGATAAAGAGAGAAGTTAGGAAAGATTTCAAGGATTTTAGTTTGAGTGGCTGAATAAATGGAATTGCTATAATCTGAAGAAAATAATAGAGAAGGTGAGAGAGGTCAGGAACTTACTTTTTGGACATGTTGCATTTGAGATGGCTTTTAGATATCCAAGTAGATAAGTCAAGTAGACAATTGGGCATTAAATCTGAGTTCATGAGAGAGATTTGGCTTGAAGATATAAATTTGAGACTCCCTTAGAAGACTCCCAAAGAAAGTTTTTGAAAGCCATGAGATTGGATGAGACCACAAGGTAGTGAGTAAAGGCAGAATAAAAGAACCAATGACTGAGCCCTGCAGCATTACAACATTAGGAGGTTGGACAAAGATGAAAAATGAATAAGGAGATGGCAAAAGAAACCTGTGAAAGAGAAGGAAAGCTAGACCATGTGAAGCGAAGAAGAAATATATCAAGAAAGCAGGAATGATCAACTGTTCCAAATGCTACCATAATATTTAATGAAGTGGGTTTTGAGACTGGAGCATTGGATTTAGCGATTTGTAAAACATAATGACATTGACAAGTTTTGATGGAATGATAGGGGTAGAAGACTGACTCGGACAATTTTAAGAGAGAACACAAGAAGAGGAATGACAGAAAATAAATACAAATGACAGTTTCAGGAAATTTCCCTGCAAAAAAAAGGAGCCAAGACATGGGGAGTGTGTAGCTTGCATAAAAATTGGGGTCAGTGGAAAGTTAGTATATTTTTTGAATCTTGGAGAAGTTAGCAGCATGTTTGCATGGTTATGGAAACAATCTAGTAGGAATGAAAAATTGATGTAGGACAGAGAAGAGAATTGTTAAAATGATGTCTTTAACCAAATGGCTGAGGAACAACTAATGTGGATTATTCTTGTTGCATAATAACAATGATGTTATTGTTTATTATGCCTATCAAACCCCATTAAGTCTATGTTACTATAAACAAACCAATTTAAGTATGAACATACATTTGAATTCTTCAGAGAATTTTTTATCTGAATCACATGGGTGCTTGCTACCCTTTACACACTGATTTTACAAAATACAGCTGACTTCCAGATGTCATTTTCTGTTCCAGTCACATGTAGAGAAAGTGAGTTATGTTGAAAGCGGGGGGGATACGTAGGGAGAAGTGTGAATATTAGTAAAGCTAATCATGTTAATTAGAATATGTATCTTAAATAAGAATGGATGAAGAGTCAGAAGATTCCATTTTTTGGCCCCCAAGTACTACTTCCCTGCTTTTCTAAATTTACAAAGACAAATTCTCTATGTTTTATTTTCAGTATTTAACAAATAAATTCATTGGATCTCTAAGATCCATTCTAATGAACTCAATACAAAGATATTCCCCAAATTCCTCTTATATATAAGAGATAAGATACAAAGCTGGCACCCAGCACCTGGTGAGGAAGACAAAGTCACAGTGAATTAAAAGAAAATAAGAGGCAAATAAATCTATAAACTAGCGGGAGTATCAGGTTCCTCAATGCAACCTTCACTCTGTTGGCCCTCCCTTGTTCCTTCTTCTCATTTGCTAACCCATCAGGAGACTTCAGTTTTCTTTTTTCATTTTATTTATTTATTTATTTTTTATTTTTTTTTATTAACTTTATAGTTTATTGTCAGGTTGGTTTCCATATAACACCCAGTGCTCTTCCCCATCATGACCAGGAGACTTCAGTTTTCTTGTGCCTGAATTCCTTTCTGATTATATATTTGAGAGCTTTGGAATTAGGAAGTCTATTATGTTAATAGTTTTACAGCAAATGATTGATTTAGATACCAGCAAAATCTGGTTCTATAAATACTGTGAGAATATATGGTTAACTGGAATAGAGGCTGTTGTGAACCGAGTGCTTTCTTTCTGTGAGGATTTGTGGCATGTCAGATATTAATCTTATGTTGAAATTTAAATTCTTGTTCTGCTCATGGAGCTCTGGACTTAAACCAGATAAAATTCTTTTCAGTTTACCCATGTTTTCCCCCTAAAGGTCTGTGGATTTCCACTGGTCTGGTGTTACACAGGGAGGGAACTTGCATGCTATCATTAGGCCTGAAATGAGGCAAGATTGAGGGTTTGGTGAATACTTTGAATGGCTTTAGATCCTATGCCTGAGAAATCATATATAGGTCCCTTTGCAGCTTCCAGAAGACCTAAAATGTGGCCAACAATTTTTAAGGATAGCAGATCAAAGAGAACAGTTTTAAGTGGCAAATGAATGAGGGAAAGAAACAAAGTAGTTAAATATAGTTCTTTTGGCCAAAGGTACTGCAATATCACTATTAAATCAGAGGATGTGCTGTTCAATAGTCCTTAAAATAAAAAACCATCACACAGTTACGAGGGCAATAGTGCAGAGTATTTTAGGATAACCCTGTCTCAAGCAATTGGAATATATTTGACATTATAAAGGCATCATAGATATATTTATTGATTGGACTTGAGATTTATGTCGTTCTCATTTGTTTTCCAGGTAACATCTTTACCTACCACAACTATTTCTCTATTCTCTATTTACTGTTATATTTCTATTCTGTGATTCTCTGGGATTTTTCACTTTCTTAACAAAGAAACTATTGCTAAACTTTCTTCTTCCTTTTTGTGAATGGACTATGCAGAGAAGAATGAGATTTTCTACAGGGATTTATTTATTTTTTTCATGTTATAAATACGAATTAAAACATGTTTCTGACCACATCTACTAGGAAATCTATTGTTCAAAGAGTTTTCCAAAAGAGTATATGCTCCTATTCTTTGTATTGTTGTTCAAAAGCATTTGTAATATTTAAAAAGATATTAAAGGAGTACCTGGATGGCTCGATCTGTTAAACATCCAACTCTTGATCTCAGCTCAGGTCATGATCTCACGGTTTGTGAGTTTGAGTCCCACATCAGGTTCTGCACTGATGGTGCAGAGACTGCTTGGGGTTCTGTCTCTCCATCTCTCTGCTCCTCCCCTACATGTGTACTCTCTCTCTCTCTCTCTCTCTCTCTCTCTGGCTGTCTTTCTCAAAATAAGTAAATATAAAAATTCAAAAAATAAAAAGATACCAAATAAACATGTTTATTTTTTCTCCATATATTTCTGAACTGGTTATATTCAGTCTGTTGTCTATTTATAAACTGAGCTAGTCCCAAATTATTTACATTATTCTATGTGCTTATTAATTTTCCAGATATTAAAATGGTTTTATTTCAAATAGAATGAATTATTTTTATTGATTAGAAATACAATTGTTTCATAAAGTGAAATCATAGGAATATACACAATATTTATACATATATCTATATCTACAGTATTTTAATAAATATTCCTAAAAACACTTTAGCTTCAGGTAATCTGGAATGAATTTGGAAAGGCAGCTTCTAAGGAGCACAGAATTAAAATAAATATCAACTTTTTGCGTTCACAGAGAACCTTTCTAGTTGTAACCCTGAGTATGCACTGGCTAACCATACCAGCAGTCATAAAGGAACTGACTGGCTCCCATGCTCCAGAAACAGATTTGTCCACAATATAACCACTCTATATCTCAGGAATCACTGCAGAGACCTAGCAAGACTAGAAGAAATAATACATACAGAGAAGGGCCTATGCCTGAATCAGATTCAGACTTTGTGATTAATCCAACACCTTTGCAGTCTGAGTACCAATCATTAACGTCATTAAGCTGCTTGTTTCTTAATTGCATTCTTGTGTAGGAGACTCAAGGCAAAAATGAACCAGCTCTGAAAAGTCCACAATCAAAGTTGATTGCGTCCAACCTTACTGTTGCACCTCTATTAACCTACAAGCTGTGTGGGCAGGACTTACAAAAAGCACTTTGGAAGAAAAACCGGCTCCTTCAGATTTTGCTACACTTGCATTTATTATGAATTTTCTGGAAGTTATGAGGTGGATTTGCTAATGACCCCTGTCATAGACAGTCATTATCTCAAACTGTGAATACTGGTTGTCATTTTCAGAGTCAACAGATGTTGACCTTCGTGTGGCAACTTTTCCTTCATTGCATGAACTTAATCAACATTATATCCTTCAGTTTTCTATAAAATGCACTATCCAATTAGAAAGTAAGCTTTTTAAAAAGAAAGGTCGGGGGTTAAAATCTCATTTAAGCTGCATTAAGCTAAATGTGGCTTTGGGCTATTTGTATTAGCAGGAGCTATTTATGATTTCTCTAAAGGAGAGAAAAGGACACTAGGGGACTACAAAGAAATGGATTTAATGGTATGCATGATTTCACATTCAATTTCTATAAAAGTGGCCCTTCATAAGGGGTTGTGAAGATTTTTTACAATATCTCCCTTTTCATCTCTGACCTGGTCTTCACAGAAACACTGTTTGCAAATATGTAGCTAAATATGTAGCAAAGACATAGCTAAAGAGAATTCTGCAATATAGATGGGATATAGCAATTATTACCTCTCACCATACACAAAAATAAACTCAAAATGGATGAAGGACCTGAACGTGAGACAGGAAACCATCAAAACCC
>CM053568.1:56130663-56164707 GCA_028646485.1 Cryptoprocta ferox | reverse complement strand
GATGGTCTTGGTGGAGGTCACTTGTGGGGAAGAGCACTGGGTGTTATATGGAAACCAACCTGACAATAAACTATAAAGTTAAAAAAAAAAAAGAATAGTTTTCCCATAACTCTTCAGTCTCATTTTTGACATCTTTTCTACAAATATACTTAATGTTTTAACGAAACTGAAAAAAAAATAATAATAATAAAAAAGAAAAAAAAATAAATTGAATTTGAAATCCACTAACCCTAGTCACTATTCCCATGGAAATGTGCTGTAAATTCCTGAGCCCCGTCAACTTTTGTGGAATTATATACCTTCTTCTAACGTGCTTCTTTTTCTTCACATGATTTTCCCTATCAGACTCCTTTTGATGCTGATAATGGCTTTAACAACATTTAACTCAGTTTGGTTTCCATGTATCCATTCATTTATTTATTCACCAAGTATACCGAGTACCTACCATATAGAGGCAGTGTGCTAGGCTTAATTCATAGACCCTTAATTCCATAGCTCATAAAGAATAGGGGAGATACAGATCAAATTCCATTTTAACAGAACACAATCAGAATTTTAAAAAATGTTTTTCATTTTTCATTTTGCAGATAGTCTCTTAAATAAGGATGCCTTAGTGACTTGGTTACAGTACATTATGTGAAGTAAAAATTCTGTGTGTGTTTTCCTGTAAGAGTCCTTTCATAACAAAAATCATTATGTTTTCAAATTTAATATTTACGGTAGGTATACAGTGTTTAGGTTTTAAATTGTCCTTTAATGGAAGTGATTCTAAAAATCTGACAGTTTGATATTTTTCATTTTGGGTATTAGACAGTTGAAGAAGACTATTTCCTGTAGACTGACAGTTGTATGATAGAGGCGGGAGAAAGGTGATTGGCAAAGCCATAAGAGAAAAAAGGTAAAACTTGGGCAGACATTTCCCTCAGTGTAACAAGGAACAAATGAAAGGAAAAAAAAATCTGAATCTATGAAATGTTTTAGCTTGCAATTAGGCAAGATTAGGCAAATACAATATCACTTTCTAAGGTGATGTTTTGGAAAATTTACATTAAATTCTTTTTCCTAAACATGACAATTTGAAGGCTTAATCATTAATTTGACAAGGTTAACTTTATGTCTTGGCTGGTAGGGATGTGAATGCAAGTTTGTTTATATCTCTGAAACAGGTAAATTGGGAAATCATCTTAAATTAAAATGGATGTTGGGGAAAATCTTTTAAAAATAAGCAGTTTGATGGGGTACCTGGATATCTCAGTTGGTTGAGCATCTGACTTCAGTTCAGGTGATGATCTCTTGGATCATGGGTTTGAGTCCCAAGTTGGGCTCTGAGCTGTCATCTGAGAACCAGGAGCCTGCTTTGGATTCTCTGTTTCCCTTTCTCTTTGCCCTTCCCCCTCTCATACTCTGTGTGTGTCTCTATCTCTCTCTCAAAAATAAATAAACATTAAAAAATTAAAAAAATAAAAATTAGCAATTTGAATGCATAAAATGCCAAATAAATGTAATAAAATAATGTTCACATGAAGTAAAAAGACAATCTAGCTAAGATATCAAAATTAATATAAAAAGGTAAATGTTATTTAGCAATTAAAATTTCCACTTTTAGTTTGTATATTCTCTGTAAATAATGATAAATTACAGCTTAATTAAGGATAGTTTTACAATTTTTAACAAAAGATATAATACTAGGAAAAGATTCTTGATTGTGTTATGTGAGGAATTAGATTTGATAAGCTATTATTCATTAATGTCATTCACTTGGTTGCAGAGGAATTCAGATTAAGGCAAAGCACTAAAATGCAATGTATAAATCACAGTTAGAAATTACCCTTATTCTACTGAAATGAAATAACCAGACATAATCTGCAGTGTAAAACAGAGATGACCCAATGAGGTTCTGAGAGCTGACTGAATATGATTGTTAGTCCTGGGATTCTCTAGATACCTGGATGACATTCTGATAGCTGATTGAATATTATTGTTAGTCCTGAGTTTCTCCACTTATATTTTTATAAAGAGATTATTTCTAGGAAAAAAGATATGGCCAACTAGGGCATATTTAAATGCATTTTATTCTCATTCATTGGAAGGACCAATCATTTGAGGGCCACACTATGGGTCAAATGCTTACAACTAAAGTTTGCTGGGAACTTAAATGCTTACAGCATATTTTCATATAATCCTCAGGGTTGAAAATACTGTCATCCCTCCTTTCAATTCATCCTCCACCATATTGCCAGAGATATCTCTTAACAATGCCCATTTGATTCTGTCATACTGCTGCTTACAAATATTCAGTGGTCCCTTATAATATTTAAGGCCACATACAATTATATCCTATAGTGATATTCTTTTATAGGCCCTGTATCTTGTCCTTCCTCAGAATTCCTTAACTTTTTTCATGTTTTTTTTCCCTAAAATTCACCTTATTTCTTCACTGCTGGATTCAATCTTAGTGTGTGTCTTTTAAAATGAGCTTAAAAAGATAAAAAATTAAAAAATAAAGATAAGCTTAAGTTGAAATTGTTTTACATATGTGTGGAAGATTTTATTTATCCCCTGGTATTTTGTTATATAATAAATACTATGTCAACTATATGGTACAAAATTATTTATTGAGTGCCTACCTGTGTGAGACATTCTTCTAGAAACAGGAATATAGGAGTGGACAAGAATAAAAAAAACCTTATTCTCTTGGTTATATTGGATGCTTACACATTTACCATACTAATTCATAAACTCTTTTTGAAAAAGGCAGTATTAGTCATTCTTGAGTCTAACCACAGAGAGGTTTTTTTTTTTTTTTTAGCTGAGAACATAGTATATCCTCAAATGTGTTTTTTAATTGAGTAGAATTAAACATTTATTATTGAGTCAATTGGAAAACTGTTTCCCTTTTACAGCACAAACAGATGAAGGGAGGGGAAATATATGATTGGGAAGTAAAGTTATTTTAGATACTTATATAGTGTTTCTATAGTTTTTCTTCAAAAGCTTCCTTAGTCATGCAATTTAGAGAAGTGGCACCAAATTCTTCCTTTAGCATAAATAAATATATAGGTGTATAAAACACAAACACGTATATATTAAATCTTAGAAAATATATTTATGGTTATTCCTTATACTTTTTAAAAGGCAAAGAATACATTTTAAAATATCAGCCAACTATAAACAACTTTACAGTGTGATATTAGCAGTTGAGGGATGGTGTATTTCAAGGATGACGTGTGAAAGCAAGAATGGGGTCCCTCATGGTACTTCCTTGTCAACAATGTCAGAGAAACATCAACTAATGTGTCTTATATAACTTCATTTCTAAAAGATGTATCTATCCCAGATGGATACAAAGAGGCATTATTCTCTGCTCTTGAAATTCACTTACCCCTGGAAACAATTTTTAGCGAATTCCCAGTGAGTCAATATGTGCTCACAGCCTGTCAATAGTATCTCCAAGATTTTCTTTTAATTTGTGTTACTTTTCAAATCTATAAGACTTCCTTGATAGGATAATAAATGTGTTATTATTAGATTTAATTTACTGCTTTTTAAAGGGAATAGTATAAACCAGCCATACATTTCTAGAATGAATTCACTTTTATTTTTTATTGGATGTATAAAGTAGTCAGTATTTTCTTTGTAGACCTTTTTATCAAAAGTTTAAGAAGTTTACAAAATTAAGAGGAAGCTCTAGTTTACTAAATGCTATTCAAGTTCCCAGTTAACTACTCTTTTCTTGGGAGTTTTGGGCTTTAGGGAAGAATAATCTTTGGTAAATCATTTTTTTTCTTTCCTTTCTTTCTCCATTACTGTGCTTGTAGAAACATTAGAAATTGATATTAAACATATTTTTTTTCTTGTTTCTGTCATCTAAATGAGGAACCACAAGGACACAAGAGCAATTCAGGGTCAATACCTCAAAAAGGCATCATAAATATCTTTGAGAATCATAATGAGTCTTGACATTGCAGACAGCTGTAGTGAACCTGGACTTAGGCATTCTTATATAAGAGCTATACCTCTTGTACTTGAAGAACAAAGTCCCAAATTGGGAGACCTAAAACAATGGACAAAACTTTATTTTGCTAATGAATATAGATGTTAATTTTTAAAGGTTATGGAAGAAGTACTATTCCAATCAGAATGCTAGAGCAGTGTTATAGTTTCAGCTAATTTGGGGGTGGGGTGGGTTTTGGTGTTCTTCGCTCAAAAATTTAAGTATCAATTTTAAGTGTAAAACTCATAGACACAGAGCTTTTGTAGGGGAAGGGGCTGGTGTTGGCACATAGAGAGGGTCTGGAGCCTCAAGTTCAGAATCTAGTAACTACTCTAGATGCTGTAAGAAAGCTTTTAAAAGATTTCTTAAGGGCCCTTAAAATCTCCACAAACACAAATTTTAAAGTCAGATTTCTTTTCCCATCAAATATATTTCACAGGTGAAGGAACTAAGGTCCAGTGAGAATAAACAACTTGTCTGGTGTCAATATCTAACTATTTATTATGTATTATACTATTAGGCACTCTTTTCTGTCTTATTAATTAAATTATAAAGAAAAACCACCGTTTGTAGTTTATTAAATCCCAGATGTCTAGCACAGGGCCTTTTGTGGTAAATATTCATTGGCAACTGATTTTGTTATGTCTTAATTCACATTGTCAACATGGTTTTACAATCTTTTCATGTACTTAACTTCACATCAAGGCCTCTGTTCTCTCCTGAATTGATGAGCAATTAGCTTTGAAAATAGAACTATAGATTTTTTAAACTACTTGGCTGATTATTTTTCTCTGTTGTGGAATCAGCAGCCTAATATACTTCTATATGTATATAAAATCTGTACAGAAGTACATTCCATTCATAATTCATATACCAGATGCTATTATATGCACTGGGTTACAGCAATAAACAAAACTATCAAAAAAATTTCCTAAAGGCACTTATATTTAATATAAGGAATCACACACATACACATACAAGTATTAAAGAGAACATATATCAGCTCTTGATAAGTATTGGAGAAGGGAAAGTATTTTGGGTCATAGGTATTTTCAATGTTTAAAAGTTTGGATGGGAAAGCCACAGTAGATGTTGACACTTGAGTAAATTTCTGGAAGAAATGAGTGAACCTGCCATGTGAGTATCTAAGGGAAGAGCATTTCCGACAGAAGGAAGAAAAGAGGCTCCAGGTTGGAGACCATCTGGAGTGGCAGAGGCACCAATGTAGAGTATGGTTGGAACAGAGCAGACAGGTAAAGTCACTGAGGTATGGGAAGGAAAATGGGAGGTAGAGATCAAGGAAGGAAGAGTGAGGGAAGAAAGGTTTTACCTACATAGGTCCCTATTGCCTACTATAAGAAGTATGGCTTTATCTTCAGTGAGGTGTGCAGCAGAGGGTTTTGAAATAAGAAGTGATGTGATCTGACTTCAGTTTCAATGGTTCAGTCTACACTGTGAGATATCCAATGTAGATGATACAATGGTTCAGTCTACACTGTGAGATATCCAATGTAGATGATACAAAGGCAGAAGCAGAAAGGTTAGGTAGAAAGCACTTCCCATTATCCAGAGAAGCTATGATAATCATGATGGCTTAGACCAGAGTGGAAGCGGTGGAGAAAGTTAGAAGAGGTTAAGCTCTAGATTTTGATTGTCTAACTCACAGAATTCACTGATGGACTAGATATGAGTGTTTAAGAGAGAAAAAGGAATTAAGGATTATTCCTATTTGGCCTTAGAAATTTTAAGGATGTCATTACCATACACTGATTTGGGGAACATTGTATAATATATGCTAAAGCTCAGGCAGAGGGTATACTTTCAGCAGAGCGGACAAACAAGAAAACTATTGAATCACAGTTTTCTTTATAGGTCTATATTATAGGGCACTTGCCACTCAACTTAAGATCACATGTCTCTATTATATGACTGAAGATATTGACTGAACCCTTTGTCTGACAGTGTAATTTAAAACATGACATTGATATGTGTAAATCTAAATGCATCATCATTCATATACAGTTGCTGTTAGGTTTAATAAAGACTGAAGTTTTTTTATAGAAGCAAAGAAATAATGTCTTCATATTACTATGAAAATGTAAATATTGCTAATTCATGAATTTCCTAATTAATGAGAATGTTTTCCTCCTTATGTCTTTCGCTGAGGCAATTCTGTAAAATTCCATTTATTAAAGTGTAGTATGGCTAAAGCAACCAAATGGACAGCTCACTGTGTTAAAAGAGATTATAATCAAAAACTCTCCATAGATGTCTATGTTTTCTCAAAACAAGGATTACAGACTATTAAATGGGCTTAAATAGATAAGCTAGGAAAGGATAAGCCAAGGTTTACCTCTTTCCTTTTGTGATGTTGACCTATAACTTAACCCAGTACCTGTGTGAGTCTCTGAAACAGGCATTTGTAAAAAGACCTCATTCCAAAATCTATATACCCCTTGGAATGTCTGAATTGTAGAGACATATAACACAGGATTCATAAGGTAATGAATACAAATTAATGTATTCACTTGTTAAAATTATGATAATTAAAATATAATAATAAAATAATTATTTAGATATAAGTGTAGCATTGATCTGTGAAGATATTAAAATATAATGTGATTTCTTTAAAGTAATATTCTGAATAATATTCTGTACTGAAGTTATCAATATCCCGAGGATATACTAATTCCTGGGAATAAGCATATTGCATGAGAATTCAAATAGATCCTTTACCTATAGACTAACCATAAATAATTCACAGAATTAATTGCTTTAGAATAACTAGCAGACAAAAATTTTTTATCAAATACAAAAAATTAGATCCTTTAGTTGTACAAATTACTTATGGCTTAAGTCTCAAGTGTTGGGATTTTTTAAAACAGGTATTCTTTTTGGTGAGGATTATGAGATGTTTTATTTTCTCTTTGAAAGGTATTGATTTCAAAAGCTGTCTAAATAAACAGTGCTGATCTATCTATTCTTGAATCATTGAGAGTAGGTCACCTGTGGACACCAAATGATTTTCATTTCCTTGAGGTAGACTTTATTGAAAAGAAAGCAAAAACATGAGAAAGCTTAATTTATAATGCCAAGTGAAATTACTGAAATTCAGCATTTCAGTATTTATGCTGTGCAGAGCATGAGAAAGCATTAACTTCTGAACTGAGACAAATAGGCTAGTTCTGTTCTAATCAGACAAAAATCCTGTAAAATGAGCCATAAACAGAACAATGAAATAATCCATAAAATATGTACATTTCCTCCATGATCACAGTAGCTATGTTTCTTATCTGGTAATGATTTTAAGGCATAAAATATATTATTTAAAATAATGAATGATTAAGGATATGGAAATATTTGTTTAATGAGAATAAAAAATAGGTTACAAAAAGGACATTATTTTATTACATAATGTCTGTTTTTAGTTAATATACATATAATGAAAATGTATAGAGCTAAATATATAAAGGTAACACAAAGGTCAACAGATCATGGGGTAGGGAAATTTTTTTTTAACTTTTGAGTATTTCTTGAATTATCTCTTGACTATGTATTACTAATGATGGGGGAGAAGTTATTATAATTTTAATAAAGACTAGATCCTGAGATTCTTCAAAAGGAAATTTAATAAATGTTACAATAAATTTTCCCAAGTTCCCTAGCAACATGATCAATAAACTATCACTTCAAAAATTTGACCACACGGCACCGGGGTGGCTCAGTCAGTTAAGCATATGACTCTTGGTTTCAGCTCAGGTCATGATCTTATAGTTTATGTGTTCAATCCCAGAGTCAGGCTCTGCACTAGTAGCATGGGAGCCTGTCTAGGATCCTCCCTCTCTCCCTCTCTCTTTGCCCCTTCCCAGCTTGCATGCTCTCTCTCTCTCTCTCTGTCTCTCAAAATAAATAAATAAACATTTTAAAAAATTTGATCAGGAGTGCTTGGGTGCTCAGTCAGTTAAGCATCTGATTTCAGCTCAGGTCGTGATCTCATGGTTCGTGGGTTCAAGCCCCGTGTTGGGCTCTGTGCTGACAGCTTAGAGCTTTCAGCTTGCTTTGGATTCTGTGTCTCCCTCTCTCTCTGCCCCTCCCCTGATTGCGTTCTGTCTCTCTCTGTCTCTCAAAAATAAATAAATGTTAAAAAATTGAAAATTTTTTTGACCAAATAAAATAAAGCTCAGGATTGCATAATACATTCATCAAACATAAATTGTATGAAAAAATTATGGAAAAATAAGCATCTTTAGGCTATAAAATGATTATCTGGTGACAAATGAACAGAAAAGTTGATGTGACAACTTTTTAAATTTTATTTGTATATTTTTATACAAAATTTTATATTCTGATAAAATGTTTTTTTCAAATTTCCACAAGGGAAAATCAGAAGGAATTTATACAAGTCCTAGTGGGGAAAAGTTAACAATAAGGAGAACAAGTTCTAGTACAGGCAAAAATATATATATATTTCAAGGAAATTAGATTTTAATATTGATAGCAAAAGAGGAAAAAGTTACATACATATTTTTAGAAATGGAAAAGTTTCCTAAGGGGTAAGAGATGAAGATAGTCATATTTAACATATTAGAGCTTAGATGAACCTTCAAAACATTACATGAAGTGAAATAAATCATACACTAAGAATAAACAATATATGTATCTACTTATATGAGATATCTGGAATAGTCAAATTCGTTCAAGAGACAGTCAAATGTTGGTTAGTGGGTACTGGAGAGACAGGGTAACTGGCAGATCCTGTTTCATGTGAATGAAATCCAGTTTGAAATGATGAAAAAGTTCTGAAGTTGCATAGCGATCCTAGCTACACAACAATGTGAATGCATTTAATGCCACTGAATTGGAAAAAATAGTAAATTCTATGTTATGAATATCGTACTACAATAAAAAGTATCTGTGAGGTTTGAGAAGAGATTCTCCTTGTAAAGGAAGTGACATTAAATCATTTTCATAATGTAATGCACAAGGAAGGAGAAATTCTTCAAATAAGATATTATTAGATCTTAACATTTTATTATACTGTGATTCCTCCTGATTATATTACACATTTCATTGTTGAAACCTTTAAATAATCTTTATTCAGTGCACACACTTTAAAAAAGTCTACACACGGAGTTCATTTTTCTACTGTAACTATACACCTAAGTTATGTAAGGTTGCATTCTTCCCAGTAATCAAATGGTTGGACATCACAGTTACAGGAGCATTCTCTGAGGTCTGTGCTGCCTCAGTTTCACACAGCTGCAAAATTTTACTTTAGATATAGACAACTTTATCTGTGACTACTAGAAACCAGACCTTCTTCCACTAATCAAATTATTTTTTAAATTACAATATATACATAATTATTTCATGAAATGTATTGACTTAAACAGTGTTTAGGACTATGAATCAAATTTCACCTTTGAGCCCAAAACCATTAACTCAGCATAAAAGTAATTTAACAGTAGGTATTTAATTACTGATATCCTACTGAAATTGGCATTTAACAGAGAAAAACATTTCCTAAACACTAAAGAGTTTTAAGATATGAAAAAGTCTATGTCTTGGAAATGAATCTAGTATTAAAAGGGAGAAAAATTAATAGTCATGTTCAAAAGCCTTTAATAAGCTTGTAAGACTGAAATAGAGCCCTTTGAGTCTCTCATTATGAAGTAGCATAACATTTTGCTCACAGATTTGGGGATGAAAAAAGAAAGCCAAGTTACAATGAAACCACATTATACATGGAACATAATATAGAGAATATATATCTTATAGTATTCAGTAATGCTCTCAGCAACTAATTTCGATAGATACTAAAAAAACTTTTTTTAAAAACAGGCAAGGCGGTCCATACTAGGGAGAACCCCATGTGATTTTTTGTAAATCTCAAGCTAAAGGAAGAATTTGGCCAGAAAATTGTACTATGTCAACATGGTTCTTTAACTTAAAAAAGAGATCAAATATAAACGTATAGAATCTTATCCAATTTTATATTTTTATTGAGTAAAAAAATCTAACATACATACAGCAACACTGCATATACAGATCTATATGAACGCAATGTCTATATGTATTCACATTAGAAGGTGGCAGTGCTATATGACTAATAAAGTGGTAATCCTCCATGAATGAAATACTTCCCTTGCTAGGTTTACCTGGTATCATACATGCTACAAATAAAATGTTTTCTATGATTCTCAACAAAGTATTTTCATCAAGCACACATGTTATATTAAAATATAAGTATTTGTAAACTAGTGAGGATCAGATAAAATAGTAATAGTATTAGCTAAATTTTGAGTACTTGCTATGTGTTCCATACTATACATATATTATCTAATTTCAAAATATCACTCTGTAAGCATGACACTACCCTATTACAGTAACATGGAAACAAAAAGTTCAGAGACATTAAAATGTTTGCCTTAGGTCATGTGGCCAGCAGAGCCAGGATTTAATTTCCAGCATTGTATGACTACAGAATCTTTGCTATTGACCACTATGCAGGATGTCTTCAGACACTGGCTTCCCACTGATGGGCGGCAACCCATTTAAAGGAACAGACATTAGGGACAGATGAAGTAAAGGGAAGTAGGGAGAGGATGAAAGTAAATAAAGTGAGAGGAGTAGCCACAGATGAAGGACAGTGGGATAGCAGCTCTTAGGCACAATTTTCAAACAAATAGTTTTTAGTCTTCAACAGTGCACCTCACTCACGTGAAAAGGGAATGTGCTGAGAAGTCATGCACACTACTCTTTCTAACAGTTTAGTTTTTCTTAAATTTCCCTGCCAAGTCATCATCAAACTCCACTTCTATATTTCTAGAATCTGGGGATTGCTGTTTTAGATTAAAATAATTTTTATGCAGTGCTAATATTTTCCTTTTGCGATTAACATGATTCAGATTCTTGTGTTATTGAATAACTCCTGTATTTCTGGCATGATTCCCCAACTAGATTATATACTCTCTGAAGACAAGGAAAACACCTTCATTTTCTTTATATTTCCCCAACGACCCAAATCAAATGCTTTATACATATTAACTATTTCAAAAATATTTGAGATTCTGATTTTATTTCTGAACACAAACTAATAAAACAGACGGCAGAAAGTTACAAGAATCTAAAGGCTCTTCTCAAACTCGAGTGTGTACCTTGGAGATATACATTCACCATCTTATACCCTTAAAAGAAGCTGGATGAAACAATTAAAAGATACTAAGTCAAGTTAGTAATTTTAGGATAAGAAGATCAGAGAACTTAAGTAACTTGGTCTTACTCATCCTGAGTATTTTAAGGAGGCACTGCCATGTTTGAGAATTTATTAATGTTGTACACAATACATTGTTAATGACAAATGACTTGGCTAAGAAGAAACTGCACATTCAGATATTGACACTTTTTATACTAATGTTTACATTTATTTTTGTGAAGAGGTTATCATAAGCTTTTAGGAGGACCTTAAGGTATTTTTAGTCAGAATAGGCTAACATGCTACAGTAACAATCAGGTCCATGTCTCAAATAAATATTTATTTCTCTTTCATGCTATAATTCCAGAGTCACTCTGCAAGGATGTTTGGCTCATCATGGTCACTCAAGGATCAAGACAGATAGTGTCGCTTCTGCCTTAAATATTGACAGTTATTGTTCTGGAGAAAAGCAAGCATTCTGTTTTTCATAACAGCAATTAAACACTTGTCCCCCAAAGTGACATTTTACTGCTTACAGTGTATTGGCCAGAACTAACCACAACGCTCCACTCACTCACAAAATGTCTACTATGTATAAACCTGCATACTGGATGTACTTGGCAAATAACCATATTATACTATTGGTCACATTTAATTCAAAACATGAGACATTTTATAAAATTTTTATATATATATTTTTGCTCGTACACACATAATATGTATTTTAAAGATAAAGAACATACATCTCAGTGGTCTACTTGTCCAACATCTTTCATCCAGTCAGCATAGAAAATGTTAGCCAAAACTAGGTTTATCTGGATTTTCTCAATTTTCCATGCTGTCTACTATAAGAATATGTGTCCTGTGTACCTTGGGTATGAAAAGTTTTACGTTGGAAGACAATATTTGAACAAAAGACTAGGAATTTCTGTGAGTCAAAGAGTTCCATCCAAAGAGCTTATTCAATGTAGAAAGATTACATGTGTATAATTTCAGCAACGATTACTCATTATGTTGAAGCCAAGTCTTTGAGTTCTTGCAGTAAGAATCCACCACATTTCCATTAACTTGTAAAATATGTTCCTTCCAGGTCTTGACACTTGTAACAACTTTTCTAATTAAGCTCACTCCTAGAAAATAAATAAGTAGATTCCTTGACATTTTAAAATTGATTGCTTTTACACCCTGGTTGTTACTATTTCTTGTAACTTGTAGTTGTAGGTTGTTTGGCAATATTGTGCAATAAAATGAACTCCTTGATCACTAAGTATTACAATTTGGACTTTCCAGTGTGATGAATTTTCTCATCACTATTTTTGTCATGCTTCACTATTTTCTTTCCAATTTTTACTAAATTTCTTTTTGATGGCTGTTGGGGGAAAAAAAGTCTACTTTGGCTGTGACATTAAAAAATAAAGTTTCTCTAAAACAGTTGTACGTCCTGAAACTCTCAAATAGAATTGAATTATTTACATTATTTTTTCCCTTATGTGCTATCTGGGTTTTAGGAATCTTATTTCCCGGGTCAAGCTATTCCATGGGTTGAACAAACACAGGTCTTCCAAAATAATGCCATAAAGTAGACATAATATCGACATAAAAAATAGAATAATGAATCCACATGTTCAGTCTTCACTTAGCAAGCATCCTCATGCCTGAAAGCCTTTAAAATTGTTTGGCGTTTTCACCCATTTTCTTCTGGGCTCAACACTGTGAAGACAGCCAGGTTTCAGACAACCATCTATTTTCTACAATTTTTCCTTGAGGATATAGATTTTTTTTCTCTCTCTCTTTGATCAACAGCCTTAAGACATAATCCCAGAGAGTAAAATAAGAGCAAAGTGAGATAAACAAGAGTAAAGTGAAGTTCTAGACAGTCTTATACAAGTAGCTCAAAATGGTTGTAGATTTTGCCTTTGCTTTAAGCCTAACCTGGGTCAGTAATCACAGTAAATCAATCCTTTCACATGTATTTTCAGAAAAGCATGTGAAGTAAGGTTCCTGGTTCTTTCAGTGAGCACATATTTCATATACAAGGCTTCTAGCTACTCTGTAGCATGGCTCTGTGCGTGTGTGTGTGTGTGTGTGTGTCTGTGTGTGTACCTCCAGACTTGACAAAATTTAGTGAAAGTGAATATGAATGAATATGGGTAAGGAGAATGACTATTCTCAGTACACTGAGAGAGGGGAAAATTAATTAATCCAGGCATCTTTCTGTGCATTTTATCTACATTAACCCATTTAATCTACACAACTTTGGGGAAAGAGGGGAAAAGTCATTAATCCAGGCATCTTTCTGTGCATTTTATCAACATTAACCCATTTGATCTACACAACTTTGTCACTTCTGATTTCTATTTCCCATTTGAAGACACAACCTATAATTAAAGTAAATAGTCCAGGAATTCACAGAAAGTAAATGGCAGAGGTACAATCCAAACCCATAATTCCAATCCTATGCTCCTTTAAAATATGATGTCTCATAAAATAGTAATGACTACCTACTACGGGTCTCATTTGCATATTTATTCATGAACTTCTGGTACGGCTATCAAGAAATTTCAGAAACCTAATGTGGCCTTATTTGTGTTATGATAAAAAACTTATTGTAGGAAATATTTTAGACAGTTAAAAAAAAGAAGCAAGTGCTTGTCTACTCAGAGCTTAGATGGAATGGACTTACATGGACCCCTATTTGTAACAGAGCCACAAAGATAACTTACAATGTACATTTGCAATGCCAGGAATCTTCTAGATTTCTCTAATCCTGTCTAAATGACTGCTATGAAGTCTGTGAGCCTCTGGCAAGAAACTTAGAGGTTCAGGCACCACATGGAGATTTATCACCTAGGGCTTTTGACCTGCTAATCTGCCTCAGTTTGAACCAAAGAGGTGTGCCACTGAGGCAAAGTCTCCAAATCTCCCTGGCAGATCTAGCAATATATTTTAGAAGAGAAGACACTAGCAAATAAAACAGACCAAGGAGTGAAGGTATATGTGGAGAAAAAGAATGGTGGTTGCAACAGCCTTACTGGAGGCTTCACAGAGGGTGGTAGTGAGATTCTCTGAGATAATTCAGTCCTCTGAAAATGCTGTCAACCACACTAAAGACTAACAAACATTTCACAGCAGTGGTTATAGTAAGAATCTGGGGAGGAGGAGGGAAAGGAACTGGAGTAAAA
Organism: Cryptoprocta ferox; assembly: GCA_028646485.1. Lineage (NCBI taxonomy): Eukaryota > Metazoa > Chordata > Mammalia > Carnivora > Eupleridae > Cryptoprocta > Cryptoprocta ferox. The sequence continues at coordinate 56,150,336 of CM053568.1, read as the reverse complement.
TGTGTTTTATATAGCAAAACAGAAAAAATGAAACCTTGTTTCATTTCCTGAAAATTGAAATTTTATATTGAAAGAAATCACAAATATTGTGATTAACATTTCTATTTTTTCTTTTTTCTTTATTGTTTATTTATTTTTGAGAGAGAGACAGAGACAGAGTGAGAGTTGGGGAGGGGCTGAGAGAGAGACACACACACACACACAGAATCTGAAGCAGGCTCCAGGCTCTGAGCTGTCAGCACAGAACCCACTGTGGGACTCGAACCCAGAAACAATGAGATCATTGTTTAACCTACTGAGCCACCCAGGTGCCCCTGTGTTAATTTATTAGTTATCTGAAGTAAGTTATAGGTCTGAAGCTTGGTGAACAGTTGGATTTTAGGAATATTATGAAATAATAAGAAACTTAGAAGTTGCCTTTGGCACCTGAGCCTCAGCAGAGAGATTTCCTTTATCTAAAGGAGAAAAGAAAACCTCTTTATATTAAATCTATAGTTTGGGGCTTCCAGGAATGTGTGTCTCAATAGAGCTAAACCGAGAAATCACAGAAGACATTCTGTCTATGTGCTTGTCCAAGCCAGGAGGCACAGACGACTTTGGGTGTGAATGCAAGTGTGAAGGATGATAGGGAATTGTTCTTTTCTTTGCACTAGCCAACATGGCCAAAGATGAGGCTTACATTTGAATGAGTTTGGTGGAACAGTAAATGAAACATGATATTTCAGCCACCACTGCTCTAATGCTTTCAACACGTCTTTATGTGAAAGCTAGTAAAGTCCTAGAATAATGATTTTTTTAATAACTCAAGTTGGATTATCATATTTGGTGAGAAAATGTCTACTAAGCAAGTGGAAGAATAGTCCAGGTCTAGTATGTCTCATTTTGATGAGCATGTATTATTTTTTCTCTAGATTTTAATTAATAATTCCTTTTGAAGTTAAAATTATTGAGGAGAGTTAATCTTTCCTCCTTTTACACTCAGTGTAAAAACTTTCTGAAGATATTACATATCTGTTTTAAATAGCTGACCATAAAATTTTTTGTTCATGCTGGGCAACTTTGAGATTATTTTGAGAAACTGAAAGCACATGTTATTATTAATAATTACCTATACACATTAATAATAATGTTGGGAAAACAGACATGAATTGGGACTGTTTAAGTAAACTAGGATGTATAGCTATCTTAGTTTTAAGCATCAATCAGGTAATAAAGAAGGAGATAATAAAGGATTCCAAAGCTTCATTGCAAAACTAGTTTTCAATCTCAGGCTTGTTCTCATTTATAGGTTTATGAAGAAACATAATTCAAAAAAGTGCATTTTAACAGGAAAGGCTTAAATATGCCAGGATAAAACTGCCATAAAAAAAGAAAAAATGAAATTTTTTTATTCCTGTAATTATACATATTGGGCCAAGAAATTGTATAACATGTACATATTAATTCATTTCTTCATTTCTTCAAGATAATTTCTGAGACACTCAGAAAGAATAAATTAAACACATGCTTTCTGAGATAATGAATATAAAGGGATGCAATGATATTTCCATTATTGTGGAAAAAAATATTCCAAAGTAGGAGCCTTAATCAAGATCATTATGGAGAGTTAGTATTGAACAATAAATCACAGTGCGATATATATATATAAAATTTGTAATGTGATTCCATAGTAGTCTCAATGACGTTAGGCAAGTAACTTCAACTCTCTGTGTCTTTGTTTTCTCACTTATGAAGTATATATAATAGTTCTTCCATTACAAGGTTTGTGAAGATTAAATTATATAATATATGTAAAGCATGCAAAATAGGGATGATACATAGTAAGTATAATGGCTAGAAAATGGTTTTATTGAGTTCCCCAAAATAATAAAACTCTGATTACAGTTTCCAATAATTTTTCTTCAATTGCAATAACTTTTGGTTCCACCTCCTTTTGTTTATATCATGTAAAATGACATTTAGTAACCATTGACAAACTCTTTAATATAACTTTATGGATATTAATGTTGTGAAGAAATTATTTTGTGTTGTACTAATATGTAATCATTCTAATAACAGCTAAGTAAGGAATCCTTGGATAAGAAATATAGAATATTCATTAACTTGTGTGTATCCTTCATTTGATTGTTCATTCATTCCTGCTAGTTAGTTACTGAGCATTTACTCTGTTGGGGATATAGTAAGAACATCCCATTCAATGTCGCTGCCTTCTTATGGCTTATATAGTTTATAGTTGGAAAAGCTGAATGAATAAACACATTTGTAATAGGTATGATGAGTAAGTGCTCTGGAGGCAAAAGAAGATAAATTAAGTGGGATAAAAAGAAGCAGAGGTGGGTGAAAGAGCACTGTGATAAGTTCACATTTGAGCAGAGACTTGAGGGTCCCAAGGGGAAGCCACAGGCTATAGTACTGGAAAAGCATTCTGAGGAGAGAAAGCAAGTTCAAAAGACTTTGGGCCTGAGATTGCTTAGCAGATTCCAGGGAGAGCAAGTAAACCAGATTAGTTTGAACAGGTGACAGAAGGAGAAGGAGGTAGGGGACTGGGTGAAAGAGGAAGCCAGATCATGGGTAACCTTGAAAGACACTGTAAGAATTTGGCTTTCCTTCTAAGATTAAGGAGACTGGGGGGTGGGAGGGAATGGTGAGCAAAGATCAAGCAGAATTAGATTTACATACAAGTGTTTAGAATTTTGCTTTTAATATGGTTATCAAGAGACATAGAAGAACAAATCTCTGGGCTCCTTGAAGTACTAGCCCACTACCAGTCAAGGGAAGATTTTGTACCAAGTTTCCCCAGGATCTGTAACCAGTCTGATACTGTCCTAGAGTCTTCAGAGGACAGATAAAACATAAGCAAGAGAGGGAAGGGAAAGAAAAGAGGAAAGATTTTGAGTTTGCATGGGTACAAGAGGATGATGGGTAAAGGAGAGCAACAAGAGATGAGCTAATTCCTGTGGGGTCTCATTACAGCTTCGCAGACCATCATAGCTGCCTTAAAGGAGAGACTCAGGCAAGGTCAATACTGCATCTAGTAAGGATCATAGCCACAGTCTTACCAAGAATTGAGTTTCCTAGCTTTGCCATGCAGTTATTGTGTGCCCCTGGGAGAGTCATCTATCCTCAATTTCCTCATCTGTAAAATATGGTAAATCTGCCTTATTGGCTAGTTGTGAAGGGTAAGTGCCTGATATATAAAATGCAAATATAAGTGTGTGTTGTTATTCTTTTTGATAACATTTGTAATAAGATAGTATTGATTGCAAGATGATATTTATCAAAATATCTTCATAATAAGATGCTTTTTGTTGTCAGAGATACCAATAAGTTAAGGGTTACTTTAAGGACAAATAAGAGACTACATTAAATAACTAACTGATTTTTAAATCCATCTACTTTTCAGATATGTTACAATGTTATTGATACAAGAGGAGATTTCATCTTTAAAATGACAGTAATATGATTACTGAAAAATTTTAAATTGAAAAAAATATTATTTGGCTAATATGTAAAACATGAGATCCAATAGATAAGACTATTTCTGCCATAAAATTACCTTAAATTAGAAACCACTAATTAAGTATGCACATGCCAAAACATGACTGCTTTAGCAAGTGATGAATTTGCATATACAATGATTTTAATCAAAGGTACCTATTTGATTGCATAATCATCTCATTTACAAATACAAAATTTGAATTTTGTACATATGAATCCTTGTTTGTACATGCACCAAATTATTTTGTTGGTGCAACTTAGAAATCCCTATTTGATACATTAGGGCATTAGTTCTCTTCCATTTTCTGTTCTAGCAACATGGATTCAGTTTTTATTGACTATTGCAACAGAACTCCCTGAAATAACATGAAGAATGGATCCTGCTTCCTGTCATGACAGAGGAAACTACACTTCCATTTTATGCCAAGGAAAAGCAAAGACAAAACAAAAACAAACAAAAACAAAACAAAACAAAAAATCAAAACAAAACAAAACAAAAACCCACATGTTTTCTCACACATACTTTTGCTCCTTTCTGCCTTCTTATTTGGAAGCTATTTCAAAATTTAAAGAAGACTTTGGTTCACAGGGAGAACTCTTGAGTGACGATCATATTGAGTTCACTCAATTTTCCACATTGTTAGTCCCTAAATGATGGGAGTAAGCTGCTGATCTCTACCACTCTTAAGCAATAGAGAAAATTTAGAGCTGGTAAAAAGTACAAAATTTATAGTCCTAGAGACAGATGTTCTCTGTGGAGCTCCTAGAGAAAAAATAAGGCCTGAAAAGCAGTGAGGCAAAACTCTTTATATTATAGATGTTGGACAGTCATGATTCTCCTTTGGTCCTAAGAAAGGGTTGTATGGTGCAGCCTGGGAAAACTGATCACCACAATGATAAAGTTCTGGATAAGCATAGCATTTGTTTTCGACCTAACTCATTTTGACAGGCCCATTCAGACACAAGGCTGTTCAGAATCCTAAGTTATTCACAAACTCATATTAAGAGGTATCTTCACATTTTAGATGTGTCTGGAAAAAACAGGAGGCTTTTACCTTCTGAATCTTTCAGACCCTTTCTGCATGCTTTGGGAGTCAATCTTGAGGATTCAACTAAGATCCAATTTGGTAATCTAAGTAGACACATTATCATTGTTGACCCTTTTGTTGTTCACCTGCATGCAGATGTGCACTTATGAAAATGGAGTCTTACATTAGGTAAAGAGTAGAAATCCAGTGTGTCAATATTCACAACTTTGTCAACTATGCCTTGTCTGTATTTGGTAATCAGACTATGGAGAGATTCTTCCAAACCTCTGAATTCTTGAACTTCGAAACTTAACATCCACCTCAGTATTGAATCTTCTATAATGAATTTCCTCTTGAGTACTTAGATGTGCTCACTGTTGTTGGAGTAAAGTCAGTTCAAATCTGCCTATGATGTCTCTTAAACAACTCTATGTGGTATGTTTCCTTCCAGTGTTTACTTTTAATATCTCCAGGGAAGTAATATTCTGTAGTAACTAAAAGCACAGTGGCTCTTGGAGTTAGCCATATCTGGTATGGGAGACTGAACCATGCCTCTAGGTATTCTTGTTCTTGTTTGGTTTCCTCCTACATTGAGTCTGAGCTTGACCATGTGGCTTATTTTGACCAATAGGACTTTACCAAGTATGTTCCGAGGTGAGGCACTTGCAGTGGGGTTTGTCCTTTGGAACACTCCTTGGAAATGAGCTGCATGCTATGTGCAAGTCTAATTTATTCTGCTAGAGAGAAAGATAATGTGGAGGGCCTCTGGCAGATGGTTTATCATGTAGGAAGAGAGACCACTTGGAGAACTGAGAACTTCATTAATATCCTAGTTGAATTTGGTCACATAAGTGGCCCCAGAAAACATCAGGGAGAGCAGAATAACTGCCCCCTATAACAATCATGAAGAATAACAAATGGCTATTTTACATCAATGAGATTTAAGGGAGATTATTACATAAAAATAGATAATTGATGCATGGCTCCATTACTTATTTAGTTATGTGACTTGAGTGAGATATTTAAACTTTCTAATCCTTTCTTTGCCAGGTCTATATTTTGGACAATAACTGTAACTATTTCATAGGATTGTGAAATGAATTAAATAAAATAATAAATATAAGAAGTTTAGTGCATAACACTTGAGCTACAGTAACTGCGTAATGAATGGTAGTTTTTAACATCAATTTCATCATCTCAAACATTGCCACCATTATGACAATCATCCCCACTACTAACACCAATGCCAGTATCAACACCACTAAAACTGCCCCCACACCTTCCTGATAACTGGTGTTTTCACAGTGCATGACAATGGGGAAATCAATCTCTTTCAACTAAGACATTTTTTAAGCTAAACATACACACAAAACATTTTTATTATAGTTTATGATGATGTAAGTAATGAAAATAACTTATTTATATGTCTTTTCATATTATTTCATTGGATTACTAAAGAGATAAAGAGTTATGCTAAGATCACTCAGAAAGCAAAGGGAATGATCACATTTGATGCTCATGCCTTCTTGCCATGAATTCTAAGCTCTTTTAAAAAAAATTATGGCTCGGGGAGCCTGGTGGCTCAGTCCGTTAAGTGTCTGATTTCGGCTCAGGTGATGATCTCGCGGTCCGTGAGTTAGAGCCTGGCGTCAGGCTCTGTGCTGAATGCTTGCTCAGTCTGGAGCCTGCTTCAGATTCTGTGTCTCCTTCTCTCTCTGCCCCTCCCAGCTCACACTCTGTCTCACTCTATCTATCAAAAATAAATAAATATGTAAAAATTAAAAAAAAATTCTGGCTCTTCTAAAAATAAGAGCCTGTGTCTCTCATGAGAAAGGAATCTCCATAAAGGCATATATTTTGTTTTGATTACTGCTCCATTCCTAGCACTTGGTGTATAGAAGCTGCTCCAGAAACATTCATTGAATATGTGGATTAATTCACAGTTGGTAGTTTAGTAGAGCATGGGCTCAAAAGCCAAGAAGTTTTTGAGTTTTAATCCCAGTTCTACCACTTACCAACTATGTGAGTTAAGGCAATTTAACATTGTTTCCCAGTTTCCTTACAAGTAAAGACAATAGCAAGAGTATATAATATCTAGGGTTGTTTTAGAGAACATAAAACACTCAGAACAGTGCCTAACAAAACAGTAAGCACCATATAGCTTAACTATTATTATTATTTTGCTATTATATTTGACCTCTATTGACATATGAAATAGTATATATAAAATGTTAAAGAGGAGTATGTCTGTATATTACAAGAAGGCCAGAAAAAAATGGTAGTGTATGGTCTAAAACAATGGCTTCTAAGCTCCATTCTTTTTTAAAATAATTCTTTATATGAGTATAGTTGACACGCAATTTTACATTAGTTTCAAGTGTAGAACATAGTGATTCAACTTCTCTATAGTTATGCTATGGGACTCAAACTCAAACTTTTTGGTTTTTGAGCCCATGTTCACCACAGGTGTTGTTAATATTTGTCACGATACAATGCTCTTATAATATCATTGACTATATTCAATGACCGTGCTGGGCCTTTTATTTCCATTACTTATTTATTCCATAACAGGACACCTGTATCTTCCATTCCCCATCACCCATTTTGCCCACCCCCCACCTCCTTTTCCTCTGGTAACCATCAGCTGGTTCTCTGAATTCATAGGTCTGATTCTGCTTTTGTTTGTTTATTCCTTTGTTTTGTTTCTTTAGATTCCACATAGAAATAAAATCATAAGGTATTTGCCTTTCTCAGTCTGAATTATTACCATAATACCCTCTAGGTCCATCTATGTTGTCACAAATGGCAAGATATCATCCTTTTCCATGACGTTGCAAAATTCCATTGTGTGTATGGATGTAAACATATGTGTGTGTATATACACACACATGTACATTTACATACACACATATACAACATCTCCTTATATTTTTGTCTATCAATAGACACTTAGGCTGCTTCCATATCTTGGCTCTTGTAAATAATGCTGCAATAAATATAGGGGTGCATATATCTTTTCAAATTAGTGTTTTTATTTCCTTTAGGTTAATACCCAGTAGTGGAATTATTGGATTATATAGTATTTCTGTTTTTAAAGTTTTGAGGAAACTTCATACTGTTTTCCACAATGACTACACCAATTTATATCCCCCTCGTCAAACTGTACAAGGGTTTCTTTTTCTCCACATCCTCACCAACACCGGTTATTTTTTGTTTTCTTGACTTTAGCCATTGTGACAGTTGTGAAGTGATAACTCATTGTAGTTTTGATTTGCATTCCCCTGATGTTTAGTGATGCTGAGTATCTTTTCATGTGTCTATTGGCCATCTGTTTGTGTTCTTTGAAAAAAATGGCTGTTTCAGTACATTTTTTAAATCACATTTTATTTACGTATGTATTTATTTAATTAATTTATTTATTGGTGTTGAGCAGCATCACTTCTTTATAGGTCTTGGATATTAACCCCTTATTGGATGTATCACTTGCAAATATATTTTCCTATTCAGCAGGTTGTCTTTTGTTTTGTTGATGGTTTCCTTCACTGTGCAAAAGCTTTTTATTTTGACATAGTGTCAATAGTTTGTGGTTGCTTTTGTTTTCGTTGCCTTTCCTTCCCTTTCTTTACTTGCCATATCTAGAAAAAAATGTTGCTAAGGTTGATGTCAGAGAAAGCAATGCCTGTGTTCTCTTCTAAGATTTTTAGTTTCAGTTCTCACATTTAGTCTTTAATTCATTTTGAGTTTAATTTTGAGTATGGTATAAGAATGTGGTCCAGTTTCATTCTTTTACATGTAGCTGTCTAGTTTTCCCAGCACCATGTATTAAAGAGACTGTATTTTCCTCTTTGCATATTCTTGCCTCCTTTATCATAGATTAATTGACCATATGACTGTGGGTTTATTTCTAGGCTCTCTATTCTGTTCCATTGATCTATGTGTCTATTTTTGTGGCAGTACTATACTGTTTTAATTACTCCAGCTTTGTAGTATATCTTGAAACCTGGAATTATGACACCACTAGCTTTTTTGTTTTTTCTCAAGACTGTTTTGGCTATTTGTGGTATTTTGTTTGATGTAAATTTTAGAATTATTTGTTCTATTTCTGTGAAAAATGTTGTTGGTATTTTAATAAAGATTATATCGAATCTATAGACAACTTGGGTAGTATGGACATTTAAACAGTGTTAATTTCTAAGCTTCATTCTTGATTATATCATCTGGGACAATTATTAAAATTCAGATTCCTGCCAATTCTACCCCTCTTTCTTGATCCTCTATATTTGTAACAATTGTGCCAAATAATAATATTTGTACATTCAGTTTGAAAAGCACTAAAATGAAATGAATTATAATACTGCAAATTCGGGCATCATATTATTCCATGAGATAAGATATTTTGGTTTGCAGGAATTTTTTCATTGCCTTTCAAATTCAGTCATGTGGGGAATTGAATATTCTTCACAGATCTACATCATGTGCCATTTTTGGATGTCCTTTTTCTCCTTTCTTCTTCTTCCCTTCACTCCCCTCATCCTTGGAAAAAAGATAACTACTACCAAGTAATACTGACCCTCTGGGACACGTGGAAAAATTTATGGGGGCTGGTAGGCCTCTATTACCTAAACAGTGGTCCGTGGACCAGTAACATCAATATCACTTGGGAACTTGCAAAAAAATTTCAAGCCCTAATATATGACACTCCTTCTCAACTCCAGTTGCTCCTGGACTCACCAATAAGCTGGAGCATCATACTAAGCTCTACCCAGAAAAACTGAATTAATTGGTCTGGGTGGGGCCCAGCCAGGTACTAACTGATTTTTTTTCAATACCACAGGTAATTCTGACATGCCATTTGGGTGAAGAAACATTCATTTAAAGGAAAGGTTTGAGCAGAAAACTTCAGACTGATTTTAGAATTTCTCTTTCCATGGTCTTCTCCAAGCTCCTAGGGGAATCCAGGTTCCAGAAAAGCCTCACATTTCCTTCTAAGACTGGACAACTAAGCCTCTAAGCTTCATTATCTACTGTTACTGATCCACCCAGACTAGTCTGACTTCTATCCTGCTTTCTTGATAATCTCCTTGAAATCTGAATAAGCTAAACAATTAGACTAGATAACATTCATTAATGTCAATGTAATATGAGACAAAACCAATGACATCCTACTAAATTTAGAAGGCAAAAATCAAGTATTTTCAAGCACATCAATAATAATAATGTTTACTTATGTTATGATTAGGTCTTTATAACCCACACAACCACAATTGATTTTTTATATTTTGACTATTGCAAGGTGATAATAGGACAGCCTTTGCATAGACTGTACTATTAAAAAAAAAACATTTATTTTCTGTAAAATTTTACATCTCATACACTTGAAAAATTATTTAACTCAACCAGATCGACTTTTTCTCTCCCTTCACAGTTTACTCTGAAATGATCAGTTAGTTAGAGGGGAAAGCAGAACTTGGGAGTTAGCAAGAACCAGATTTTTCTTCCTTCCTTCCTTCCTTCCTACCTTCCTTCCTTCCTTTCACCTTCCTTCCTTCCTTCCTTCCTTCCCATTTATTCTTTCTTTCTTTCTCCCTTTTGAAAGCATACTATTGCAGCAGACATTTCATTATGATCATTAATATTTCTTTCCAAAACATTTAATACCTTGTTTCACTCCCCAACATAGAATGTTACCCATAGAATATTCTACCCATAATAGAAGTCCTCAAAAGGAGCCACAAACAAGCATGTTCCTAACAATGGCAGAAAACCATTTTTCGATTTCCGCTGCAGTATACTGATTCAACTAAAACAAAGTCAGGTTTAGTCAGCTATGAAAATGGAAAAATGAAAATCAACTTGTGTGTACATCATGGCCATGATCATTAACACCTCTAGGAAATAAGAGGGAAAAGAGAGAAACATCTGCTTCTTACCAAACTTCCATATAACTTTAAATTACTGATATATATATATATAATGTAAATATATATGTAATATATGTAACATATATATTATATATATATATAATATATATAATATTTATAAACATTTGGGTGTTTTCTCAGAGTCATCCCTGGGCAAACATATGGTGCACATTTAATGGAAAACATTTGGAAAATAGTGCCCCTCCTATACTCCTGGTGAACATGTACAGGATACTTTCTGATTTCCAGTCTTGGCTCAGTTCAGAAGTAAAATGGGAGAGGTTAAAACCCTGGGAAAAAATATAGCCAACCTCAGGGTATGCTTGACTTTCAGTCCATATAAGTGTTCATGTTTTTACAGGTTTCATAGGCAACATAAATCCTTTTGAATATCAGAAAGAAAAACATTCTACACAGATTTGACAAGAGAAAAACCAACTTACCAGTGTTGTTGAGTTAATTGACAGGCACCATCATCTGAAACAACAAAAATATATCTTGATATTGCAATCATAAAAACTACCGAAGACTTTCAAATTATCTTCAAACACATATTGTGAATTTATCTACAGAAGCAAAATTAAATAAGCTATAAAGACACATAATCTGATCTCAATCATTTAGTTATTTCATATGAAAGTGTTTCATCCTCACCACTTTAGATCCAAATTAGATAGCTGGTTGTCTTTGAAAATCTTTTGTATATGCATGCTGGCAAATATATGTTTTGCAACCATATTTTATTCTGATGTTCAAGTTTAAAAGTACAGAGAATCCTATATAATACAGCCTTTGTCCTGGCATGAACATAATCATGAAATCTTATCTTGATACATAGCTCTGATGATGCCATATAAATCACCTTGCTGAGTTAAAATATCCGCTCTATTGTTTGTACAAGAAAAGATGAAGTATTTAGCATAGTGTTCAGAGGCTTCAGTCAGCTGCTCCTGTTCTACCTTTCCAAGACTCTGCCCTCAATTCTCTGGTGAATCTTGATTCTATCTCTCAAGTTTATCTCCTACTATTTTCCCCTATGCCCTGTACTCAGGTCATATCTTAAACACATCCCTTTTTTTTTTTTTTTTTTTTTAACAATACTTTGGTTCACCGCTTTCTCTCCATTTCCAGATTCTTTCTACCCATCTTTGGGGCCACTTCAACTAATATCTCAATGAACTTGTCTCGACACCCAGTGAAGGAATTACTCTTCCTTTTCTAGATGTTTCCAACATATTTTTATCTCTACTATAGTACTCAACAGATTGTCTCTTGTATCATAGTTGGGTGTTTATGTCTTGACCGTGTTCATTTTTGCCTACCCAGAAGACTCTCTGCTATACCTTTGGCATGGGTGATGTCCAGAAGATGATGCATAAGATAAATGGAACAATTTATTTAATATAGAGGTAACATGTTGTGTACTTTTTTCTCATATTCATCTGCCATCCTTTAAAAGTATTGTTGCATTGCACCTGTTTCTGGTAATAAAGCTTGCATTTTAAAGAAACAGTAATCTTTATTATGAATGAAACCTTTAGTTTCATGAAAAAATAAAATTAAAGAATTGAAATTAAAGAAAATTTCTTCTATTAATAAATGACTTTTAAGCAAGTTCTTTAAGATATATTTTATATCATATGGAAATTTATTTTATTTTATTTTATGTTAGATTTTTAAAAAACAGTTTTTTTTTTTTTCAGGCTGAATTTTGTGCGGAAAGGTGATAATACTTTCTGGCCCTCTATTAGCACAGCATATGTTTGAAATTAGTGTTTTGAGGAACAGTGACAGATTTGCCTGGAGCCATTAACATGATCACCCCAGCCACAAGACTGAAATTAGTAATTTCATCTTAGAAAAGGGAATCTATATTTTTTATAGAGAATAAAATGATAACATTGCCTTGTTTGTACACCTGACCAAGTTAACTAGGAGAGAGCAGATTCTGCTTATACAAAGTATGCAGGTGCATTACACACTTACACAATGTCTATCCTTTATTCTCTTTCTGGGCCCATAATTACTTTAAGTTTCAAAAAGTTAACCAATTCTGTGCAATTATTCATAACAATTTTTCCCCAGGTGATTATAAATTGGCTATCTCTTCATCCATTTTATGAATACTTTCTGTTTTCATGTAATATATTAAATACCAAGAGAAAGTACTCTTGAATAACAATATTTTAAATAATTGATTTAAAGATTTATATGAATATTTAAAACAATAGCAATGTTTCTTAATTTACATGTTAATCTACCAAATTCACTATCTTCATTGATCCAAATTTCCTTCTTTCTTTCTCCTTTTTCTCCCTTTTCCCTTTCTCTCTTTCTTTTTTTCTTTTCACTTCTAAATATCTTTTCCATTATCTTTTTTCTTCTGCATTTTGATCAGGTCCTAAGAATGTTCAATATAAAGCATATATGATCCTGTTCCATGTAAAACAGACACCTTACTAAGTAGATAACCAATTGATTGAGAGACAAGAAAAATCTTATCAAAAAACTTTGGAACTTTTGTTTTGATTCCAGATGTGCTGGCATGATTATGGGAAAGGAGCCATCCTAAGTAAGTTGATTTATGGATAGCATATGCACCTACAAAATTCTTTTTCTTAAAAGAAGTTTTTAGAGGTCTTTTCATATGCAAATTTATTCAAATAGCACTTACAATTAGCCATCTATCTACCTCTCTATATTTGACCATTTAATTCTCATAAAGAGCATCTATTTTCTATTAAAGAACCTGGGTGTTTGAATGCAGGAACAGAATACTAAGTGGAATATCATTCCAATATTGTGATTATATGATTTGTGGGAAAAATAAGAAGAATAAATTAAATATGTATTATTGCCTTCTCTGTATATCTGTACTAAGCAGGTGGTAGGAATAAGCCAGCTATTTCTGCATTTACTTAAGAACCAATTATAGAAGTAATTATGCAAACAAATGCAAATAGGTACCCACTCTGGGCATAGAAAATTGTTTTCACAATAAAATTCTTGAGTTCCAATAATATAATTGAAATACATACATGCATATATAATACATACATATATGTATCTATTTCTCTGAGAAACACACACACATGCATACAGATATAGGTCTATGCATAAATGGTCAAAGTGATTCTCCCATTTTCTAATTTTATCAGATTTCTTTCTTTTGGCATTTCCTTTTCTTCATACAAAAACTCCAGTCCTCATTTCTCATATCAGTCAAGAGCAAGTCCCGGACTTGAGCTGAAATGGCAGATGAGTGGTAACAGGGAAAGAAACTGAGAGTGAAAGGGAACTGGCATTACTAAGCCTCATGAGCTATTTTCCATAAACAGCCCCTTAGCCAAAGTCCAGAATAGTCTTTGTGTGTGTGTGTGTGTGTGTGTGTGTAAAAAGAAAGGATACATATTATGTCTTACTTTTTTCTCTTGAAATACAAATGACTCTTGCTTCACTCATAATTAGTTGCAAGTTCATTTTACAGAACCAAAATAAAAATAGAAATTAAAGTAGTTCTATTTCCATCAAAAATATACATCAGATATTATAAACCCAAAATAAAGAATCTTATCAAAAATATGGAAACTAGATAAAGTATAATGAGTATTACTTGAGATACAAAACTCAGAAAGAAATATATTAAGGAAATCTTCAGAGGCTGAACTGAAAAAGAAAAAGTGGAAATGATTGATAAGGAGTCACTGATCTTTTGGTTCTCTGGACATTTATGAATCTCTGTCAAGAGCCTTAGGATTTCAAAGACAAGAGATTGAAATGTCTCTCATGAAAATCTTTTACACAGGTATGGTGGTTGAATTTATACTATTAACAAGAACAGAGAAATTCACAGAGAAGATTTAACAAACAAGTATTTCTCTATTGGTACCTTGTGCATTCAGTCTCCAAAATTCTTTGGATGGCACACCCCCAACAAAGAATTTAAGAATTATGAATATAAAGCCAAGCTAAGCAGTAGTTCAAATGCATAATTATCAAATAAATGAGCAAATCTTGAGTGAAATTGAATAGAAAGATGAAAGAGCAAGATTAGATGCACCAAAACATTCCATAATGAGATTATTAAACATAGATTAGAAAATACTTAAAATCATTAAAAATGAAATCTGGAGAGAAAATATATGAAATAAACAAGATGTTAGCAAAAGAACAAGAGCATGTCCAATGAGTGTCAATTATAATCTTACAAATAAAAATATAATTGTTAATACTATAAACGGATATATTAAATATAGCTAAGAAAAAGTTAACAGTAAGAGCTGAATAAAATGTCCACAACATTACCAGAGAAATGATGATGAAGTAAAAATGATAAGAAAGAGCATATGAGACATAAAAAAATTGGTGAGATGGTACAACATGTGTCTAATAAGAGATAAAAAGACAAGCAGAAGTAACCTTAAAAAAGTAATATATGAAAAATGTTCAAGAATTGTGATATATATAACTTGTGAAAAGTACCTATATGTGTATACAAATCTATTTATATAAAACTATCTATTTATCTATTTCTTCAGGAAGTTAAATGAATCTCAAAATAAATCCAATAAATCTCCCTCACAAACATAAACATGAATTTAAAAATAGCTAGAAGACAAAATATGTATTTAAACAGCAGATTTGGTTTACAGCAAACTTTTCAACAAGAATAGCAGAAGATGTAGAATAGAAGAATCATATCTCAACTGTGCTAAGTGAAAATAACTATTATAGCAGGACTTACTGTCTCTACAGTAATTTACTAATGAATGTTAAAAGAGATGTTTTCAGACAAAAAATCATTAGTTTCTACTACATCGTTTACTGAGGGAAATCTAAAAGATATAATTTAGAAAAAAGTAAACTGAATTCAGAAAAAAAGAGATGTAAGAAAAAATGGTAAGTAAAGACACTGATTCATATAGGTAAAGCTAAAAAAACATCACCAACCATATAAGATAATAAGATAATATAATAATATCAATAATGTATAAAATATGATAATCAACTTCGAGGTAAAGTGGCTGAAAACATTGGACACCTAGAATATGTAAAATGTTGGTGAGGGCATTATAATTAAAGTGTTCTAAAGCTCTTATATCGTTTGGAAGAAGGGTAAGAATATTCATTAGCTTTATATTTTGTTAAGAGAGGTATCAGCATTAAAACTTCAAGGTAACCACACAGACAAAAAAATTAAAAAATAATACGGTATAATATCCAATTGAGTAGGAGGGAAAAAGATAAAAAAATGACTACAAAAAAAGAGAGAAATATTATGCATAGTAATAACTAAGTAAAGGGGCACCTGGGTGGCTCAGTCAGTTAAGCACTCATGTTATGATCTTGTGGTTTGTGGGGTTGAGCCCCCTGTCAGGCTCTGTGCTGACAGCTCAGAGCCTGGAGCCCTCCTCAGATTCTGTGTCTCCCTCTTTCTCTGCCCTTCCCCTGCCAGTGCTCTATCTCTCTCTGTCTTTCAAAAATGAATAAAAATGTTAAAATAATAATAATAAAAAAATAGTTAAGTAAATTAAAAACACACAACAAAATAAGTAAATATAAACACGTCAGTAATCATAATAAATGTGTTGGATCACAACCTCAGAAGTTCTCCAGGTAAAATCTGAAACTGACACCTTACATGGAGGGCAGAGAGAGACTGAATAAGAAAAAAGCAGACCACCCAGACTGGTAAGCAGCAGGTTATTAACTAAGCAAGGAAAGTTACATATGAGACTTGTCTTGGGTGGCTTAAAGAGGAGCAGATCTCTGCCCCTGCCCAACAGATCTTAAAGGTATGTATAGAGGCCTCAACAAGGTTCAGTTACATATATAGTCCAGATGGTCTCAACAACATATTACTTTGTCAAGGTTGTGTCCTTGAAGAAACTCTAACTATGGGAACAGTGGGCAGAAAGTACATTCCAAGGACTGCAGTGGGCGCAATGAGCCCTGACTGCTTGGATCCAGCTCATAAGTCAATTGATGGTCATGGTCTCTCAACAACCTCCTCCAACAAAATGTTAGTGAACTCAACTACTAGATAAAGATGGAGATTCTGATACTCTCCTTCCTCTTCTTCCCAGGATTGTGTCACCCTTCTTATTCACTTTCTTAAGTCATCACTACTCATGCTCAGTGGCATCTACTTCTTTTCTCTTAGTTCCACTGAAAAACAGGACAGTCTCACCTGTTCTCCTCTCTCGTATGTTTCCAAAACCAACAAAGCTATTTTAGTTTTTAAGGGTTTCTATTTATAGAAGTAGATGGGAAAGAAATAAAAGGGAAGATATTAAAAATATAAACAGCAAGAGAAAAAGTCCTTATTTTCAACGAGGGTGACCAACTTGCTTTGGTTTTAAAATTGAAGTCCCAGGACTAAGGAATCTATCCCATCCCCATAAGAGACCCAGAGAAGCAAGGATTAACCAACTGGTTCTCTTAGTGTTTCAGCTGGCATCTTCTATGTGTTGTATCTCCAGAATATAAAGGACTATAGAGTTTGATATTTTTGTTTCCTCTTCGTACCCATTTTTCCTCTTACACTGTGAGATCCCTGCCTGGTCACTCTACATACCTTCAAGAACTTCCATAACAAAGACTATCCTGGTGCTCTTTGTTCTCTTATTTAAATATTTTACACTACAAAAAAATACTTTAACCCTGTGTGTGTGTGTGTGTGTGTGTGTGTGTGTGTGTGTGATGAATTTAATGAATCTACAATTGTGCAATATCAACCAAATAACAAAATAGTGAGTTAAAATGAGTAAAAAACTATTTACACCTTATTTTTTCTTTAGGTAAAATACTTATTTTTAACATTTATTAAACAAGTATTATTAGGGGTGCCTGGGTGGCTCAGTTGGTTAAGGGCTGACTTCCGCTCAGGTCATGATCTTGCAGTTCATGAGTTTGAGCCCCGCATCTGGCTCTGTGCTGACAGCTCAGAGCCTGGAGCCTGCTTTGGATTCTGTGTCTCCCTCTCTTTCTGCCCCTCCCCTACCCACGCTCTGTCTCTCTCCCAAAAATAAATAAACGTTAGAAAAAAAAATTTAAATAAAAAAACAAGTATTTTTAGCCTCTGCCATGTGTTGTGCACTGTTCTCACTGGTGATACGGTGGTAGCCACGTGGACATATTTCTGACATTCTTGAAGCATGGAGGGGTGAGATGGAGAAAGAAAATAAGCAAGTAAACAAATAAAGCAATTAAACAATTGCACACAATTAGCGAAATGGAAAAAATGAAATAAGTAATGAGGTTCAGAGGAGGAATGTATTGGATGGTCAGGCCTAATAACACAGAACAAGATGGCCATGCAAGATAAGAGGATAAAATGTTTATGTAAAAGGATAGAGAACACAGATGGCCTTGTATGAATTTATATTCAAGCACCAGAAAGAAGGGCAGGGAATCTGGAATCTGGTGAACAGGAAAGAGTGGCAAAAGATATACTATAGAGGCATTGCGGCCATATCACAGACTGGATGTGACCATTGCTAAGAAGCTGGATTATATTCTAAGGGTGATGGGAAGTCACTGGAGGGTTTTACACAGTAATGACATGATCTGATTTTGTTTGAAACATGCCTATGGCTGTTCAAAAATGGAAAGCAGAAACAGAGAGATAAAAACTGAGAGATCAATTCTGAAGTTCCCAGGAAAGGACTTGTAGTGTTTTAGACTATAGTATATTCAGTGAGCTAGAAAGTTGGACAGATCTAGGTTGACCTAGAATGTATTTCAAAGGTGAAGTCAACAAAATTTACTGATGGATTGGATGTGGGTCGTGAGTAAAAAAGAGATAAAGGTTGGTTACCGGTGGGAATTTTAGTAATTCAGTGGATGTTGGTGGTACTGAGAGGGACAAGACTGGTAGAGAATATAGGTTGAGTTACATGGGTATATCAGCTGTGATGGTTCTATTTTAGCCGTATTATGCTGAAGTGTTTCGTAGCTATGTGAGTACAAATGTTAAGTATGGAGTTGTGTGTAGTAATCAGTAGTCAGCAGAAATTAGGCTTGGAGATACATATTGGGAATCGTTATTACAGAGATGGTATCTAAAGGCATGGGAATTGGAGTGAGTCAGTAGCATAGAGTGTAAGGCTAAGACCAGAGTCTAAGGAATCCCCATATTAAGAGTGAGAACTGTCCTAGCATCAGCAATCAGACAACAAAAGGAAATAAAAGGCATCAGAATTGGCAAAGATGAAGTCAAAATTTCACTTTTCGCAGATGACATGATACTCTACATGGAAAACCCAACTGACTCCACCAGAAGCCTACTAGAACTGATCCAGGAATTCAGGAAAGTTGCAGGGTACAAAATCAACGTACAGAAATTGGTTGCATTTTTATACACCAATAATGAAGCAACAGAAAGAGAAATCAAGAAACTAATCCCATTCACAATTGCATGAAAAGTCATAAAATACCTAGGAATAAACCTAACCAAAAATGTAAAAGACCTGTATGATGAAAACTATAGAAAACTTATGAAGGAAATTGAAGAAAACACAAAGAAATGGAACATTCCATGCTCATGGATCAGAAGAATAAACAGTGTTAAAATGTGATAATTACCCAAAGCAATCTACACATTCAATGCAATCCCAATCAAAATTGCACCAGCATTCTTCTCAAAGCTAGAACAAACTATCCTAAAATTCATATGGAACCACAAAAAAACCCGAATAGCCAATGTAATATT
Organism: Cryptoprocta ferox; assembly: GCA_028646485.1. Lineage (NCBI taxonomy): Eukaryota > Metazoa > Chordata > Mammalia > Carnivora > Eupleridae > Cryptoprocta > Cryptoprocta ferox. The sequence continues at coordinate 56,131,176 of CM053568.1, read as the reverse complement.
GAAGAAGAAAACTAAAATAGGAGGCATCACAATCCCAGACTTTAGTCTCTACGACAAAGCTGTCATCATCAAGACATTATGGTATTGGCACAAAAACAGACACATAGACCAATGAAATAGAATAGAGAGCCCAGAACTGGACCCACAAATGTACAGCCAATTAATCTTTGACAAAGCAGGAAAGACTATCCAAAGGAAAAAAGACAGCCTCTTTAGCAACTGGTGCTGGGAGAACTGGACAGCAACATGCAGAAGAATGAAACTAGACCACTTTCTTACACCATACACAAAAATAAACTCAAAATGGATGAAGGACCTGAATGTGAGACAGGAAACCATCAAAACACTAGAGGAGAAAGCAGGAAAGAGCCTCCTTGACCTCAACCGCAGCAATTTCCTACGCGACACATCCCCAAAGGCAAGGGAATCAAGAACCAAAATGAACTATTGGGACCTCATCAAGATAAAAAGCTTCTGCACTGCAAAAGAAACAATCAAGAAAACTAATAGGCA
>CM053568.1:56074523-56130563 GCA_028646485.1 Cryptoprocta ferox | reverse complement strand
TCAGATAAAGGGCTAGTATCCAAAATCAATAAGGAACTCACCAAACTCCACATCTGAAAAATGAATAATCCAGTGAAGAAATGGGCAGAAGACATGAATAAATACTTCTCCAAAGAGTACATCTAGATGGCCAACAGACACATGAAACAATGCTCAGTGTCACTCATCATCAGGGAAATACAAATCAAACCCACACTGAGATACCCCCATGCTGGTCACAGTGGCTTAAATGAACAAATCAGGAGACTATAGCTGCTGGCGAGGATGTGGCGAAACAGGCACTCTCCTACATTGTTGGTGGGAATGTAAACTGGTGCAGCTGCTCTGGAAAACAGTGTGGAGATTCCTCAAAAAACTATAAGTAGAACTCCCCTATGACCCAGCAATAGCACTGCTGGGGATTTACCCAAGGGGTACAGAAGTGCTGATGCATAGGGGCACATGTACCCCAATATTCATAGCGACACTTTTGACAATAGCCAAATCATGGAAAGAGCCTAAATGTCCATCAACTGATGAATGGATCAAGAAGATGTGATTTATCTATACAATGGAATACTACATGGCAATGAGAAAGAATGAAATATGGCCATTTGTAGCAATGTGGATCATGCTAAATGAAATAAGTCAGGCAGAGAGGGACAGATATACGTTTTCACTCATAGGTCTAACAGGAGAAACCTAACAGAGGACCATGAGGAGGGGAAGGGGGACAAAGAGTTGGGGAGAGGGAGGGAGACAAATCATAAGAGATTCTTGAATGCTGAGAACAAACCGAGGGCTGAAGGGGGAGAGGGGAAGGGGAAGGGGGGTGATGGTCATGGAGGAGGGCACTTGTGGGGAAGAGCACTGGGTGTTATATGGAAACAAACTTGACAATAAACTATATTTAAAAAAAAGAGTGAGAACTGAAGGCAAATTAGGATCAAGTTCTGTGCAGCTTAGCTAGAGAGGGGAATTGAATTCCGTCTTTATCAACTACTTACTTAACAGTACATTCTGTGCTAGGTGCCTCAATAAGCAAAATTGACTTATGCCTCATGTGGCTTATGGTTTAAGTTCAAGGAAATTATATTTCTTTCTCCAGCATTTCTGAATTCACAGTAACATTTCAGTTGCAATTTGATGATCTGTCAATTTCAACCCGTTCTCTATTATTCTGGTACTAAGCATTTCTTATAACTACCACTCTCCTTTATTTCCTTCCAATTCCTTTCAAAATCTAAAGCCCACAGATTAATTCAATAGGAAAATAAATGACCTTACGATATTGTTTTTCCTTGAATCACACATTTCAGTGAAAGGAGATATAATACATTCACAATGAAACTGCAGCTTAATGTTGTTCTATTTACTTTATTTGGTCCTCTTTTTTGCAAGTTATAACTGAGCAACATGGAAAATCACAATGGCCTTTCAGGAAGAATGAGTACGGTGATGGACTCTCAGATTGCTTGAGAGTTACCAACCACTACCGAAACTGTAGGCAAAGCAACAAATTGTGCATCTAACATCAGGAGAATAAACAAAGTAAAAGTAGAAACAAATCATTAGAATCTCTTTAATCTTAAAGGAAATATGTAGATGGACACGACTTGAAAAAAAATTTCACAAGCAGCTTCTTGCTCTAGGGCATGGTTTATAACATTAGTCTGAGTAAATCTGCTTGGGTTTCAGTTAATAAAATTGTAAATTCAGGATCTGTGCCATGGCAAAGTTTTACTCTGAGTGTGCAATATTAATCTATTCTTTGTTATGGCAAAATAAAATTGTAAAAATCATACTCTCTGAAAGACTTGAACATGGTTGGTGCAAAACTGAATTTTTATTCTGTAATTCTGGGGATACTGTTGTTTAACAAAATGCATTTTTCTCCCATATTTATCATTGTCTCCACCTATCTTTTTTTCCAATGCTAAATCATTTTTACGTAGCCTTTTGAAATTGTACTGATGTTTGTCCTTTGGATTTTCCCTTTTTTGAGATAACTTTTAATTTGCTAACACATGGCAAACACTACAGCTTTGCATATTTTCTGCACATTTAATCTGTTTGTCCTAAAAAAATGTAGTGAAGTGGTATTTAATTTTGCTACACTTTTTTTCATACATTAAAAATATTTTCTTTGGATAACTTATGTTTGGAATATGAAGTGCTAATGTAAAATCTACCTTTGCATTCCATTTAGAGAAGAAAAGTATACTGAGAAGACTGAATAGCTAAAATGGGATTTCAAGGAGAATTTTCACATACCTAAGAAGATAGGTGTTTTTGAAACATATTAAAATTATTCTCTGGAAATTGCCATCACAAAGAAAGGACCAATCCCAGCTATTGCTTTGATTTGGAGGTAGAGACAGCCAAATTCAGCCTTCTTATTGTCTTTTACTCTTTAGTAGAAGTCTTAGAATGTTAAAATTGAAGTAGACACTGAGCTATGGCTTCCATTCAATAAAGTCAGTAAATTGATGAATAGAGGAGATAGGAGAACAAAATAGAGGAGATGTGAGAACAAAGTTATGAGGTTCAAAAATATGAAGCAAATAATATTAATAAAGTTATGATCTATATAATAAGAAAATCTATAACGTACAAATTAGTAGTTTTCAAATATATACATTCCTAGTGTCTTACATCCCTGATTTTGTCCATGGTCTGTTTCTTCAATTTCCCCATATTAGAGCTACCAAGTCTAGCTGCTTGGTGGGAATTAAGGAAATGTTACTAACATGTAAATATTCCAGTTGGAGTCTCTGTCTACTCTTCTTATCTATTTCTATAGTATGTGGCTCACAGTAATATGTACTTCCCTCTTACCACACTTTTTCTTCTTTACCTCTTATTTCTTTCCCTGATTTCTACTCAAGGGCAAACATATCAGTATGTAGGTCAATGTTTCTTATAAAGTTGAGTGCAATTTTTAGGCATATCCTCTGTTCTACTGTGAAAAAAAAATCAACTTTTCTACAAAGTTCTATCTTTTTACTAAAATAAAATTTCAACTTGCAAAATCCACTCAGTTTTCCAATGGAGTTTTCCCTCCACACACACCCATTTTTCTCCACAATTCAAAAATGTTGGGAAAAGAGGAAGAATATGATATACTCTTGAGTTTCAATACCACTCCCAGAAACAAGGAGATTAAAGCAAGTCTGTGAGAGAATGAAGTCAGTAGCAGAATTGAAAGGGAATGTTGTGGTATAAAAGGCCTTTGATAAACCTAGATACTTAAGAAAGGTGTTCTTGGGGACGGGAGAATGATTAAGGTACAAGATTCTATGGGAGGTAGCAGGGGACAAGGTTGAGGAACAGTGTGACCTTTAAAAAAATATGTAATAGGGGCACCTGGGTGGCTCAGTTGGTTAAGCATCTGACTTTGGCTCAGGTCATGATCTCACAGTTTGTGAATTCAAGCCCCACATCGGGATCTGCACTGCCAGGTTAGATTCATTGGATTCTGTCTCCCTCCCTCTGCCGTTTCTCCTGCTTGCTCTCTCTGTCTCAATAATAAATAAACATTTAAAAAATAAATAAATTAAAATAATAATGTGTGATATAAACTTTCTCTCCACTTTGAAATGTCCCCATTACCATTCACTCATTCTTGAGAGGATCTCTTAAGCCAGTTTGATGATTGCAAATTTTCAATTAATGTGCCTTGATTTTGAAATTTTATAATGTTGAATAGATCTTCTCCCAATAACTCTTTTCTTTATACCAAAGCAAAGATTTTTTTCTGCTTCTTTTCTGCTGTAATGCTAAAAACTTGATCTCTAGAACTAGAAATAGTAGATTTGAATTAAGACTTTGCCACTGACGGCATAAACATGAGAAAATTAGCAAATTACTTCTCTGGACCTCAGTTCTCTCATCTGTAAACAGGAATACTGGTACTTATTTCAGAAAATACTTCTTTTGCATGGATTAGATAAACTCAGCATAGACTTGGCTTGTGAGCACTGTAATGAACTATTTACCATGTCATTCTTTAGCCACTCCTTCTCCTTCTTTTCATTCTACCAGTTATTATGTCTAACATTCTCTAATATCTTTTGTTCCCTTTTTTGCACCATTTTATTCTTCCCCAAACAAACAAACAAACAAAAAAGAATTGTCCATAATCTTGGAATCATGTGATGGCCTTTTCTTAAACATTTTAATCCATTAGCATGGTTTCAAATATTTACAAAGACGAGACTTCCTATTACTTATAGCTCTCACCAAAACTTTTTTCCTCATCTTTAACTTTTTGGGGGACTCCTCCACTCAGACATCTCACTGTCACCTAAAAGTCAATTAGTTATAAGTCCATGTTCGAACCCTATATACAGGCTTTCTCTTGGTTTTCCCCTCCTCCTGACTAATTTAAAATTGCGAAATCGACATTTCTTTCTCTTTTGTTACCCACATACAGGAAACAACAGTTTCACACTCTTGTTTAACTTTTACTATCTCTTCTTTTCATTCTCACCCCCATCATATTAGCTCATGTCCTCATTACTTGACTTCAAACACCACAGATTGATGTGCCTGTTTCTGAAATCTACATAAATGAGTCACAGATTGTGTCTGATTAGGTGTCTGGCCTTTTCTGCTCTAAGTTTGTGAGTATCAGCCATGATGATATATATATATATATATATATATATATATATATATATAAATTTATTTTCATTGATGTGTAGGATTCCAATATGTGAATATACACTGACTTTTCATCTATTCTACTGTTGATGATATTTAGACTGCTTCTACTTTAGGATGATTATGAATAGTGTTTCCATAAACACACTTGTACATGTTTTGTGATGATAACACTCACAGTTCTTTTGTGTGTGTATGTATATATGTACATACATACACAAAGAAGTTATAAATATCAAATACACAGAAAAGACATATTTATTGAAACATGAGTGGTTGCCTCTAGATGGTGGGATATAAGAAAATTTTTGTCTTATTCTAAGTTTTCAACAACAAAAACAAAATTTGAAAATTGACATACCAAAGTTATTTGGAAATGAATTCCGGTGTCAAAGAGCCTGATAAAATTCCACTAGTACCACTACTGATTCCCTCTTATTTTATTTACATTTCACTAATTTAATTTTTTTATTAATATTTTATTTTAAGTTATTTAACCTTGCTGAGGCTCAATTTCTTCATTTGTTCATTTTTAAGGTTGGGGAATCATATTTCCTTCATAAAACTGTTGCAAGGAATAAATTATGTATCACATGTAAACTCGGTCCAATACCTGGTAAAAACTAATTATTCAACAAGTTTTTGTTGGAGTTGCATTATTATATTTAAGATAAAAGAATATGTTTTACCTTCTATAACTTTTGTAACACAAAATTTGGGTGAGATATATAGAATAATTTTACGGTGCAGTAATTTAAATTTAAAAAAATACTGGAAGAGTCAGATGAATGTTTAATTTTTAATGGCACAGCACAGAGTAGCAAACTACCTGTAGGTTAAGTTACTTAGAGGTAGGGCTATAAAGCTTTGAACCAAAACCACTAGAGTAACAATGGCAGCAGAGAGAAGAAAAATGCAGAGAATTTACTGTATAAGTGTACTGACTGAATCACTACTGATGCTTCTTAGGTTTCTGTTTTTTTTTTTTTATTATTTGGCATTCATAAGAATATGATTATATGTGCAAACTGGGTATCCCTTTCTTAAAAATTTGGATCAGCTGGGGACTACATTCAACTGAACCAGCAAAATCTGAAACAAATAAAATACCATTTACAAGGAAGCATTTAAGAAAATTGCATGTATGACAAGCAATTTTTTCCAACCCATACGGCTCATCTATGATTCTAAAATGTGTGTGCTGCATTACCAAATATGCTCATATTGAGATTCATTCCTGCACTGCTTGTTTGTCCAGAGTCCTAGAACATTATAATAAAATGAAAACAACATCATTCTCAAGTTGGGGATTCATTTCAATTAAGAATAGAAAACAGGAGAATATTTGCCCTCCAGTTCTACTTAATTTTTTAGTTAATGCTGTAATAAAACGTAAATAAAATTATTATATTAAAAGAGATTATATTAAAGAAAGAATAGAGATTTGGAGTTTTAGATGGAGCCTAGTTTGAAAAGCAACACCATTGTTTATTAATATTAAACTTTGTAGTTTTGTCATCTGTAGAAAAGGGTGAATGTGATCATTAAATATAAATGTGAAACACCCTCACATTGCCTGACACAAAATGGGTCTTCGGTGACATTATATTTCTGTCCCCTGTCACTCTAGTATTAATGTTGTTTCCTTCAAATAGAAAATTTCCAATTTTGTTATTTTTTCAGACTCAGCAGAAACTTTTTTGATATCACTCAATATATCTCAAAATTATTTGGGACTTTTGAAATCAATATTTATTAAGAAAGTAGGAGACTACAATTTGTTTGACCAAAACTTAGACACAGATGCTACAACTTTTCTGGAATGTATCTTTACTCCATTATAATATCCCTACCTGACAAGGATAGACGTGCATTATTTTCATATGAGGCTATCTGATTTTAATACAAAGATGAACATACATACACTGAACTCATCTCAGGATACTATCCCACAGTATTTTTATAAAGTTAAGATTATTCCACCTACAATAGTATTTTATGGATTGGTCCATCCACTCCTGCCACAGCTATAGTCATCTATAATAATACCCAATATATGGCTTTTAATTTATATTTCATCAATGAACTTCCCATACTGGGCTTCAGGTACTTTTTGTAAAGCATCTGAATATTTTGAATACTTTGAGATTCTCCAAAGGTGAAACTACTAGCAATATGGTCTACTAAGCTGATATGGAAATCCTTTTCCAATCTGAATATGCAGCAGTGCTGAATTAAGTATTAATTTTCTAGGAGCCAGAAAAATCACATTAAACGATTTCAAGACCAATAACATATCTTATGGGTTAGAAGCAAATTCCAAACAGATCTGAAAGAAGGCTGCCACAACTAGTTGCATATAGTATATAAAACTCCCATGAAGAAGACCTCTCCCTGAAGATGAGATCACCATGTAAATACTATGGACCACAAGACTAAAGGAACCCACCTTTAGGAGGAATCATATGCTGGAAGTAGAAAAATTGTCATTCCAAGAAATAATAAAAAAGCCCCCGAATGATTATTATTTTAAATCCTAATAGAATCGTAGGGAAGGAGTTGATTTTTGAGTTTACTGGATGACCGATTACAAAGACTTTATTCCATTATATGAAATAATATTTCAAGTAAAAACAGTAACAACAACAACAACAACAACAACAAAAAACCCACAAATCCTAAGTTTTCAAATATTTTGTTTGGTATACATGATATAGTTGAAAGAGGAAAACCTTTGCTTAATACTTGTTCCAAATCAAAGCTTTTATGTAAAAATATGTGGAATGATTGAAATATAATGTCTTGGCCTCACTAAGAACCGTCCTTCACTACCTGCAAGAGGAAAATATGAATATAAAAAACATTAAAAATCTGTTGTCAAACACAGTTGTGAAGTAATATAGCACAATGAAAATTATAGAAAGGATCACGAAGCAGCCTTATACAAATTCAGCACTTGCTAGATTTCTTTAAAGACAACATCCATTGTTGAGATAAATGAAGTGGACTTCTAGATCAGAGTTTACTGGCACAAATCAATATGCTGAAATATGCATTCTGTCCATACGGTATTTCACTAATGGGTGCTTGAAATTCAGTACACAGCTTTGCTATAAATCCCAGGAAGAAGTTATATTAAAAGAAAGTTAGTTCTGTGATTTGAACTCAGAAATCAATGGAAACGTACACATAAGATATTTTTAGACATATATGTCAAAAGAAAAATGGTTTCTGTCATTGCCATTCATAATTCATATTTTTCTTTCCTATGTCCAAGTTAAGTTGGATTTTTTCCGTGTCTTCCTTTCGTTGCACAGACAACCTTTAAGTACGTAAGCATTCATGCTGGGAAAAAATCCATACATGTGATACTTATTAAAAATATAAAAACAAAAAATCCAGATTAGCAAGAATCTAAAATAAGAAAGTCTTCAACTTGTTAGAAAATGTAGAGGAGGAAAAGTATTCCTTTCTTCCCTTATAGAATCGTGGCCTGGCATGATGATTAAATTGACACAAGGCAGATTAAAGGGGAAAAGCAAATTTAATTTTGTACGTATGGAGCCCCAATGAAGCCCCAATGATATGAACCCCCAAGAAGTGACCAAAGCAAGAGCTTTTATGTCTTTTGTACAAATAAATAATTTGGGAAGAATTGAAAAAATAAAGAAGTTTGGGCTTGGCATAGCAAATTAATGAAGAAATACCAAAGTTTGTTCACACAGTCTTCTTGCCCCTGAATTCCCTATCTCAGGCTAGATGGATGTCGTCTTCTACTGTCCAGGTGCAGGGAGAGCACCCTTCTCTGGGGGAACTTATTTCCTGCCTTTGAGGGAGCAGAGAAAGGTCGGAATGACCTTCTTGCACTGACTGTTTCTTAGTAACTTAAATGCAAAACAAACAATATATCAGAGTGGTATGTTTTGGAATGACCTTCCCTGAACCCCATCAAGAGGTATTGGGGATGGCTGGGGGGGTACTCTACTGCCAAGAAAAAAAAAAGATACTCAGTATGAATGGAAGCTTATGTGATGAGATCAAAGAGATACAAAATCGCATAACCACATATGCACATGCATATACACTCATTCATACAAAATATCCATGACTGGATTTCAGACAAGAAACAGTTAATTCTAGGGATGAGATGCTGGAAATAGTTTTCTGATACAAATGGGGCTTTAATAGGATCCTGAAAGAAGGATAGAATTTTGAGAGATGCTAAAAAATTGGGAGGCACTTTATGCATGAAAATACTGTGGATACAGGAATAATCTGAGGGAATAAAATCCATCTTTAAACTCATCTAGTTTGTACAACAAATAGGAGATAGAAATAAGAAAAGATGTCCCTCCTTCTGTCTTTCTTCCTTCCCTTCTCCCTTCTTTTCTTCCTTCTGCAAATTAATTACTAAGCCCCATCATGTACAAGGGTCTATGGATACAGCTATGAAAAATTTCTTGCTTTTGCTGTTAAAGAGTTCATGGTCTAACAGAACAAACAAAAATGCATACCATTTATTAGAGTAACATGTGACAAACTCAGTTTGTGCTATGTCATGGGGACAAATTTGTCAGACCATAGGTGCAGGGTACACACTAGGGAAGGTAGGATTAAGTTTTGATGAGACTGGGTAAGTAAGGACCTAGATGATCCAGAAGCAGGGCTTAGAGGTGATAGGTGGAAGGAAAGAAGAGAGCTTCAGGGATTATTAATGGTAAAAGATACTCATACGAGAACTGGGATTGTGGTTAATTTAGGCTTCATTTTAGTATGTGTGTATGTACATATTAGGCATACAAGGGTCTAGTATATTAAACTTGAATATCTCACACTATGCTTGAATATCTACCATTATTTTACTATTATCTCTTAAAACTATTATCACCACACACGTAGACCCCCAAATTTCTGCTTGCAGACACATGCACATGCATACACATAACAGATTCAGCAGACTTCTGTAACCACAGTCATGCTAGAAGCAGAAGCTGTCGTCATGAACTGACTGAATAATGTTCAGTGACCTAAATTGGGGCTTAGAATAAATGTAGGTGCATGCGTGCTTTAATCAAATAAAAAGTAGGACAAATTCATGTGTTTACTTTTTTTTTTTTCACCAAGGCTGGGAAACCTCTTTGTGTGTGTGTGTGCGTGTGTGTGCATGGCTACAAAAATAAATATACCATTAACCTGAAAAGGAAATGAACCATAAAGTGGGATTCTATCAAAATAGACATGAAGTGGATTAAAAATTAAACTCCAGACGGGGACGTATTTCTGTGTTCTTTTTCAATTCCCAATAATGCATTAGGATACATAGTAAATCCCTTAGGATGTGTGAGGGGGGAGGTGGGGAGTGAACAGAGACTTTTGTCTCAGAATTGTGCCTTCTAAGATTAACACGCAAATACAAAATAATTTCTAAGCTAGCAAACATATGTTATTTCCTAGAGAATTGTGACCTATTTCTGTGGGTTTGTATAGAAATAATTCCTATGAATATCATCATCAATACTTGGAGCTATGTAAACAAAAGCTACCAAATTACACTCTTTCTCTAAAGTATAGTAGGATATCATACAATGCTACTCACCACATGGGTGTCATTGAGATCATTAAACCTGAAGTGGAAGTAGCCTTTTGCTAACATTTCTAAAAGGAGAGCTAAATCATCATATGTTGCCAAGGTGAAAGGGGGGTATTTGCCTTCTGCTGCCTGAGGAAAGGAGTTAGGCAGACCATTTCCATTACCATCAGAGCGGTGGATTGTAAGACTGCCTGAATGTTAGACGGACAATGTTTCTTTTTAATATTTTAAATTAACGAAAGAATTCACAACACACAGAATTTCAACACTATGCAGAAAAAAGATCCCTAAGGAATTAAATGTGAGTTTTTGAAAAGGTTCTCTAGGCAAGGAAATAAAATGATAAATCTGCAATGAGCTGATGAGACCACAGGGAAAAGGGACATTTGAAATCACTTGAAGCACAACTGTCATTTTACAGGTGAAGAAACTGAGGCCAGAAGAAGGTACGTGAACTATGACAGTGAATCCAGTCTTCCTTCTGCTATACCTGACTGTCCCAACAAGCAACAAGTGCAGAGAAGGGAGATTATACAGCCAAATTTCAGGTGTAGTTAATTTTATCCCCCAAATCATGCGTACACTACTTTTTTCTTTTTTCTTTGCTAGGACACCTAGAGTCAATTTCTGGTTTACAAACAGATATTTGGCCCACTTTGTGTCTTAATACTTATACATTATTTCATATTATAACAAATCCATTTTTTCTAAATTTGGTATTTGTGGCTTTAGAGCAAGGGGCAATGTCATATCATACTACCCAACACATCAAACACCCTGGCCTTTTGTAGTTATTGCTTCATTTATTATATCTGTGGCCTCTTATCACTTGATTTTTATTTCCAAGATGCCAGCCTCTGTGACTGCTTTCCTAGCAATCAACCCTTATGAGTCTGAGCATGGATACACAGTCTCTTCTCCCTGATGCAATCATTATCATATACAGCTCATCCCTCCTTTATTCATCTCCCACATCCCACATTCTGCATTTCCCACACCATGGGCCTCTCTTGTCAGGGCTTTTATCACCCATGATGGCAGGAATACAGTTTAGAAATACAGTATTTAGGAATACATTTCACCAAATCTAACATCCCCTCTCAAATTTATCTTCATCCACAGCCATCATCACCCTCTTAAATATAATATATTTTTCTTACATTACTGCTCCCAAAGAATCTTGCAGACCTCTATTCTTATGTGTTATCCACCAAACAGTACCTGTCTTTTGCCACAAATGTTCACCTTTTATACAATAAAATAATCTAATAAATTGATGGGTTCTGATGGACAACAGTATTAGCAATCACTGGGTCCACTTCTATACTCCCCCAAGGCCTTCCAAACACAGTGCCTTCAAACAGAGGAATGGACCTCATTATGTACCCTTCAGAAGGATAATATCTTTCAGAAAAGGAAAGATCTGTTGAGGGGTACAGTTTTGGCAGCATGTTTAGCAATGCACCTCAAATCATACCAGAAGGCCTCAGATACTCCATCCTGACTGACATAGGAGTCATATCTCCATGGAGCCATTTGTGATGAGAAAGTTCATTTTGAGCAAGCGAGTGATAAAATATCTTGAAGGAATTAATTTTAACTCACGTTTTCCTATTTAGAAAAAAACAGGGGTGCCTGGATGGCTCAGTCGGTTAAGCTTCCGACTTCGCTGACTTCGCTCAGGTCATGATCTCGCGGTTAGTGGTTCGAGCCCCGCGTCGGCCTCTGTTCTAACAGCTAGCTCAGAGCTTGGGGCCTGTCTTCGAATTCTGTGTCTCCCTCTCTCTCTGACCCTCCCCTGCTCACGCTGTCTCTCTTTCTCTCTCAAAAATAAATAAAAATTTTTTTTAAAAAATTAAGAAAAGAGAAAAACAAATTATTTACAAACAAAATGAAATAGAACTATATTATAATGGACTATGCTGTTAGAATTTTAGTTAAGGCTATTCATAACTTTCTGAAAAAACAAATAAAGCAAAGCAAAATTAGAAATTATCCCAGATGTAAACTCTCTAATCAGATAAAAACCAGAATGGCCATATTATATACTTGTTTTCTAAGTGAATTTTGGTTGCAATCTTGGCTCTGTTTTTTGTTTGTTTGTTTTTGTTTGTTTTTGGGTTTTTTTTTTGTTTATTTCATTTTGTGAACTTGGTCATTGTTTTCAATTTCTATAAACCTATATTTCTTTATTTGCAAAATGGAGGAGGGGAGTAAAGGGCATCTGCCTTTAGATTGCTATGATGATTAAATTAGATAATATTTCTCACGTAGTTAAGCACACTGGCACATTATAGCCATGTAATGAATGGAGATTTTATTCCATTTTAGGTATGAGTTTGTCCTTTAAAAGTAATAATGTAATCAGTAATAACAATCTGATTTTGGACTTCAGGAGACAAATCCACACTTATAAAACTGAAAGGGAGAATTTCTAGGGAAATAATAGAATTTTCCCTTAAAACACTTTTTTCCCCTTCTTTAGAAATGGGTATTGCATAGCTCTATTGAGAAATCACCTCCAATTATTTAAAACTATGTTTGATTGGATTTAAAATATCTTCCGACATCTTCTCAAAGGACAATCCAAACTCCTCAATTATCTTTTTCATATACATCTCAAAAGGTATTTTGAATACCTGAAAGGCCATAATTCTTTTTCCCTGAAGTTTTGAATTCCATCTGATGAAGTTATTATGCTTTGTGGAGTAGAACCATGTCACAGAAACAATAGCTTGCATTAACCTCTTATTGCCTTCAGTCAGTTTCTTTCTTTTCCTTCATAAAAGTTAATTTAATGCTTTTGAAAGAAGCAAGATTGGCAGGGATAGAGAATTAAGGTCTGCGTCACAAAATAAGTACTGACGAGAATAAGTCACAATATTCTTGAAATTGTTGGCTATTACAGAATCTCAAATGCATTTAGGAAGGACTGCCTTAAAGGAGTGGTAGTAATTGAGTCTTCCCGGTCCATTCAGCTCATGGACACATCTTAGGGATGATAATTAGAGCTATTCAACATGGTGAGTGTTGGTTTTCAATTAAAAAAAATCACTCTTATCTTCTCTGGGATACACTGTGTAACCAAGATTGAAACCACTGTGTGACATTACATGGAGGGAAGGGTTTTTTCAGGACAATTACCCTTAGAAGTTTCAAAATGTGGAACTCCAATCTAAATCATTTTTTTTATTAAAAAATTACTAGTGAGCTACTATCTGCCATTTTTTCCCTCTAGGCATTTGCGATAAGACAGATATAATTCCTACTTGCCTAGAGTTTAATGGAAAGGGGGAGAGATGTGAAAGAAACATACAGAAGTTTAAAAGATAACTTTAGACCCACGACTGGTCTTATGGCCATATGACCTATGCAGTTAAGTCTCTATTTAAGTTTATTTAAGGGCTCAGGTACTGGCTTCCTGATATTCTTAGTAATATTTTTTTTAAACAAGAGCCTGCATTTTAATTTCCATCACTGGACTCTGTTAATTATGTGGCCAGTCTTGCTCAGATAGTAGTAAGTAGTATAAAGGAAACAAACAAAAAAAATAATAATGACAGAGGAAGAGAGGAGTCATGAGTCACAAAACTACTTTAGAAAGGAATCAAAAAAGACCTTTCTGGTGAGGCATTTTATGAGCCATGAATTACAATATTTACTAAATTAGTGGACTTCATACACTGACAGGGGACTAAAATTATTTACTCAAATTCAACAAATACTGATTTAAAACCGCTGCTGTGCAAGAAGTCACCAGATTACTCGTTAAGCAAAAATAGGTCACAGTTCCTGTCTCCAGTAAACATGAAGTAGAAAAATAAAGTACACAGATAATTCTCCATATGCTTCAAGAGAGGCATTCAGAGACATGAGGATTCCAGAAGTGGATGATACTGCAGAAGCTTTGGGACCAGGAGAGCAGCCCTCGAAAGCAGAAGAGGTAAGGTGGGACGGGGTAGGACAACTTTACTTCCAGGCAGAGGAAACAGCCTTACTGATGTCTCAGAAGACAAGAAGATTGCCTATGAGGGCAACAGTGAATAACTGTAGCTACTGTAGAGGATGGATGTAGGAAAACATTAAAACTAAAACCAAAACAAACAAAAATCCCATTTGAGTGCATTCTTATCTCCTGTCTTTTTTTTTCCCCACTTTCATCTAATAAACTGCTAAATCTATTGATTCTGTCTTCCAAATATCTTGGGTGCACTGCTTCTACCTCACTTGCAGCTCTGATCATCTCATTTCTAGTTACTGGTTTCTCTATCTCCAATTAGGCCTTTTCCCCAGATCAGTTCTCCTTTCTGCAATCAGAGGAGTTTTTCTAAAATGAAAATCTGATCATGCCACTATACGGATTGAAATATTTCAATGTAGTGAATAAGGTTTGATTCTGAAATTGGGCCTAGCAGGAGTTGAATCTTAGCTGTCCTATTTACTCTCTGTCCTATCCTTTTGTTGTTGTTGTTGTTTTGTTTTGTTTTGTAAGCTCTATGCCCAACGTGGGGCTTGAACTCGTGGCCTTGAGTTGAAGAGTCCATGTTCTACCAATTGAGCCATCCAGGTGGCCCCCAACTGTGCCATATTAATGAGCTTCTTAGTCTGTCTCGTCTTCAGTTTCCTCATGGGCTGGTTATTTATTCAATAAAATAATATACACGGTCTGGTTGACACAGAGAGCACTCAGTAAATGTAACTGGTGTCAGGATAAGGTCAAATTCCTGGCTTATGGGCTCACCCATAAGTGAGCCTTTCTCTAGCTTTCTCTGTAGTGTCATTCCCTGGCTTATCCTTTATTTCTCAAATATTCAGCTGCATGATATGTTCTCCCTTGCCTCCAGGACAGTAACATGCTATGCTTTCTCTCAGGAATTATGTTCTTTCATTACCTATCTGTTGCATTCCTTAATCTATTGCTGTTATTCCCATTTGCTAAGCATGAAAACTCAGACTCTGATTGTTCCAATGACTTCTTCAAAGTCATACCAAGTAGAAGAACACAGCCTTAGAACCATTTGTATTGTTCAAATCCTGTGTTCATTTCCCTGTACTCACTGCCTCACAAATGTCAGCTATCTCTGGGGAAAGATTTATTTTTTTCCCCTCACTACAATTATTCTCAAAATATGTACTTTGTTTTCTGCCCTTACCATTTACTGTCCTCTTCCTTTGATTGAGAATTAATACTGGTTTCCACTAACAGCATATTTATGTCTACTAAAATCAGAAAGCAGACAAATAATGAATGAACAAAAGCCTGACATAACCCACCCCTTCCAAGAATAATCTACAGTTAATGGGCTATTACCCCATTGTTTGGAGGAAACTTGAAGCATTGATTTTCAAGTATCAACCATAAAGTTGGTACTACAAAAGTAGTACTGTCATTTTTAAAACATTTAGGAAAAGCTGTCACAGATAGAAATTTAAATGGAATGTTAGTTTGCTTGGCGAAATTAAACTTTTAATCTTAAAGTCTGGCTAATGTAAATTAAGATTGTTATAGATTTACTCCATAAACATCAATAATTTTCCATTATGTTAAAATCAATCCCAGTTTCACATTCAAACAATAGATTCAAGAAAAATCTTAGAGGTTTGTATTCTGCTACAAATGTTCTTATATTGGGTCACTGCGAAAATAGCTGCATGTTCCTATGAGGAAGGTATAATTCAGCTTTGATGCTCCATTCCTAGAAAAAAAGCCAGTTCATACCTCCTAGAAAAATCCAGTCATGCTTTCTAATTAGCCATAACAAGTTATTTACACTTGGAGACTCACAGGGAAGAAAGAAAGAAAGAAAGAAAGAAAGAAAGAAAGAAAGAAAGAAAAAAGAAGGAAAGAAAGAAAAAGAAAGAAAGAAAGAAAAAGAAAGAAAGAAAGAAAGAAAGAAAGAAGAAAGAAAGAAAGAATTCTGAGGGAAAACTGTCTGGAAGTGGTATATGTTTATAGCGCTATTGATATGCTTCTCAATCTTAAACAGAGTTGAGTTTAGGAGGTCATTTAACCTCTACAAAACTCATGTTTCTCATCTATAAAATAAGAACAATGGTGTCAACCTTGCCCACTCTTCAGAATTTGAGTGAAGATTAAATGAAATAGCCTCGTGAAAGCATTTTGAACATATATTTATGAATCAAACATAATGTGACATCATTTCATACTGGGAAAGACACATAAACCCTTTAACTATCTTTCAAGTGGTAGAAAAAAATCACTTAGGTCCTCTCTCAGATTGTCACTTGAATTTTTTGTCTCCTCTGGAATGTTCTTTTTTCTCCTCTCCACCAAAATTCTCTAAAAATTCATTTAATCCATGATATGTTTCTTAAGATCTATAGCCCTTGCTTATCTCTCTCATCTAAAAACCCTTACCTCAAATTTATATAAGAGAACTTTTGCAAATTCATTCCATGAGTATTAGTCTTGCTACTTGCATCTAGTTGGCAAGTCCTTTAGGACAGAGCTAGTTTCACGTTGCCTCCAGGTGCCTGGCACTCTGCTCAGCACAAAGAGCATGCTCAATACTGAATTGCTGAATGGATTTATTCACTCTTTGGGAAGGCTGGCTGGCTTTTCTATTTAGCCATCTTGCTGGTTATTTATAGGACGTTATTTGTTCTGCCTACAAAGAATCTAGCCTAGAATTAGGCATGTGGAGATTAACTGGTATAGGAGAAAACAGGCATATTTCACTGGTTGTTAATTGTTCAAAGTTCCCTCTCACTTTTCATTTTTAACAGTAAGAGAATTTATCTAATGATCAATCTTCAGTGGGAGACATTCATAAATGTAGGGACTCTGGCATTAGCCTGATGTAGGTTAATGTCTGACATTTTCTAGTTATAAACCATGCAACTACTGAAAGTTACTATCTTGTGCCTCAATTTTCTTATCTGTAAAATAGGGATGCTACTACAAATAGTGCATATATGTTGGCTATAAGCGTATTAATGTCTGTGTCAAGGGTACTTCAGCAACTCATTTATTTATTCACTTGCTGGGTATACAGAGATGGATTAAATATAGCCCTTATTGTTGAGGACTAAAAATGAGATCAGGGCTATAATTAGATCAGAACTAATGAAGGTATGTTTGACCCAGACTGATAAAGGAGTATAGGAGAAGAAATGATTACATTTATATGGAACAGGCAAAAAGAGATATGCCAGAAGAGCTGTTTGATTTTGGTACTTACATAATAAGCAAGATTGTTCTGGTAAGTAGAAAGAATGTGATGGAGAAGAAAAGAAGCTTCCAGATAAACAATTGGTAGGTACTAGGTCTTGGCTTTGTATATGTCTGTGTAAAAATCTAATGAGGATAGATGAAGATACTACAAGAAGATTTTATTATAAATCTAGGTAAGCCTAGCTTTATGAATTCTAAAGATCGTCTCTTTTACTACACATGCATGTAATATGTCTACACACATACATATATATGGCCAAATATTGCCTTTATCATTCATCTTTAACATAATGTCATACACATTGAAAATGAAACCTTAGTCTCATTGTAAAAACAGAGTAATATATTGAGATAATTAGAAATTGTCAGATTTATCTAGGTATTCCTAAACAGTAAAATAGGAGTAGTAGTTGGTTTAAATTTAAATTTAAATTAAATTTAATTTAGTTGATATGACAAAAGTTATTCTAATGATTCTTCAATATTTTTAAGTTTTTGATAAGTGAAAATTCATCTTTGGAAAATAAAAACAAAAGTGAAATCAGTCCCATAAAATTGGAAGGGTCAAGAAGCCTGTAATTCTGCTTAGAAATGAATATATAAATAGAAAAGCCTAGGGGAGCCTGGGTGGGTAGGTCAGTTGAGCCTCCGAATTCAGCTCAGCTCATGATCTCACTGTTCTTGAGTTCTAGCTCCCTATTGAGCACTAGCTTCAGATCCTCTGACCCACTCTCTCTCTGCCCCTCTGCACTTGTGTGCGCGCTCTCTCTCTCTCTCTCTCTCAAAAATAAGTATTTTTTAAAAAGCCCAATATGTATATTGTTTAAAAACTCTTAATTTGTTTTTTATTTGGAAGGGAAGGGGCAGAGGGGGAAAGAGAGAGAGAATCCCAAGCAGGCTCCATGGTTAGCATGGATGCAGGGCTCAATCCCATGACCCTGAGATCATGACTTGAGCTGAAAGAGTAAGGTGCTCAGCTGACTGAGCCACACAGGCACTCCTAAAAACTCTTAAAAACCAGTGTATCACCCTTTCTCTCTTCATGCTTTTGGTGATATAACAAATATAAAGCACAATTTATGAGTTACTGGAATATGTCAAGGGATTTTTATGGATAGACCTACATTGGTATAAATAGTAAGGTGTTGTCACAGATAAGATCATTTACAGTAAAGAATACTTTATAAAGATGATTGTAGGAAAATAAAACAACTTTGAAAGATGTTTGTATTTGAAAGTAATAAAAGACTTGTAATAAAATTCACATTTAAAAAAAGTGTTTCATGGGTAAAAAAAAGCATTGTGCCTTTTTTTAATCAATAACATGAAGTTATAAATAATACTGAAGATATTATGCCATTAAAATACTCCTAATTGTATATGATGCAGCAATGATATAATAAGACATAAGGCCTTCATATGTAACATATAAATGTTGATGGTAACGGAAGGCAGTAACTTAAAAAAAAAGAGATGTTTCTTGTAGTAAATCTGACCACAACCAGGTTAATTTTTTTCATTTTAAATAAGCTTAGTTTAATAACTGTAAAACCTTACAATACAGATTGTGAATTTATATGTAAGATTCAAAGAGCAGTAAATTTTCTCCTCACCCAGTTGGGCCAAAAGTGATCAGCAATTTAATCACTATTATTATAGAAAATAATTCCAGTGTTTATTAGTCACATATATAAAAAAGGTCAACTGATATTTAGTAGATGTGACATGTGAGCTATTTTCATTTACAGCACTTATTAGTTTTACTTAATAAACAAAAAATATTTAGAAAAGTTTTTAAATATAAAGCATATTTCTTCATTGTCAAAATTGAAGAATAAAACATTGCAATTTTGTGGGCAACTAGCTAGTACTACCTCCCATGTAACAAACATGGGAACAATGGAACAAATCATGATAAGTTCCATCACATTTTTGTGATGGTTTTTAACACAGTACTTCTAGACCATTGTCATATTTTAAAGTACCAACTTTCAAATTTGGCAGCATACATCAGAAGTTTTACATATGTGAATAACTTTGATCTAGCAATATATTAGGATGTAACCAGATGGGGAACCTGGGTAGCTTAGTCGGTTGAGCGTCTGGCTTTGGCTCAGGTCATGATCTCACTGTGAGTTTGAGCTCCACCTCAGGCTCTGTGCTGACAGCTCAGAGCCTGGGACCTGCCTGGGATTTTGTGTCTCCCAAAAATAAATAAACATTAAAAAAAATTTAAAAAAGAATGTAACCAGATAATGCAGATATGTACATACACTAATGTTCAAGTGCATGGTTATTTATATTACTGAGACCCGGAAACAAGCAAGTATGTATCAATGGGAGACAGAGCAAATAAAGTAGGCAACTCTGCATGCATATAATGACATGCCAGATAGCCACTAAAATAATGATGCTGCTCAGTATTTATGACATGGTGTGATGCCAATGACATATTAAGAAAAAATCAGTATATCAAATTGTAATGATTTTATTTGTGTATGTACACATTTGTACATATAAAATCCTCTTCAATTGATGCACATAGTTTGGTGAAATATGCAATGAATGTTTGAAGTGATCTTTTTTCTCTCAATGGTTTAAGTTCTGTGATCTCTCTTAATAATTTTATGCATTGCTAAGGCTACAATTTGGTACTATGTACGCTTTATTCAAGTGCTTTACTTCTATCTATCAGAAAATTGTCATATTTAATGGACAATTGTATTTTTGTAAATACACAATTTATACTGTCCAAACAGTTGATGATACTGTCTAGAACTGTCCCATGTATAACATCACAGTCATATACAGTGGCTCATTCTTTATTATGCCTCTAAAAAGTAATAAATATACTTTTCTGTGATAAAAACACTTTACATCTAAAAAAAATCCCTAAGTAGTAATGTATTTTCCTTGTAAAAATGTTTACAACAGTTTTATGTAAAATATAAGTAAATACTAAGCATGTGAATAATGTTGAAATAATAATAAAACATCAACTATATAATTCTCAATATTTTCTCTCTCCCTTTCTCATAGGAATCAGAAGAAAGACTCTAAGACTGAGGAAACCATTAAAATATATCTGAATATGAGTAGCTAAAATTTGAATGTCATTCTGTGCCTCACCTGTGATACTACCAATTTCAAATGACACAAGAATATTTTCTCATTCTTTGTTCTGGATCAGAGATAATTGGAGGTGAGGAATACAACCCACACCTCTGGCTCAGCCACACACCACTTGGGATTTAATTTTCTTTTTCATATAGGTTTTTGTCACATCATTTTATATTGAACATTGAACTGGCTACAAGGTGAAAATGATGCTAATGTAAAGAAAACATTCATAAACACAATCAGTTGTATTCTTATTAAAAGTTTCACTTGATATTGCAGCTAATAGGATTTGACTTTGGCCACCCGGCCATCTTGGAATATTTTTGACACATGGCCGATCTAGGTCTATGGGAAAGAATAAACAACCAAAAAAAGAATGCAGAGGACACCAGTGTTAAGGCAGAAGATAAACAGTGGAGAATGTGAAAAAAAAATAATGAAAGCTTTTAACAATTAAGAACGAGCACTTAAATCACCTGTTTGAGTGTAACATGTACAAATAATTGTTGAGCATATACTAGGTACTTGGTGCTGTACTGATAGCTTTGTATCCATTGTTTTGTTTCATATTCAAAAGTGTATGAGTTAAGTACACTTATTATATTCATTTCCAGGAGAGAAAACTAAGGCACAAAGTGCATAAGTAGTTTGTCTCAGGTCACACAGCTAAGTTCTCAGTTCTGCATGATAACAGGTCCTTGGTTCTTAACCACTGCACTATTGTGAGGAAGAGTGTGAGATGGCAATCAAATGTGTTGAATCATTTCTGTTTCTAGCCATGATAGAGTACCTTATAACAGAAACAGTCTACTGCTTAGAACTACTAGAAAATCTATATAAAAAATACACACATACAAGAAAGCATCTTCTTGAAAGTACTGAAGACCTCTGAGTTTGCTATGACTTTATGGGCCAAGATCCTGGAGAGAAGAAAAAGAAGCTCATTGGAGGTAAGACACATAAACCCTGGGACATTTGTTAATTTCTAAGTAGCTACAGGTTGGAGACAGGTACTGCAAAAAATAGAAACTGGCAGAGATTTCTACAGTGTCAAACAGCCAGGAAGACAAAAATTAGCATTTCCATCAACCAAGCTCTTAATTCAGAAGCCAAGATTTTAAAGAAAAGAAAGAAAAAAAGGAGTTAACCCTGTAATTTGAGACAGTTTTCCTTTTGAGGCCTTTTCAGTTCTTAACATTTACAAGGCAAGAGGCTATGAAGCCAAACAAATAAGCAGCAGAAAGCTGAATGGAACTTTTGGCAGCTTTAGATTATTAATGAGATAAAAACTGGATTTGAGATGCCATTAAGATAAGCACCCTAAGTCACCTCAGTTGGTTAAGCATCAGACTCTTCATTTAGGCTCAGGTCCTGGACTCATGGTTTATGGGACCAGGCCTCACTTTGGGCTCTGTGCTGAGAATATGGAGTTTGCCTGGGTTTCTCTCTCTCTCTCTCTCTCTCTCTCTCTCAAAATAAGTAAACTTACATTAAAAAAAGAACAGCACCTTGAGTTTTAGTTTGGTCCTCTTAGGGTATACTTCAAAGTAAAGAAGAATGAGAGATAAATTGAACCCCATCCACTAGTCTGTGCAGATTTATTCCTACTCTATTTGCCTCCTGGAAGATAGAGCAAATCCTTTCTGCGGCTTCCATAACTTTTTACACAATGTCCAGTGTAATGCACTGAATGGTTGTGTCCCCCACCCCCAATTCATATTTTTAGACATTAAATCCCAATGTAATGAGTGGAGTTGGGGCCTTTGGGAGATAATTAAGTTTAGATGAGGTTATAAGGGTAGAGGCCCCAGGATGAGATTCGTATCCTTATAAGAAGAGGAAGAGAGACCAGGGCTCTTTCTCTCAACCTTATCAGAACATAGCAAAAGGAAGTCCCCTGAGGAAGAGAGCTCTCACTAAGAAACTGAGTAAGCTGACACCTTGATCTAGGACTCTCCAGGCTCCATAACTATGAAGATAATTTCTATTGCTTAAGCCACCCAGTCTATGACATTTTCTTAGGGCAGCCCAAGATGACTAATACATGCTTGTCTTAAATCAAATATCACTGGTTATAACAAGGGAAAAAATCATAAATATAGAGTAGAAATAGAATCAAAAGTCATCTAGATACTGGAATTTTAACATATGTACTTAAAATAAATATGATTAAAATATTCAAGATGACAATAAAGAGAATTGCATCAGAAAAATGGAAACTATGATAACCCAATAAAATTCTTAAATATAAAAAATGCAATAACTAAAATTAAAAGCTCAACATATAGGATGAATGGCAGATTGGATTGGACAGAAGAGAGGATAGGTGACCTAAAAGATAAGTCAGTAACAAATATCCTGATTTAGGGGCTCCTGGGTGGCTCAGTCAGTTAAGCGTCCGGCTTTGGCTCAGTTCATGATCTTACGATTCGTGGGTTTGAGCCCTGCATCGGGCTCAGTGCTGACAGCTAGCTCAGAACCTGGAGCCTGCTTCAGATTCTGTATCTCCCTCTCTCTCTGACCCTCCCCTGTTCACGCTCTCTCTCTCTGTCTCTCAAAAATAAATAAAAACATTAAAAATTAAAAAAATATCCTGATTTATATAGAGAGGAAAGAAAGGATATTGAAAATTACAGAGGAGAATATAAGTGACACACGAGATACAATGAAGAGGTCTAACATACTTGTACTTGGAATCTAGGGTAATGTATACTGCATGTATAACTCAGGCTCACGCTCAGGACTAATGTACTCATTTTCCCAAGTGCTGGAAGTGTTGGCAAGCCAAGCTTCTTAGCTGCATCCTGATCCAGATACTTTTCTGAACTAAAGAGACATGTCCTGCTCAAGGTCACTTCCACCTCTGAAGATTGGCTGATGGAAAGGCATAAAGTCTGGCTCACATGAAAGGAAATCCCAGGTCTAGAGATCCCCATGGAATTGGCTGAGGGCTTTGTTGTCACTCATCGCAACTCTACTCCTTCCTCTATCACACACAGTTGCTGATTCCCCAAATTCTTATTTCAGAGTCTGTTTCCTGGGGAACTTGTTATAAGACATTGAGAACCAAGAATGCTCCAAAAAGTAGACACCAAAACAATATTTGGGAGTTGAATCACCTACCATCTAGCTGCAGTGAAAAACCCATTACTAGTAGAAGGTAAAGTATAAAGTAGATCATGGCAAGCTGTGGTAGAGAAATTGTTCACTGTGGTGAACTGGGATGGGACATCAGTAGAAGAGAATGCCATCACTAGTACAGTAGCTCAGGCTGTTGAGAATTAGAGGAAGTACTAAAAAAAAACAGTAGGATCAGAAGGCTTTGCTAAGTAGCAATAATGCCATGCAGAAAAATAAAACATGGACTGAGGTTAATTAATCACCAATTAATCAAAGGTGAAAGTCAGGGGCCTTCATATGAATATATATCTGGTCTAAAGGATCTCTGATGAAGTATTATAATTAAATAGTAAGTTTATGAAGGTAACTAGATACAAATTCAATATAAAAATTTGTGTTTCTACATACCAGCAAAAAGAAAACATTTAAGAAACAAAATATATGTACATTTTATTATACATATAATGGCATATATATTATATATTTAATAGTAGATCATTTGCAGAGATGGCCACCAAAAATTTCTTTATCACTGTCTGCATATGCCACTCTGCCCATCAAAAATTAGACTCTCTCCTCCATTTGAATCTGAGCTGGATCTGTGACTTGCTTTGACCAATAAAATGTGGCAGAGGTGTCATTAATATTACTTGAAATTTAAGCCTTACAAATCTCACACTGTTGTATTTCCTCTTGGATGTAAGCTACTAAGTATAGAAGCTTGTTCTAAACTCAGACTACATGGAAAGAGTGAGAGGCCATGTAGAGGAGAATCAACCAGCATCTAGGCTCCAGTAAGGTCATCCTGATCTCAGAAGAACAACAGCAGCTGACATCTGGAGGAAAGAGAAATCAAATATGCTGGGCCAGCAGGAAATCCTGACCTACATAGTCCTGAGCAATAACATGGCTGTTTTATAAGTCACTACATTTGTGTGAATGTGTGCACTATATACATATGGTATCAGTGGTGCAGAATAAAGTTCAGAAACTAACCCTCACAATGTGAAAACAGGTACAGGTAAGAGTCAACTATGGCATAAATTTAAATTAATAAATTTTGTATTTGGAATTATATTTAACAGTAATGCAGGTAAGAATTTTAGTAAAGAAAGATTCCTGGAGTATTTTACCATATAAATTCCATTACATTTGGTTAGAAAAATCATTTTCTTGAACCAATAGTAAAACTGAAGTGTCTTCACCACTAATTTTAGAAGCAGATATAAAAAATGATATTGAGTTTTTATGTAATACTAATAGAAAGATGGAAACACACACACACACACACACACACACACAAAAGAAAAGTAAAACAGAGAGATTGAAAGAAAGAAGGAGCAAACTGTATATGTCATGTATTATCTGAACTACTTTAATCATGAAGCGGTGTTCATTGAATTCATTCTGAATCAAAAGGAGAGAGTAAATAGGACTAGAAATATAGCAATCGAGGACTAGAAAAGAAGGCTTTCTGAGGAAGACACTGACTTACCATTTCCGAGGCAGGTCAATTTCTAATGTATAGTCAACTGACCACGTTTGGCCATTTTTCCTTTAAGGTTAAACTTTAGTTCACTCGCCTAGTTAACATGGTGAAGCAAAGGAGCTAAAAGACAAGCTTACTATGTTTTAAAAAATGATTCCCTAAACACTTGGGTGCATGTATTATTTGTAGCCCAATACCTTAGATTGAAAAAGGGAAATATTGATCCTACAAGAAAGGGCATAACTTTATGATTTACTGAAGAGCTTTTTTATTTACTTTGAAGCTCTCTCAGAGGATATTTTGTTCTTTTGAATAACGTTGAAAAATAAACCCAACAGCACAGACCCATGCCTCTGCCTGAGGGGGAAATGCTTTGTTCAAATAAAAATTAGCTATCATATTTAGGATTTCACAATACTAGGTAATATGTATGGAATTTCTAAAGTATCCTTTAATGAATCATGAAGCCCCTTTAATACCTAAGAAAAGAATAAGCCTTCAAACATTTCAAAGAATCAATTTAATTTGATTTCTTATATTTCCTGTGGCATAACAAAGAAAGGATTACAGCTAACATTGAAGAGAGAAAGTGGAGTTTTAGCAGGATCAGGAAATCACTATAATTCCACAGTTTTAGACAATGCTTTGCTTTCAAATATTCACTAAGGGTGTCGCTCAGTTTCACAGGCAAGTGAAACAGTCACTAGAATAGAATCAGAGGAACATAATACATGTTTGTAGGCAGGCAGAAGCATGAGTGTGTGTGTGTGTGTGTGTGTGTGTGTGTATGTGTGTGTGTGTGTCTGTGTTGGAGAGGACTCACAAAAGATAAGATGAGGTATGGGCATGGGGAAAAAGAGCAAAATGGAGAAAGACCAAGAGAACACAAAAAACAAACACATGCTTGATCCTTGGAGATGCATCACATTGCCAGGCATCTTACTGACATGTTTTTTGAAGGACTTCAGATGCCTATATGCTTAAAGCAAGTTTGAATCTCAGCAGGCACGAGCTTATTGAAGCTTATTGAATTGTTGATCCTGGATCAGCAGGAAATCAGTTTTCTTTTCAGAACTGAGCTGACTCACACACCTGAAGTTGGATCAGAATTATGTTGAAGATTTTCAAGGAGTAAAGAAGAACCAACTGCTTTTCGGAAAACTGGTTTAGTTTAAGGTGGCTTTACTAAAAAGGCTTATGCACATTGGTTACTCATTTAAAGAAATTCAAGAGGGACCCTTATAATATTTGCTTGTTTTGTTTGGTTTCACTTAAAAAAATGAATCTCCCAAAAGTGGGAGATTTACATATTATAGGTAAAACTGTGTTTTTGATTTGGAATTTTTCTCCAATCCAGGAGAAATTAACAATGACAAAGTTTCTTTTTTTATTATCAAACACTGCACCTGTCACATTTCCCCTGTATTACCCATTAATTTGAGAGTTAGTGAGAATTGAAAGCATTAGGTGTGTTATTCTCCGAGATAAGATTCACAATGATCTCTCATAAAAAAATATTTTCAAACTCACAGATAACTTTCTCCTTGATTACTACTGAATATTTACAAGAGGAAAAAGAAAAATATGGCTTTTAAATTTATTTTTTTACTTTTTAATTTTAGTACTAAAATCTCCACTGCATTTGAGGCCAAATGTCAAGTCCCAAAATGAAAACTTCCTGGAAATTTTAATATCAAACAAAGTTGAATCTGGTGGAAGCAAATCTCCACCATTCTCAACAATCTCATTTGGCAAAATGTTTGATTATTTTTATCTAATAAGCTCAAAAAAGTAGTTCACATTCTTTTTTGACATGGCCAGCTATAGAAATCACTATAATTATTTGCCTAGACAGAGGAAATTATAATTGTATAAGTTCTAGAATATTGCTTTACAGAAGGCCTTTTGGCAGTCTTTGGTTATGCATATATTCAAACTATACTCTCCAGAATATGGTCAACAGTTGGCTTTGTATATTGAAATATGGTTCTAGAAGTAAGAAGTGGCACAACAAGAACATGGGTTAAGCATTCTAAGTTAATTTTTATACACATACTGCCTAGACTCCTGTGAACTTCTTTACTAGTAAAGAAAAAAGAATCCTGGGGCCCCTGCTTTCAAAATAGTTCTCTCAAAATAATGTTAATCATTAACATTTTATTTGGGTTACTCCATTGGCTTTGGTCTGAGTAACTGTCATTGTTGTAATCCAAAGTCGGATTGTGTATTCTCATCAGACTAGTCCATGTTCTCATTAGAATTTAATAATAATATGTTTCTTCACAGAATTGCTTGCCACTGAAAAAAAGGGAATGTTAAAAGACAATTGAAAAAATATTTAGTTTATATTATGGAGTAGTGAAAACTCATAATTAAATGTAGAGGACTTTTAACTTTTTTAAATTATTTCCTAGGAAATATGTCAAAGTTTGGGCTTTGCTTTATAAGAGTGCTTGGTGGATTGATTGATTGATTGATGTATTTATTAGTAGTCTCAAAGGGCTAAGAATCTGGTTCACTACACTTCATCATCTTCAAACAAAGCATCGACTACTTTTTTAAAAACGTTTTTTATTTTGGGAGAGAGAGACAGAGACCTGCTCACGTGTACATGAGTAGGTTAGGGGCAGAAAGAAAGAGGGAGGGAGAGAATCCCAAGCAGGCTCTGCACTGTCAGCCCAGAGCTGGACACGGGGGTCCATCCAACGAACTGTGAGATTATGACGTAGGCTAAGATCAAGAGTTGGTCGCTCAACCACCTGAGCCACACAGGTGCCCCTAGACAACTTTTATTAAACTTCTCAAGTGTCTTTTACAATCATTTTCCAGCAAGTACATGCAAAAAGAAAATGCACATAATAAATCATGATTTTCTTTGAATTTTTAGATATACAATATGTATCTAATATTAATATTAAAAATAATTTTAACATTCAGTTTTCTTTACCCTTGAGATCTATGTTTAGCAAAATATGTGCAGTTAGCAGCCTGAAAATAATTTCTTCCTTTAAGATTTATTTTTAAAATTGTGAAATTTCACATAAAATTCAGATTTTGAGCCTTTCCTAATAATCAGGATGTGACAATAAAAGGCCATTGTGCTTACCTAGCAAAGATGGGCTAGAGGTGAGAAGCACAAACCTGTGGACAGTGCATTTGATTTGCCACAGTTGTCACCTATCCCTGCGATCTCAGTTCTCTCCCCACATCATTGATATCACCTATCTAATCTTAGAAAGTATTTGGGCATGAGGAATATGATGCAAAAATTGTGCTTTCACATCTAGCCGCATTTCATCTCCTTTCTGCACAATCCACTTCCGGCAGGTATATACCTTGAAAGTATCTTGCTTATCCATATTTCTGCCCCTGACTTCCTAATCCTCCTAGCACTCAACCAGGAATAATCTAAAACTGTAAGGTGGGGAGTTGGGGGGTGACTGGGTGGCTCAGTAGGTTAAGTGTTCGACTTCAGATCAGGTGATGATCTTGGCAGTCCATGGGTTCGAGCCCCGCATCAGGCTCTGTGCTGACAGCTCAGATTCTGGAGCCTGCTTCAGATTGTGTCTTCCTCTCTCTATGCTCCTCCCCTACTCACACTCTCTTAAAAATGCATAATGTTAAAAAAATTAAACTGCAAGGGAATGAAATGGCCATGAGGATAGTCTTGGGTTTATAGAGGATAGTAGTTGGTAAATAAAAGCTTCCTCTCCTATCTTTTGAGTGAACAATTCTGAAACATATTTTCATCTTTAAAAGATCTCACTGTGGGAGCACATGGGTGGTTCAGTGAGTTAAGCACCTGACTCTGACTCAGGTCATGATCTCATAGTTCATGAGTTCAAGCCCCTCATCAGGCTCTCTGCTGTCAGCACAGAGCCTGCTTCAGATCCTCTGTCCCTGGCTCCCTCTGCCTCTCCCCCACTTACGGTGTCTCTCTAAATCAAAAAGAAATAAATATTTTAAAAAATCTCCCTGTGATAAGGTTCTAAGTGTTGACAAACTAGTTAACTCACCCTAAAATGGGTTTTCATTCCTTCCTGGTTTCACTCCCTCCAATACTGCAATTCCTGTTCTCTGGTACCATTGCCCTAAATAAGCTACCTGCACTTAAGCCCATTCTTAGGCTCTGTTTGTTCAAGGCAAACTGACTAAGGCACTGGATATGTTGAATCCTTTAATTAGAGTTTTTAGCAGACACTGGTTACATACAGACTCACTGATGAGAATTCAATTCTCCTGAATTTCATCCCTGATCTTTGGATGGAGTTAATAGAAGCATTCAAAAAGAATTTCATTTAATTCTTTTGGTAAGATGAGGATATGTTAATAAATTTGTACTATACTTCTTAAAATATATTAATAATGAGAAATCTTATAAAAGGCATACATGTATGTTGTCCCCTTGTTCAAAATATAAAGTTTCAGGAACTTAAAAGAAAAAAAACTATATGAAGGAAGAAGACATTGGACAATTTTGTGAACATTTAAATATTTAGCAGAGTCATTAATTTTACACAGCACATATGCATACATTTTTAGTCATGCAGATCTATACAGCTGAATTTTCCATGCTGGTTCCCATAGATTTTGGGCTGGTGAATCTGTCCCTTGCTGCCTGTTAACCCAATAATGCACTAAGACAATAAAAGCCTATCTGTGGCACCTAAATCATGGCAATAACATAGAAAAAGAAAAAATGCCAGCATAGCCACTAACTCTCTCTTTTTCTTCATCCTTTTCTCTATTCTTTGTACTATACATAGTATGATGTAGATGTTTTCTTTCATATATTTTGTATATTACATACTATATATTATATAATGTATATATATTATAATAAACACTAATATTTTTTAGAGCAGCCAGACTCCTTGGAGCTCTGCATCCTTGTGTACATGCTGCCTGAAAGTATCAGGGAATGAGCTCTTCTGCAAAGCAGATTTAGTCAAATAACTAAAGATTATGCTCTGAAATTCTAGATTTTTATTCTTACCTCCTTTCCTTGGAAATCTTTCAAAAATGTATTATTTCTTATTTTACTGATGTCTTTCAGAAAAAGGGCTGAACACAATTTGCAATTTTTGATGGTAATGTCACTAGAAATTATTGACTGAGTGATTGTAATCACAATGATGTCCTCAGCAACTAATGAAATATGTCAGATTTTTATTCCTTTGTCAAAGGATCCAGACTGCTGGGGTTTGTAATAGTTACATTTCAAATTTTCTTTATTCTTTCCTTTATTATCAGGCAGATTTTTATGGTTAGCCCTGCTTGATTTTTCTTCTGTTTTGGGAATTAGAGTATCACACTTTTTAGAATCTGCTAAACTACTTTTAAAATATAAATTCTTCACAAACTTATTACTCATATTTTTAATAAAAGTACATTGTGATAGTCCCTGCAACCCATGATTCATGGCGGTGTGACATGACAGAGGGCTGAGACATGCTGCATTAGGGACAAACTTCACAACTGACCTGAGGTAAGATGCTGGCACCCTGGCAAATGTAGACCCCTCAACAAAGACTTGATAACTGGTTTACCCATTGCAAGTGTTGCTTTCTCTTCTTAGAGTACTGTCTTAGTTTGCTAAAGTTACCATAACAAAGTATTACAGACTGAGAAGCTTACATAAGAGAAACCCATTGTCTCACATTCCTGTAAGCTAGAAGTCCAGAATTAGGGTGAGAGAAGGTACATTCTTTGTGGAGGCTGTGAGGGAAGGTTCTGTTCCAGGCTTCTTTGACATGTAGAGGGGCTGTCCTCATGTGTACATGGAATTCCTCCACACACACCCTGTGTGTGTGTGTGTATGTCTATGTTCATATTTTCTCTTCTTATATGGCCATCGATCAT
This sequence comes from Cryptoprocta ferox, assembly GCA_028646485.1. Lineage (NCBI taxonomy): Eukaryota > Metazoa > Chordata > Mammalia > Carnivora > Eupleridae > Cryptoprocta > Cryptoprocta ferox. The sequence goes on along the minus strand of CM053568.1, from coordinate 56,099,543 downwards.
AGTGGAGGGGTACCAACTCTAATGAACTAATTTTAACTTGATTACCTCTACAGAGACCCTATCTCCAACCAAGCCTTCCACCCCACTAATACAATTTTTCAAGGCATCTCATTTACTGGAAGGTTCCAGCAAGGAACAGCATGTTCTGATAAAGCAACTCTGACACAGGGGACAGACAAACAGCCAAAGGAAAATGAGCGCTGGGAGTCTTATTTGCTTTCCCTCATTAACAGTTTATCAGGTAGCACAGCCGAAAAGGTGGAACAATATGATCAACTCCGTGGTACCAGTTTCCATGTTTACTTCAATCTGGGACAAACTACTGAAAAGGGGATTGCTGGAAAAAGACCATTTTGAACAAGCACTCAACAGCATGTTGAGTAAACACAACAGGAAACCATTATATCAGCTCTTTCCGCTTCTCAAATTAAGCACTATTTCATTCCACTGGAAAGCTAGAAAAGTTAACTGCATTCAGATCCTCTGCTTCAGTGTCTGAGGATATCAACTTCTGCAGAAGACAACTTTGGCAAAACATCAGAGATACTAACTTCACTGCTCAGAGGCTGTATCTATGAAGGTGAAGAGTATTAAAACTCCTACTTCTTTTGTAATCTTATTTTATCATCTTCCCATAATTTAAGAAGTTGATACAATTAGTAGCCTGTTTTATAGATGAGGAAGCTAAGTCCCAGAGTAGCTAAATAATTTCCCCAAAGCCATGCCACAAGTCAATGGCAGAGAAGAACCCAAACTAAGTAGTTAGATGCCAAAACCTAGCCTGTTGACCACGAGGATCATTACACAGTAAAATCACTACAAGTCCATACCTCCAAAGTGCACAAGTAAAAAGCTATCTTCTCATGAAATCTAGGAATCATATAATCTCTTCAACTTAATCTAATTGAATTATGCACTTGAATACAGCTCAGTGACTATACCATTAAATGTAAATATTAAATCAAAATCAGTCTGACTTCATGGAAAGTAGAAGTAATGTTTTTGCTCTAGCTCCTAATTTGTTACCAACTTCAGCTTAGTTTAGAAAGATATAGCTTGGAATCCAATTTGTATAAACATAAAAATTTTATTTTAGTTTTCCTTTATTTTTCTTTGCTCATTTTGCTTAGTTTGTTTCCTTCTCTATACTTCAGGCCTATTTACATACAGTAAATTGCCACATAGGATAGCGGAAAGATGGAAAGGGGCAACTAATTTGCATGGTAAGGAAAAACACAGTCAGATTTAGGTTAAAAGAGGATGTGCAAGAGAGTCAATAGAATTTGCAATAAAGCAAGGTCAATATTTCATACTTATCTCTTAGGTAGTGAGTATGGTGCAGAACAGCAATTGTCACTGATAAGATAATTTCAGATAGATTTTTAAAAAGTCACCAGAGAATGATGCAGTCTGCAGCATGTAGTTAACAGTGGTAGAAATTTATTCTTTTTTAAAACAGTATTATCTCAAAAATCTGTTCTTCAAGACATTCATTTCTGCATTAATCGTCCCATGAATTAATTCAATATTTATTGAGCATCTATAATGTCCTGGTTTTCTTGAAGATTACCTTCCTATAGGAACTAGAGATGAACAGAATCACAATATTGTGTTTTAATTGCAATGATATAACAAGATCAAGGTAAAATAATGCATAAATACATTTTAACATGTTGGTTTCTGTGACTCAGAGTTTAGGGTTCAGAATATGTATCAGGGAGTACCTTGGGGATCAAGGGAGAAAAAGTAGTAGAACTGGACAGAGGGTGAAGTCAAGCTGTTTTGCGGGCATGACGTCAGTTTCAGCCAATGCTACCAGGAGCTCTGAAGCTAAATTGGCCTATCAGATTTGTCCTCATTGGAAGAAAAGGGCAGGCCTCTATACTTCCACCTCAGTCGGTCATTACATATGGGTCACCTCCCATTGGAAAGACTGTGACCTTGGGTGAGGTAACTCTCTGGAGTTAAAGTGATACTAAAGATGCTGCCAACTGAAGGCTGCCTGCTTTCAGGGCTCCAAGCGTCTGGGCACTGAGTCCTTCCTTGAAAGGAGTCTGGGTGACACACTATTGTCTATCACACCAGTTTCTAAGAAAGCTAAGTTTAGGAAGCTATAAAAGAATAACACCTTCTTAGGGAACATTAAGCTTAGACTGGAAAGATGAATAGCAAGAAGTCAGGTTAAGAGAAAAGGAAGAAATAAATTTCCTGACAAAAGAAAAAGCAAACTTCAAATTCTCTAAAGGAGAGATGACACTCTACATTAAGGGAACAGAATATACTGGAGTTTAGCTGGAACAGAGAATGCATGGGCAGGAGTTGATGTCTAAGAGCGAAGTTAAGGCAACAAAGTGAGTGATCCATTCCCCACTGTCCATAATGAGACGCTCATTTCAGGAATACCAAGCTGCTTTTTCCATAATGGCATAGAAGAAAAAGGTAATAAACATTTTACACTGAAATCTGGTGGTGACTTTGGAATTACTTAGAGTTAAAATAGGGGAGAAAAGTCTTCTTTTTCCAAAATGGATGAATTTGGCATCAATACCACTTTTTAACATCTTTGTGTAAAATAAAATGTCATTGCATACAGTGTTATTAGGTGTCACCCAACCTTCTGAGAACATTGTACTGAGCAGGATGTTGTAAAGTGACTGACGCAATCACATATATGTCATGGTATCTTAGCAATAATAAGGGTGTTTTCCTGTGTTTGGGATCCCCTACTATTAACCAAAATACATAAAGGAACACATTTCCAAATGTATTTTACTGGACAACTGCTCACTCTAGAGCTTCAGCACAGAAGTCATATGTTCTCCCAGAGTTAGAATTCTGCAGTGCTACCAGTGCCTCTTAATTTTATTATAGCCACAATTCCTTTTGCCTTAGCTCATTACAGAGACAAATATCCGTTAGTGACAAGTAACTTCTCATTCAAATGCGCCCGTATTACTGATGTCTGGGCCTCTGTGATATTCTATTTTGCACCTGAAATTAGTTTCTGTGTTACAGCTCTGAATGTGTGATAAGAAAAAAGATACAGTAATTTAGATAAACTCCACTAAATGGCTTGACTGAAATAAAGCCAAAATGAAGGTATAAATGGCTGAAGTGATTAAGACTGTCAAGTTCTCTGGGGTACTGGTAGAAAATAAAATAGCTGATGGATTATTATTTATCCATGAATGTGAGTTTGGGGGATTTAATTAAAGATGTTCTATTATATTTTTCAAAGCCCATTTGAAGCTGTAAATCAAAAGCTGCAATAACAGAGAATGTTGCCACTGATCAAAAAATTGGATCTCTAACTGTATTGGGAAAGCCCTTTTCTGAGGGGCCTTTAATGTTTCTATTTAGTGTTTGATCCTATATATAAATTTAAAGAAATAAAATATTATTGGTATAATCATTTTCTTAAGTATTTTTGAGCCATTGTATGGTTTATGTGTATGTGTATTTATTTATTTATATCCCTACATACACATATTTGTGTTTATGTATGTATATCTATATTTATATTATGTATGCATGTATGACATAAACACATATATAAATATTTTTTTGCTCAGTAACTAGTACTCTTTCAAGTGGTTTTAAAAATAAACCCCCAAAATGTGCTACCTGTAATATTATGATACAAAATCTGTATCATAGGACAAAACCTAATTCACTATACAATGGCTTTTCATAATAAGACATTTTATACACTATAATCTTCACCTCTTTTTAGGAAAATTTACCTGTTAAAAAATATGATGAAAATGTCACAAGGGTTAGCAAAAACTGCACCAAACATATTGCATAAATGAACAAATAATAGGTATGGATGAGATCCCAAAATATCAAGACTTCTATTTGAACTCTGTTCCCTACTTCTAGTTAGGATCACTCTACGTACATTGTTTTTATTTTTATTTTTTTAAATTTTTTTAATGTTTATTTATTTTTGAGAGAGAGAGAGAGAGAGAGCATGAGCAGGGAAGGGGCAGAGAGAGAGGGAGACACAGAATCCGAAGCAGGCTCCAGGTTCTGAGCTGTCAGCACAGAGCCCGATGCAGGGTTCGAACACATGGACCTTGAGACCATGACCTGAGCTGAAGTCGGATGCTTAACTGACTGAGCCACCCAGGCGCCCCTGTACATTGTTTTTAAATTACTTCTGAAATTACACATGAGCATCTGTTTTATAGGGGATTAAAGATCATAATTATTTGATATTCCTCATAGTGAAAGATTGGGTGTATTTTCCTTTCCCTTGAATGCAGGCTGCTCTGTGATGGCTTTGACTAATAGAATGTGGTGTAATTGATGATTTGCCAGATCAAGGCCTTGTCTCTCAGAGGGACTAGTATCTTCTGTTTTGGTTTCTTAGAGCTCTAAGTTGCCATGTAAGAAGTCTGACCAACATGTTGGAAAGACCACATGGAGAGGACATGAGAAAACATGGAAAAGGAGAAAGGCCCAGGTGAGCTCAGCCTTCCAGTCGTCCTTACCAAGATGCCAAACATGTCAATGAAATCATCTTGGATCTTCTAGAAGAGCCAGAATGTGTACATATATTGATTAGTGTTTCTGAATTAATAGTAACTTTTTTGGTATACTGTATATTATGCCAGATTTTCTAATTATACTGATAAAATAATACGTGTGGATTTTGTCTACATTATGGCCTGAATCAAGAAAATACAGACATTGCTACTTTTTGTCTAAGTAAGCCTGTCCAGTCAAACATGGATAATAAACTTGATACAATTCAATTTCTGTTAGGTTTTGCTGCTGATTTACACCATGTGCCACTCATTTCTTTGGTTTTGTACTCCAGCTTTTTGTTCCTAAACAATTTTGTGATAGAAGAATATGATATAACATTGTTTTTGTTTATTGAAATGGTTTTATTTTTTAAAGAAATCAGAAACTGTATAGAACAGTGTACGTAAAAATAAATCCCTCAGGCAGATATGAAAAATACCTATGCTTATTTTTTCTAAAGCTTTCATCTATGTTATTAAATACAAATATTTCAAATCATATTCCCTTCTTTGTTTTCCCATATTTAACCCCCAGACCCATAGGACTCAAACTATTTTCTGAGATGTTATGCCTACCATTTCACTTCAGTGTTAGCAGATGTTCAATAGATTGGTAGAAGAATTAACTCAATTCAAGTAATAGTTTACTCTGTAGTTAGTACAGATGTTTTTATGGACATGACGTTAAGGTGTATGAGATAATTCGTATCCTTGGCCCTTTCCTAGTCATTCTAAGGAGGCTTTCAGACATTAGGTAAGACTGGAATAGAAGTTATACGTGATGAAAAGCAGAATAGTCTTTTGTGTTTTCCAACTAAGAAACTTTGGAATATTTTCTCTTGATATAGTACAACATTGCTTCATAATTTCTTTATGTTGTACTTCATTGTTCTTAATTTAGACCGATTATTCAAATGAAAGGAAGTTCTCCATTTGAGACCTGCAGAATAATCCAATCAAATACAACGTGTGTTTTGTAAAGATGCACTCTATAACAGTGTTTTTAAATCTTGACACAATTGATACTTTAGACTAGATAATTTATGATGGGGGAGGCTTTTTTTTTGCACTGCAGGAGTATTAGCAGCATTCCTACCTCTACACACTTGATGCCGATAGCACTCTGACAGTCCAAAAATATCTCCAGACACTGACCAATGCCCCAGAGGAAGAGGCTGAGGGGCAAAATCACTCTCCAGTGGTTGCATATCACTGCCCTATACTTATTGATAACCTTTGCTGGGGTTCACTAAATTTGCATATGAATGGGCATTATATATGTACTTGTATAATATATATTATATATTTTGTATAAAATATGCCAATTTCCCTAATACTAATAAAATAATGCCATGTGGATTTTATCTTCATTATGGTTTGAATTAAGGAAATATATGATTTAACTGCTTTTTGACTAAGTAAACCTTTTTGTTCAAAAATGGATAATAGACTTGATACTATTCAATTATTTTATATAGATAATTATTATATTAAATTTATATTATATGTAAATGCATATAATATTACCTATGTATTTATTTATTATAACTTATGGTAGTTGCAAATTATGTCCCATGTAAGCAAGTATTCAATCTCCAGAAATGTCATGTTGATCATTTAAGGAATAATAATGTCGTATTAGAGATTAAAGGCAAATTTATCTTATTTTCTGAACTTACTTGCTCTGTCCTCTACATACAATTTGATAAAAACAATTTTAAATTAATTTTCTTGCTTTATTACATGAATCTCTAAATACCTTTTAAAAGTATTTCTAAACATAAGTAAATAATGAATGAGAAAAAACAAACACAAATAAATGAATGGGCCTTTGGCATGACAATTTGAGAAGTTTTTGCATTGGTTAATATTTTATAACTTTAGTTCATGAATCCTAATTGGTATTAACTTTTCAATTAGAGACTTGATGATAAATGAGTAAGTCAAACTGCAGCCATTCATCTCTGCATCTATGACAATCCTAGAACAATGTGCTAATGCCTCTGACCAAATTTAACTTGTCCATCCCATATTTATCCCTGCATATGAATAATACTAATTAATGCCAGTTTGTTAAATATGTCATTGAAGGGTCTATTTTCTTGAGATCTAGGAATAAGTGGCCACTCCTTTCACACTTATTTTTCATATGGTTAATTCTTATAAGCAGGATTCTCATTTGTCTTCATATAGTTTGCTTGAGGACTAAGGTATAGTGAAATAATATTACTTTTGGTGTCAGGAACTCTGCTGCTTATCTTGTAAAAAGTTAAATGTATAAGAAATTATTCCTTAATATAAATGTACAGACCACCATTTGAATATAAGGAAATGAGAAAAATAAGCTTAATTTAGCAAACTTTTCCATAAAGTCAATTCTACTGAATGTTAAAAACTACCCTTTAGACATTACGGGAAATGAAAACTACAGACTAATATATCTGATGAATATAGATACAAAAATTCTCAACAAAACATTAGCAAACCAAATTCAACAGGACACTGAAAGGATCATACACTAGGATCAAGTGAGATTTAACCCTGAGATGCAGGAATGGTTCAATATATGGAAACCCGTAAATTACATACCACATTAATAAAATGAAAAATAAAAATTATGTGATTATTTCAATAGATGCAGAGAAAAGCATTTGGCAAAATACATCTTTCATGATTAAAGACTCTCAGCAATGAGTACGAAAGGAACACATCTCAACACAATAAAGTCCATATACAACAAACCAACAGACAACATCATACTCGACAGTAAAACATTAAAACCTTTTCCTCTAAGGTCACCAACAAGACCAGGGTGCTCACTCTTACCACCTTCATACAACCTAGGACTAGAAGGCTTAGCCAGAATAACCAGGCAAAAAAGAGAGAGAGAGAGAGAGAGAGAGCGAGAGAGAGAGAGAGAGAGAGAGAGAAATAGAAAGCATTCCAAATCAGGAAGGAAAAATAAAATTGTCTTTGTTTGCAGATGATATGTTATATTAGAAATTCCTAAAGACTCCATCAAAAAAAAAAAAACTATTGGAACTAATTAACAAATTAGTTAAGTTGCAGGGTACAAAATAAAAATACAAAAAAAAAGATTTTCTATACACTAACAACAAATTATCTGAAAAAAGAAATAAAATAATTTTATTCAAAATAGCATAAAAATAATAGAATACTGAGGATTAAATGTAACTAAGCAGGTGAAATATCTGTACCTCTAAAACTACAAGACTTTATTGGAAGACGTTGATGAAGACAAAAACAAATGGAAAAATATTCTGTGTTCATGAAACAGACACTAATATTACTAAAATGTTGATATAACCTAAAGCCATCTATTAGACTGAACACAATTCCTATCAAGATTCAGATAAAATTTTTCACAGAAACAAAAAAAATCGTAAAAAATCTGTATGAAATCACAAAAGACTCTGAATAGCCAGCACAATCCTGACAAAGAAGAACAAAGCTGAAGGCATCACATTTCCTGATTTCAAATTGGACTACAAAGCTAAAGTAATGAGAACAGTGTGGTACAGGCATAAACACAGACTCAGATGTAACAAAATTGAGAGCTCAGAAATAAACATTTGCATTAATAGTCAACTAATATTTATTTAACAAGGGAGTCAAGAGTACCCTATGGGAAAAGGATAATCTTTTCAATAAATTATATTGGGTAAACTGGATAATCGCAGGTAGAAAATAAAATTGGACACCTACTTTTACTACACAAAATTGAACTCTAAATGGATTAAAGACTTAAACGTAAGACCTGAAATTATAAAACTCCTACAAGAAAACATAGTGAAAAATCTCCTTGACATTGATCTGAATAATGATTTTTTGGATATGACACCAAATGTACAAGCAACAAAAGCAAAAAATAAGTAAGACTGCAATAGAGTTTTTTAAAAATTCTGCATAGCAAAAAATAATTATGAAAATGAGAATGCAACGTACAGGGTGGGAGAAAATATCTGAAAATTATATATCTTACAAGAGTTTAATATCCAAAATATACAAAGAACACATACAACTCACCAGCAAAAAGCCAAACAATCCAACTAAAAAACAGGCAGAGGAAGGGCACCCGGGTTAAGTGTCTGACTTCGGCTCAGGTCATGATCTCATGGTTTGTAAGTTTGAGCTGAATATTGGGCTATCTGCTGCGAGCACAGAGCTGGCTTTCGATCCTCTGTCACACTCTCTCTTTGCTCCTCCCCTGCTGGTTCTTTCCCTCTCTCTCTCAAAATAAACAAATAAACTTAAAAAAGAGGCAAAGGAACTGAAGACATTTTTCTAAAGAAAATATACAAATAGACAACAGGTACATGAAAAGGTACTCAAAATCACTTATTATTAGGGAAATGCAAATCAAGACAACAATGAGATATCACCTCACATATGTTAGAGTGGCTACCATCAAAAAGACAAGAGCCAACAAGTACTGTGCATATAAGTAATGTGTATAAGAATATAGACAAAAGGAACCCATGTGTAGCACTGTTGGTTAGAATATAAGTTGGTACGGACGCTATAGAAAACAGTATGGACATTCCTCAAGCAAAAAAAAAAAAAATTAACACACCCACACACCCACACACACAGATATGACCATATAATACAACAATCTCACTTTTGTGTACATGTCCAAAGGAAATAAAAATAGGATCTGAAATAAATATCTGCATTCTTCAGTTCATTGTAGCATCATTCACAATAGTCATTATATGTAAACAATCTAAGTGTCCAATAACAGATGAATGGATATAGAAGAAAAGGTATATACACACAATGGCATATTATTCAGCCATGACAAAGAAGAAAATCCTGTCATTTGCAACAACATGAACGACACTTGAAGGTATTATGCTAAACAAAGTAAGTCAAAGAGAGAAAGAAAAATATTATAAGATATCACTTATATTTAGTACTTAAGCCAGCCAAACTCATCAAAACAGAAGTAGAGTCGTGGTTACCAGAGCCTAATGGATGGCAGCAATAGGTATATGTTGGTAAAGGCTACAAACATTCAATTATAAGATGAATAACGATGAGAACCTAATATAGAGCATGGTTATTATACTAACAATACTGTATTGTATACTTAAAACTTGCTAAGAGAGTAGATTTTTAAAAACATTTTTAAATGTTTATTCATTTTTGAGAGAGAGAGAGACAGAGAGAGACAGAGAAAGAGCATGAGTGGGGGAGGGGCAGAGAGAGAGAGGGAGACACAGAAACCAAAGCAGGCTCCAGGCTCTGAGCTGTCAGCACAGAGCCTAATGTAGGGCTCAAAACCATGAACTGTGAGATCATGACCTGAGTCAAAGTTGGACGCCTAACTAATTGAGCCACCCATGAGCCCCTAAGGGTTTTAAAACATCCTTTTATGAAAGCAAGACTGTTAAGAATGGTAGAGTATTTATTTGACATTTGCACATGATGCCTCTCAGATATTTCCCCAAACAAAACTAGACAGAATGCCATGTCAAGAAAGCCAAAGTCTGGGGCACCTGGGTGGCTCAGTCGGTTAAGCGTCCAACTTTGGCTCAGGTCATGATCTCGCTGTTCATGAGTTTGAGCCCCGCATCAGGCTCTGTGCTGACAGCTCAGAGCCTGGAGCCTGCTTCAGATTCTGTGTCCCCTTTCTCTGCCCTTCTGCTCACATTCTGTCTCTCTGTCTCTCAAAAATAAATAAACATTAAAAAAAATTAAAACAAAAAAGAAAGCCAAAGTCTGTGAAAGATTAAACTTAAAACCTCCATAGAGTAACAATAATGTTATGTTTCATTCAAATATCTAAAGAACTCATAAGAATCTGCTTTCTCTAGCTCTAATAGTGTCCTTAAGATAATATTTCTTCCCAGATAAAATAGAGACCAGAGTACTCTATCTTTCATTGCAACTTATCCCTAGGACAAACTTACTTGAAATATCAATGAGGAAAGAAATCTCCCTTTCGTGATGCTAAGTCGATCTTGTGTCTAACCTGCTTCATACCCTCTGTGACTTTCACGGGGTTTTAACATTGGCAATCAATGTGCTCTTTGGCAAATCACTCGACCCACCTGGGCCTCTAGTTTTTCATTCATCTATTCCTCTAATCTCTTTATTGAGAGCCTATTATGGAGCATCCAGCCAATGTTATTTTTCAATGGTGGCACAGAGGGAACAAAATGGTAAAAAATCCCTGTCCTCAAGGGATGTCTAATGAAAAGGAACGGGTTTCAACAGCTCAAGAAATAAAACACGTCATTTGGTGACAATTGCTGTGGAGTGCTGGGATGGGGTAGGAAATTTGCTCCTAAGTATGTTTGTCAGGTAAAGCTTCACTGAAAAGGTAACTTTTAAGCAAAGACCTGGAAACTGGGGGAGCTAGGAATCTGGGAGAGAGGTGTTCCAGGGAAAAGAAAAAAAAAAATTACCTAAAGGATTGAGTTAAGAATGGTGCCTGCCTTGTTTAAGAAACAGGTAAGAGGGCAGTGCTCCTAAGGCAGATTAAAGAAAGGGTTTAGTGGGGCACCTGGGTGGCTCAGTCAGTTGAGCGTCCGGCTTTGGCTCAGGTCATGATCTCACGGTTTGTTGGTTTGAGCCCCGCGTCTGGCTCTCTGCTGACAGCTAGTTCAGAGCTTGGAGACTCTCTCGGATTCTGTGTCTCCCTCTCTCTCTGACCCTCCTCTGCTCTCTCTCTCTCTCTCTCTCTCTCTCTCAAAAATAAATAAAACTTTAAGAAAATAATAAAAAAATTAAAAAAAAAGAAAGGGTTTAGTGGTAAGAGGTAAGGTCAAAGAGATGTTCAGGGGACAGGCACCAGAGACGATGGCGAGCTGCATTTGCTTTGATTTCCATGAAGGGGGCTGCCATTGAGGGTCTTTGAGCAGAAATAACAGGAGCTGACTTCTGTTTTAAAAAGATCACTCTGCTTCTGTGATAGAAACAGTCTAGGGAGATGAAAGGAAGAAGCAGGAGACCAGGTGAGAGCCTTTGGTGTTTAAATTAGGGTAGAACAGTGGAGGCAGTAACTAGAGTGGTAAAATTCTAAAAAATTAAAGGGTTGAACCACATTTATTCATTTGGTCAAAAAGAATTTAATAACTATTTATTATATGCCAGATACTGTTCTAAGACTTAGACATACACTAGGGAAGACCACAGAAAAACCCTTTTCAGTGGGAGAAATAAAAAGAAACAAACACATATAGTGATTTAGGTTGTGATTAAAAACCAGAGTGGCTAGTAGATGATGTTGCTATTAATTGCCTGATCTTCCATCAGCATTTCGATATGAAGCCAGTGAAAAAGGAGAATGGTGTATCTAAAAAATGTTAATCATTTGCACAGATGTCTGCTCTTTCTGAGGAATTCCTATTCCCACTTTCAGCCTCGCAAAGCATGTCTCTTTATGGACCATGTTATTAATGAAATGGAAAAGAATGTGCAAGAAAGCCTGCTGTTGTCTGAAATTATCTTTACTTCTATACTGCCACTGGCAATAACTGTCTCTTCTCCAGAATTCCGGAACAGTGAATTCTTTCTTCACCAGATTAAAAGCAAAAACAATAAAAGCAAAACAGAACAACAACCACAGGGGAAGAAATATCTTACCATTATGGAATTATACTTTTGTTGTTGTATTTGAGTTGGGCTGATATGTGCAACTCTTCAGTAATCCAATTTGCTTTTAATAATCCAAGATTATATTGAAGATTAGCAACAGAGTATCTGATGATTAAGACGATTCCCTGTATTGCTTATTATCCCAAACTGAATATGTTGGTAAGAAATTTGAAAAGCTATCATTTTCTAAGCTATCAGTACTGAATTTCAGCTGCCATATGGATGTCTCATGATAAACAGCAAGTCATCATGGTTTGGGAAACTAGAGGATATAAGGCACCTGCCTTAATGATAGATATCCTTTGTGAGGGTAGTCATCAAAATTTCTGTGAAGTCCTCCAATACTCTCTTTGTCTAGAAACCAGAAGGGTTTCACATTTTCTCATTTACAATGGTTTATAAACTTAACGCTAAATTGCTTTCAGCATATTTAAATACATATTTCATATATGTATATGTAATATGTATGTATGTGAGTATTTATATACATGCATATACATGCATATATTTTTAAATACATCACAGCTGACAAGAAATAAAGACTCAGCAGATATAAAAACTGAAGTAAAAGCAGAAATCCTGGAAGGTTAGCAAAGGCCCAAAGTTAGCTTTTGACTTCTTGGTATTTCCAAATCTTGATAAGTTTGAGTTTCTGTATTGACAAAGTGCAGGACATAGGAGATAAATCCCAAGGATCAGACGTATAAAGAGGATATTAAAAAAAAAAAAAAAACTTAAAGCTGAGACTCTGAAGAATGGCAATCTAGTATAAAGTTTAATCAGAACTAAACACAAAATTCCACAAGAAGAAAATTTGCCTGTCGTGATTCTGGCAATGAATAGGAAGACTGAGAAAGCCAAAACTGAAAGAAACAAAAGAAAAAATAGAATTTTCATAATCATAAACTGTCATGCATGCAATTACTTGGTTTGTGTTCTAGGTTTTATACTACTTGTTTGAGCATAAATATCATGAGAAAAATTTAAAGTAGATACCAGTTTGGTGGGGTCAACTGGTAACTATAACAGCAATGCCAATTTTTTATTGAAAAAATACAATTTCAACAAGTCCCCCAAATAATTTCTCTAGAAAATGTTTCCCAGGAATATAAGCCCGCAGTGAAAACATCATACAATAAATACAGAAGCAGGCAGCATGAATGAAAACAAATAAATAAGAGATAAAAGAATCAAACTTACAAAGACTTTTGATATCAAAATTAACAAGCCAAATTAACAAACTGATTATATTTCAAGAAAAGCTTGAAATAATTAACAGGAAATTAGAGAGCACTGAATCAATAATCTACACTTAAAAATAACCAAATAGAGGGGCACCAGGGTGGCTCAGTTGGTTAAGCATCCAACTCTTGGTTTCAGCTCAGTCCTGATCTCACAGTCTCTCTTCAGTTCTCTCTTCCCCACCCTGACTTGCATGGGTGCTCTCTCTCTCTCAAAATAAATAAATAAACTAAAATAAAAAAATAGCCAAATAGATATTTTGGAAAAGAATTGATTTTAGAAATTTCATAGAATGGATTAAATTTCAGTATATGTAGAACTTTTGTAAAATGCACTGCCCAATTAAACTAAATAATACTTTGAAGACATGCTTATTGGTGTAAACAACTATTCAAATATCTTTACAAACCATTTATTTTACACTGTTGCATGTTCAACTTCATTTTATAATCATTATACTGGGTTGCATATTCAAAGACTATCACATTTGCATTAATAATTAATATTGGATTTTCTTTATTTGTTTTGAGAGACAGAGAGAGAGAGCATGAGCAGGAGAGGGGCAGAGAGGGAGGGTGACACAGAATCTGAAGCTGGCTTCAGGCTCTGAGCTGTCAGTGCAGACAGTGCAGTGCAGACAGTGCAGTTCAGCCCAACACCAGGCTCCAACTCACAAGCCATTAGATCATTACCTGAGCCAAAGTCCGCTGCTTAATTGGCTGAGCTACTCAGGCACCTCTAATAAGTAAATACTAAAAGTAATACAGGATTCTCTAGATTGCCTAATGATTTAGGAACTCCAAAGGGCACATGTTATAATAATATTATTTATAACATTTTACAGAAATGATTGAAACCATATGTATTTATAAAAGTGTGACATACAAAAAGAGATAAAACATGATCTGAAAGGATTGATATTATATAATAATAATAAAAGTGCACTTTCTCAGTTTTACTTCTTCATTCACCTCCTTTCTTTTTTCTTTCTTTCTTTTTTTTTTAGATGAAAGCAAATGTATGCTAGGGAAGCTGTTCATATACATATAACGTAAATAATTTAAAGAAATATTTTATAGATGCCAGGCTTCCTTATTAGATTGCAGTCTAAGGGGACTCTTATTACCAACGACAACTATTGTTAGTTACCAACATGGGGAAACAAAAAGAAAAGAAAACTACACTTAATAGCTAAATCAAGCACAGGGATGTGAGTGGTATATGACTGTTTAACTAGCTTAAATAGATGTGGATATATCAAAGGAGAAGGTTTCAAAATTTTAATTTAAGCATTTCTTTCAGTGCTGCATCTAAGGAGATATAAAGGTCTAAAAGGGCTTTTAAAAGAAAGTTAGAAGAGTAAGATTGTGAGTATCATATTAGTCTTCAGTCCGTCACTGCTCCACTTGTCATATGTGATTCTACATAAGACTCACTGCTAAAAATGTCTCTGGGGTACTTTTTTCATGTGTCTGTCTTACTTCCATGTTACCTCTCTTTTACTTAATATTTCAGTTACTCACTTTTTATTTCTTATTGCCTATGATTTCTGAAAGAAATATACAACAGAAAGATTATAGAAATAGCAAATGTATATGGAAATGTTTAGTATGTAAATATGAAAATGAACATATCAATTATTAAAAGCATAGCCAAATTAAGTATCTTTGGATTATTAAATATTTCCCATGGGAGGTGGCAACGGTTGGATAGTTAACTTGATGGGGGGGGGAAGCCCAATTTGTAGCATTTACCCATTTTTATGAGGAAATATTCTCAATGTGGCTATATTCAAGCTCCCAATGTGAGGTTACTGAAAATGGAATTAGGAAGAGATGCTAGCAACCTAACAGTCTAGTACACACCAGCTCCACACACCACTGCAGTATTTTGTCATAAAATAACTATGCTTCTGATGACTCTGAGGTCACTAAAGTGATTGTATACAAAGATTGAATGATTATGTCTTGAATAAAACTTCATAATTAAACTCTGGTACAATTGTACTGAATTCCTTATTGCTAATGAGAATTTCAGGGGTTCCCATTAGTTCAGTAAGAATGCTTAAGATAAGTTTTTTAGGATTGCAAGGCATTTTAAATGGCCAACTAAAATTCTCCATACACCAAAACAAATACAATATATTTATACAAGTCTAACGTGCAGATTACATATATAGTTTAGTTTTAACTGTGCGTATCTATGTAGCTATTCTGCACCATAAATGAGTTGTGAAATTCAACGTTCCACGTTCCACAGACATTTATTTAACACTACTATATGTTCCAGTCCTAGATGTTTGGACAAAACAGCTAAGTAAAATATAAATAATGTCATACATATTTTTATACATAAATATATATGCTTTATATATATATACAAAATAATGTCTCACACACACACATGCACACAGATTTTTCATGCTAACTATAAGCATCTTTGTTGTTTAAATAGAATATGTATAATCATTGCCTAAGTAAACAGTTTGAAGAGATCCCTAGCGAACAAATGTATTCCAACAGAAAGAGCAAATACTGCATTTTTTCATCTTTTTTTCCATTTGTTAATAACAGTTTTAATGGGCAATGCTAAAAAATAAGGGTATTAAGCATCTATGTTTGGGTCTAAAAGCTTCACTTTCATAAATCAATAACATCCGGAGGTAGCCTAAATAGTTAATTTTGAGTTGACATTCTGGGCCATGTTGTTTCTATTTACTAGTTACGTTGGGTAACTTTGACATATATAGATAGGCAAATGATATAATTAGATCCTTTGTTAGAATTCATGTAAGAAGTGTCTCATTATTTAAAAAAATAATATACACCATAAGAGGAATATAGTGAGTGAAAATTACACATATACATATAATAATTATAATCTCCTATAATTTCATGTTTATTTTTATATATTATACATAATTATATATACTATGTATTATGCATAATATTAATTATTATATCTATTATTATATGCATTATGTATTATATGCATATACATGTATATTATATGTATTATATATGTTAATATATATTATTATATATACATTATTATAGATTATTATATAACATATAATGTATAATGCATATACATTAGGCACATGTAACAATATCAACAGTGCTGAACATTAACAATCCTTGCAAAATATTAGGTTAAATAACAGATGGGTGAGCTTATCTTTCTAGAATTACTTTTAAAATCTGGAGTTTACATTCTCCATGCTCCCCAGGTGGCTTATCAAGATCAACACTCTCACTACCCCGTTGTGTTTATTGGTTTAGAGATCCTGAAAGCATAAGTAAAGGTCCCAATAACTGAGTCAGTAATTTAGAGTTTTCTCAAAGGAGAAAAAGGGAGAATCCTGAAGTTTCTTGGTTTTGTTTTTTGTATAAAAGGGTAAAATAACAGGGCATGGGTTGCAGAAAAAAAAATCTTTTACCTTCAGTATACTAAATGTTATAAAAATGATAAGTACTGTGAAATAATTTTCCATAATGTTCAAATAGAATAAAATAGAATTAAATGGTTGCCACTGGAGGAGAAAAAGAGGATCCACAGAAATGAAGTGAGCCAGGCAGGGTTTAAGCTACAGGTCTTCCTAAGGGTCTCTCTAGCTAATTGATGAACTTGACTGATCCATGTTGGACTTGACTGATTCAACTTTGACTGATTCATTTAACCCTTTACTACTGTTTCTTATATTTATTAGGTAAATTTTGCTGCAGATAAGTTGTCAACAACCATACAGTAAGGAAAATAATAATCAAGTATAAAATGTTACATTATTTAGTCAACTGTTAGAAAATGGAATAAATTTCCAAATCAAGCACAAACTCATAGCATATAATGGAAATTTAATTATGGCAATAGTGCACATGTAGTCAAACTTTAAGAATATAACTCAGTTTCAATGATCTTCTTATTTCAAACAATAATGAAACAATAAACTAAAGGACTTGGAGTCAAGTAACCTGATGATAATCTACAAAAACTACTATAAAAACTACAGACATATATCCCTAGAGAAATTTGTTGTTTTTTATTCAGGTATATTTAACATATAGTGTTCTATTAGTTTCTGGTATAAAATATAGTGATTCAACAATTCTATACACATTACTCAGTGCTCATCAAGATAAGTCTACTTTTTTTTTTTTCTAAATGTTTATTTATTTTGAGAGAAATAGAGAACATGGGTAGGGCAGGGGCAAAGAGAGAGAGAACAAGAGAATCCCAAGCAGGGTCCACGCTGTCAGTGCACAGCCCAACACAGGGCTCATTTTTAAAAACAGTGAGATCATGACCCAAACCAAAATCAAGAGTCTGACACTTAACGGACTGTGCTACCCAGGCACCCCAAGATAAGTGTTCTTTTAACCCCTTCACCTATTTTACCCATTTCCCCACCCAGCTTCCTTCTGGCAACCACCAGTTTGTTTTATATATTTAAGAGTCTGTTATTTTGGTTTGTATCTCTCTCTCTCTCTCTCTCTCTCTTTTATTTTGTTTATTTGTGTTGTTTCTTAAGTTCCACATATGACTGAGATCATGGGTATATGCCTTTGTCTGCCTGACTTATTTCACTTATATGCTTTAGGTCCACTCATGTTGTTGCAAATGGCAAGATTTCATTTCTTTTAAATGGCTGAGTAAAACTCCATGTTGTGTGTTTGTATATTTATATATATGTATGTGTGTTTATATGTATATGTGCATTTATATATACATCTTCTTTATCCATTTATTTTCAATGGACATTTGGGGTGCTTCCATATCTTGGCTATTGTAAATAATGGTACAATAAACATAGGAGTACATATATCTTTTTAAATTAGTTTTTGTTTTCTTTGGGTAAATAGTAGTGGAATTACTGGATCATATGGTAATTCTCTTTGTTTTTAATTTTTGAGGAATCTTCATACTGTTTTCCATAGTGGCTGCACCAATTTGCATCCCCACTAACAGCACAAAATGGTCCCTTTTTCATCCTTGCCAACACTTTTTATTTCTTGTATTTTTTTCTTAATGTTTATTTTTTGTTTTTGAGAGAGAGAGAGAGAGAGAGAGAGAGAGAGAGAGAGAGAACATGAGTGAGGGAGGGGAAGAGAGAGGGAGACAGAGGATCCAAAGCAGGTGTGGCACTAGAGAGAGAGTTTGATGCAGAGCTTGAAACCATGAACCGCAAGATCATGACCTGAGCCAAAGTCAGATGATTATCCAACTGAGCCACACTTGTGTTTTTTTTCTAACCATTCTGACAGGTGTACAGTGACATTTCCTTGGGGTTTTAATTTGCATTTCCCTGATGATTAGTGTGTTGAGAACTTTTCATGTGTTTGTTGGTGATCTGTATGTATTCCTTGGAAAAATGCCTGTTCAGGTCCTCTGCCTATCATAAAATCAGATTATGTGGGTTTTTTTGTTTGTTTTTGTTTTGATTTTGTTTGCTGTTGAGTTGGATCAGTTCTTTATATATTTTGAATACTAACCCATTATCAGCTATGTCATTTGTAAACATCTCACATTCAGTAGGCTGCCTTTTAGTTTTGATTGTTTCCTTTGCTTTGCAGAAGTTTTTATTTTGATGTAGTGCCAATAGTTTATTTTTGCTGTTAGTTCCTTTGTCTCAGGAGACATATCTAGAAAAATGTTGTTATGGCTGCTGTCAAAGAAATTGCTACATGTGCTCTCTTCTAGGATTTTAATGGTTTCATGTCTGACATTTGGATATTTAATCTATTTTGAATTTATTTTTGTGTATGGTGTAAGAAAGTGGTCCAGTTTCATTTTCTTTGCATATAGCTGTTCAGTTTTCCTAACAGTGTTTGTTGAAGAGACTTTTTCCATTGTATATTCTTGACTCCTTTGTCATAGATTAATTGACCATAAAAGTATGGATTTATTTCCGGGCTCTCTGTTATGTTCCATTGATCTATACATCTGTTTTTGTGCTAATACCATACTGTTTTGATTACTATATCTTTGAAGTATACCTTGAGACCTGGCATTGTGATACTTCTACCTTTGTTTTTCTCTTTCAAGGTTTATTTGGCTATTTGGTCTTTTATGGTTACATAAAATTACTAGGATTATTTGATCTAGTTCAGTGAAAATGTTGATTTTTTAAATAGGGATTGCATTAAGTCGTCGGTTGCTTTGGATAGCAGACATTTTAACAATATTGGTTCTTTCAAGTATTGTTTTTAAATTGTTTAAAGTTTTATTTTTATTGTGAGAAGATATGTTTGTTGTTAATGTGTTTTAGTGTCTGCATGCTTGAAAGGAATAATCAGAATAAAAAATATAAGTTAGGAAAACCATAGAAATTGCTTTAAAATTCAGTTCTTTCCCACATTTGTAAATGACAGGGGGATAGAAGGCCAGTCTTAACTTGTTTTATTTTATCAGTAGCTTCCCTGTTCTCACTTATGTTCATTAAAAATAAAATAAAATAAATTATATTAAACAAAACTAAATTAAAGCAAGTAGAGTTAGAAACATATTACTTATATGTGTGAGTGCTCTATGAAGTCACATTAGGTCTCTCTCACCTCCAAATTTTAATAAGGAGTATAGTAGCTAAATGTATTCTGTGCTTACTGTGTGCTATACCTGTACTAAATATTTGTATTATGTCATGTAATCCTCTTAAATGTCTAAATGGCAGATAAAATTAATATTTCCAATTTATAGATAAGGATACCAAGGAACAGAAAAGTTAAGTAACTTACCCAAAGTCACACAACTGGTAAATTTGGGGGTCAGAATTTAAGCCTCTGAAGTTTTATTCCAGACCTTGAATTCTTTAACAACATATAATATTTTCAGAGCAAAGAAGGAAGATAAAAGGCAGGAATAATCAATGTAAAGAGTACTGAAGAATAAAAACACGATGATATAACACAGTACTACTTTAATACTGGCGTGAAAAATTTGGAAAACTGTTCAAAATGACATGGGCATTCTTATACTGGAAAAAAATAAACTGTAAAACAAAGACTGTAACTAGAGACAAAGAAGGACACTATTTAATAATGAAGAGGACAATTCAAGGGTAGGATATCACAATTATAAATATTTATGCACCCAACATGGAGGCACACAAATACATAAAACAGTTAATAACAAACATAAAGAAAATAATTTATAGAAGAATAGTAGGAGACTTTAACATCTCACTTACATAGATGGATAGATCATCCAAACAGAAAATCAACAAGGAAGTATTAGCTTTGAATGATACAGTGCACCAGATGTATTTAACAGACTCATTCAGAAAATTCCATCCTAAAACAGCAGACTATACATTCTTTTCAAGTGAACATGGAGCATTCTCCAGAATAGATCACATATAAGGTCACAAAACAAGTCTCAACAAATTAAAAATAAAATCAAAATCATACCACACAACTTTTCTGACTACCTTGCTATCAAACTAAAAGTCAACCACAAGAAAGAATCTGGAAAGAACACAAATACATGGAGGTTAAATAACATGCCACTAAAAATGGGTGAACTAACAGAATTCAAATAAAAAATTAAAAATTATATGAAAACACAACAGTCCAAAACCTTTGGGATGCAGTAAAAGTGGTTCTAAAAGGGAAGTTTATAGCAATACAGGCCTACCTCAAGAAGTGAGAAAAATATCAAATAAACAACCTAACCTTAAACCTAAAGGATCTAGAAAAAGAATAATCAACAAAACTCAAATCCAGCAGAAGGAAAGAAATAATACAGATTAGAGCACAAATAAATGATACATAAACTACATACCCAAACCAAACCAAACAAACAAAAACAAAAAGACAGATCAATACAATTAGGAGCTGGTTCTCTGAAAAGATCAATACAATTGATAATCCTCTGGATAGACTCATTTAAAAAAAATAAAAAGAAAAAAGAGAGAAAGAGGATATAAATAACAAAATTGTTAAGGAAAGATGAGAAATAACAATGAACACCACAGAAATACAAACAATTATAACAGAATATTATGAAATATATGCCAACAAGTTAGACAACTTAAAAGAAATGGACAAATTCCTAGAAACATATAACCTACCAAAACTAAAGCAGGAAGAAATAGAAAATTTGCACTAACCAATTATCAGCAATGAAATGGAATCAGTAACCCAAAAAACTCCCCAAACAAAAGTCCAGGACAAGATGACTTCACAGGTAAATTCTACCAAACATTTAAAGAAAATACTTATTTTCAAACTATTCCAAAAAATAGAAGGGAAAGAAAAACTTCCAAATTCATTCTGGGAGGCCAGTATCCCCCTGATAACAAAAACTGATAAAGACAACACAAAAGAGATCTACAGAACTACCTTTAATGAATACAAATGTGAAAATCCTCTACAAAATATTAGTAAACAGAATCTAACAATACATTGAAAAAATCATACACAATCAGGTGGGATCTGTTCCAGGGATGCAAGGAGTGGTTCAACATTCACAAAACAATCAATGTAATACATCAAATCAATAAGATAAAGTATAAAAACTATATGATCATTTCAATAGGTGCACAAAAAGCATTTGGCACAGTGTAACACCCATGATAAAACCCTTTGCAAAGTAGGTCTAGATGGAACATACCACAACATCATGAAACTGTATGTGAAAAATCCACAGCCAACATCATACTCAATGGTGAAAAAATGACAGCTTTTCCCCTAAGGAGAGGAGCAAGACAAAGATGTCTACTCTCACCACTTTTATTCTACATAATACTGGAAGTTCTAGCCAAAGCAATTAGAAAACATTAAGAAATAAAAATCATCTGAACTGGTAAGAAAGAAGTAAAACTCTCACTATTTGCAGACTACATGATGCTATATATAGAAAACCCTAAGGATTTCACCAATAACTACAGAATTGATAAATGAATTCAGTAAAGTCATAGGATTCAAAATAAATGTACAGAAAAATGTTGCATTCCTATACACTAATAATGAAGCAGTAGAAAGTGAAATTAAGAAAACAACCCAAATTACAATTGCACCAAAAAAAAAAATATCTAGGAATAAACTTAACCAAATAGGTGTACTCCGAAAACTATTCAAAACATGGAAAGAAAAGGAAAAACATTCTATGTTCATGGGTGGGAAGAACAAAAATTGTTAAAATGTCTATTCTACCTAAAGCATTCCCTGTCAAAATGCCAACAACACTTTTCACAAAGCTACAAAAAAATCCTAAAATTTGTATGGAATCACAAAATACCTCAAGTAGCCAAAGCAATCTTGAAAATAAAAAACAAAGCTGGAGGTGTCATAGTCCAGATTTAAAGTCATATTACTAGTAGTAATAATTAAAACAGTATGGTACTGGCATAAAAATAGAGCAATGGATAGAATATATCAATAGAATATAATAGAAAACCCAGAAATAAACCCATAATTATATAGTCAGGTAATCTTCAACAAAAGAGGAATGAATATACAATGGGGAAAAGTCGTCAATGAAAAAAATGCAACTGGACCACTTTTTTTCACCATGCACAAAACCAAATTCAAAATGGATTAAAGACCTAAATGTGAGACCTGAAACCATAACAATCTTAGAAGAGAGCACAGGCAAAAATTTCTCTGACATTGACCATAGCAACATTTTTCTAGATATGTCTCCTGAGGCAAGAAAACTAAAAGCAAAACTAAACTATTGGGGCTACATCAAAATAAAAACTTCCTGCAAAGCAAATGAAACAATCAACAAAACTGAAAGGTAACCTATTGAATGGGAGAAGATGTTTGCCAAATGACATATCCAATGAGGGATTAGTATCCAAAATATATATAAAGAACTGATGCAACTCAACACCTCAAAAACAATCAAATTAAAAAATGGGCAGAAGACATGAAAAGACATTTCTCCAAAGAAGAACTACAAATAGACAACAGACACACAAAAAGATACTCAACATCACTCCTCATCAGGGAAATGCAAATCAACTATAATGAAATATCACCTCACGCCTGTCAGAATGGCTAAAATCAAAGACACAGAAACAACAGTGATGTGGAGAATGTGGAGGGAATGGAACCCTCAGGCACTATTGGTGAGAATGCAAACTGGCACAGCCCCTGTGGGAAAGAGTAAGGAGGTTCCACAAAAAATTAAAAATAGAACTATCCTAGGATCCAATAATCACACTACTGGATATTTACCCCCAAAACACAAAAACACGAGTGCAAAAAAGATACATGCACCTCTCTGCTTATTTTAACACTATGGTCTACTTCCACAGCCAAACTATGGAAGTAGACCATGCCCATCCATAGAAGAATTGATAAAGGGGATGAGGCATGTATACATAATGGAATATTATTCAGCCATAAAAAAGAATGAAATCTTGCCATTTGCAAAAAACATGGATAGAGATAGGGAGTATAATGCTAAGTAAAATAAGTCAGGAAAAGGCAAATACCTTATGATTTCCCTCATATGGAATTTAAGAAACAAAACTAATGAGCAACAGAAAGAGAAACCAAGAAACAGATTTTGAACTATAGAGAACAAACTGATGGTTACCAGAGGGGAGAATGGTGGAGGATGGATGAAATAGATGATGGAGATTAAAGAGTATACTTATGATGGAAAAAAAAAAAGTTTTACCTAATTTAATTTTTTAAAAAAAGTCATTGCCCATTACATATTGACTGTGTAAAGTCAAAGAACCATTTCATGGGATCTGTAAATAGCCCAGTCAAGTAATACTGCAGTAGGGTCGTAAATTCCGTTTTGAAGGTAGAATATGCAAATATGGATTAATGTATAAGATTAATAGAGAATCTTTATAATTTGATAAGTTTAAAACCTTGCACCACATATGAGTTTTTACCACAAAAGAAATCATATAATTATGTTAGTCTGTTTCCCTAAACAGAAAACGTATTATCCAAGTGTGCTCTCTTTGATGCATTGTAATTTCTATTTGACTCAGTATTATAATTGAACTGAAAGTTTAATATTGACTGAAAAATATAATTTTGTCTGGTATATCTCAGCCTTCATATTTAAAGTCTGGAAAATTAAACAGTTTGAACAACAGAGCAACTGAGGAATCTATATACACATTTCAGACACAATCTGCTTTCTTCTCTGAGCTAAATTTTGTGGGGTTCCATTTGTGTTTTATTTTTTTCTTTTTAGTAAATATTCCACTATATGAATTATAAAGATTTATTTTCATAGAAACTTTCTTTTGTACAACATGTTATGTATATTTAACTCTAGTAAGTAATCATTCAGGCTTTTCCTACATATCTACTTGTTTTCCAAGTATATATATATAAAAAACAAAATCCATCCATATGCTGTCTACAAGAGACTCATTTGAGACCTGAAGACACCGTCAGATTGAAAGTAAGGGGATGGAGAAATATCTATCATGCGACCGGTAGTCAAAAAAAAGCCGGAGTAGCCATACTTATATCAGACAAACTGGACTTTAAAGTAAAGGCAGTAACAAAAGATGAAGAAGGACATTATATACTAATTACAGGGTCTCTCCATCAGGAAGAGCTGACAGTTATAAACATCTATGTGCCAAATTTGGGAGCACCCAAATATATGAAACAACTGATCACAAACAGAACCAATCTTATTG
>CM053568.1:55978700-56074023 GCA_028646485.1 Cryptoprocta ferox | reverse complement strand
GAGAGAGAGAGAGAGAGAGAGAGAGAGAGAGAGAGCGCAAGCGGAAGAGGGGCAGAAAGAGAAGGAGACACAGAATCTGAAATAGGCTCCAGGCTCTGAGCTGTCAGCACAGCTACCGACTTGGGGCTTGAACTCATGAACCTCGAGATCATGACCTGATCCAAAGTCGGATGTTCAACCAGTTGAGCATCTGATATTGGCTCAGGTCATGATCTCATGGTTCAAGCTCCGTGTTGGGCTCTGTGCTCTTATTCTGTGTCTCCCTTTCTCTCTGTTCCTCCCCTGCTCATGTTCTGTCTCTCTCTCACAAAAATAAAATGAACATTAAAAAAGTTTTTTCAAATGAATTTTGAAGGAAGACTGTATCGTAGACAAATAAATAAGCATTGCATTATGATTACATATGATGCTTAATTTACAAAAGGTGGGGGATAATAGTGCTTTCAGATAATTGAGTGAATTTAGCCAGACTACTTAAAATTTCGAAAAATGTACATTAGTAAGCACTTGATCCTTACATGGTCTTTGGAATATGTAAATTATTTTAAGTTACCATCTAGGTATGATTCATGATAAAAAAAGCATATAATAAAATGAGACTTTGGTTAATGTGTGAATAATAAAATACATATAAAATTGGAAAATTTTTTTCCTAAGCACATTCATGTTAATAAAGAAAATAAAAGTGTTTCTGTATTTTAAGAATTAAACTGTCAACGTCAACTATTAATCTAGTATAGTGCCACATAAATGTTTGCTCAAAATTTTGATATATGATTTTATTTTTGGACTAACTTTGCACATCAAACACACATGACTTTATTTCACAATGGATGAGAAACTGGAAAATATTATGTGTCAAGAGGAAAAATTATAAAAATTTCTGTTTTTAATTTTTTTTAATGTTTATTTATTTTTGAGACAGAGAGAGGGAGAGAGAGTGTGAGCAGAGGAGGGGCAGAGAGAGAGGGAGACACAGAATCTGACCAGGCTTCAGGTTCTGAGCTGTCAGCACAGAGCCCAATGTGGGGCTTGAACTCATGAACCGTGAGACAAGGACCGGAGCTCAAGTTAGACGCTTAACCAACTGAGCCACCCAGGTACCCCATAAATTATAAAATTTTCAAATAAAATCGTAAAATATTCTAGGTGTAAGGAAGTTGGTTGATTCTTTATTGCCAAAATATGACTTTTAATTACCATAGCAAAATCAACCCCTTTCAAATCAAGCCTATGGAGAAGAATTAATATAATTGAATAAAGAAAATGAGAAATAAGGAAATGAACAAACTTGTGAGGTACAATCAGAAGGGGAAGAGAGTTGGTATGAAAAGTACTCTTAACTGTTTCATGACATTTGAACTATCTGAGAAGATGGTAAGAGATAGAGCTCTGGTTTACAAAAATACCCATACAGCTGTATCTTAAAATTTCTGAACACTGCAAATGTGTCTACTATTTCTAGAGTTATGCAGCTTCATCAAAGTTACTCATATCCTCTAGGTCAGGAATTATTGGCCCAAATCAAAGATCCAGGCCCTAGTTAAGGGTTAGATATCAAAACTAAATATGATAAACTATAAAATATAAGAGTAAACACTTATATAACTATAAAATATATAATATATAAAACTTATATAACTATACAAATATAAGAGTGTGCAAATATGACCTTCTTATAATTAAGAGTCCAAGGGGACAACCTACCAAATTGCTTACAAATCATAATTTTACAGATTTTATTGGCCCTATCAATGGGCCCAGTAACAGTGGTGAAGCTAAAGCTACCAGCTTTGTCTTATTATTTGGGTTATGAAGACGATTAATTAATCCAAATTCATGAAAATTTTTGCTAGAGATTGAAATTATAACTCTAGGACCTGCCAGTGGAATTGCGTGGATCTCAGAGAGAAATAAAGAGGCTCACTTATCTAATGGATGCCAGTCATATTAGGAAATAAAATTGACAAAGAAATCCTAGAATCCAGAAGTCAGTATTGGGATGCAGGCCAAGCTTCTTCCCCACCCAAGGCAATACCTTTGGTCAATATCCTGGCTGCTTACCTCTAAAGAGGTCCATAAGCTATTCAAATGCAAATGTCCTCCTTTGTTGTGGGTATTACTCTTATCTAGAACTCACATTCTTCTATATTTAATGGTACCAATAGAAGCCATGCTTAAATGAGTCTCTCTTGAACTGTGTCCCAAATTATATCCTAGGTAGAATGGCCCTCCCTGTCTAATCAAATCAGGCCAATCTGGCTGGGCAGTTTGTGTTATAATGATCCTACTACAGTCTTAATGGGTACAAACTCCAGATTGTAAAACTACCACCCACAAAATGTCCCTACAATTAGGCCATCATTGTGTCCAGAAACTATATGCATTATGGATGGAGTCCCCACAAAGCTCACAGATAAAGTGTACTCTTTTCCAAGGTGCATCTCTGATAATCTGATAGGGCTGAGATTTGTTGTAATAACAGTAGGACCAATACTTGTAATTTAGTCCTGAGCCAGGTCTCTAGCATATATGCTTATAATCTAATATCAGCCAGCTACTTCTACCTTTCATGGATCTCCACTTGAGCAGGCCACGCTACTGCTGGCTGGCCTTCATCACTCCTAAGTACAGTATCTCCTCATTCATAGTCTCTTTAGCTCAAGAGCTCCCCATTGAAGATACCTGCACCTAAGAGGTGAGGCCACACCAACGAGGACGAGGAGGTTGACAGCATGATTCAACTTTGCTGGACATTGGGATTCTGCCCCACCCCTCCACTGCCTTTGCACCCGGGGGGAAATGGCTATGGTGACTGTCAACGAGGAGGCCAAGGTGCAATTACGCTTGCTTCTGAAACTTGTTTTTATCAGAACACTTGCAGAACCTTGAGTAAGGCCCCTGATGTCTGCCTGGAAGCACGAGATATAGATATCATTTCCCCCCTATGGCAAGCCAAGCCATGTATTCTAAACCACACTAGCCACAATAAGGCATTTCCTCACGACACCCCTAGCTTGACTGTTTAGATTAATGGTTAGGGACCTCTTGCTGCTATGGCTGCCTCTCAGTGCCCAGATTACAGCTTTTCCTTTCTACCTAATGCATCCTCCATGACAGACTCTACTCTCCTCATTTCCACCACCTCTGCAGGCACCTATTTCATACCCCACACTGCCACCTCTAATCCTCTCTGCACAAGATCCTCCCTGTTGTATGCAATGACCCTGCTCTACCCTACAGCTACGTGGACCAAATTCAACAGATCAAACATATTCCTATAAAATTCCAAGAGAGAGACCTAGGCTTTACAAGTAAAATGATATTAGATCTATCGCCACAAAGAGCCAGACCTATATAGTTCCATCTCACCATCTATCCTGAAGATCTTCCTAGTGATCAGTCCCTTGTGCTAATTCCCTCTAAAATATCATTAACTTCATTGAATCTTAACCAAACCTCCACTTTTTTTGGTCTGAATTAACCAAGCTGACCTTAGCCTGGGAATGCCAAAACGTTCTTCCAAAAGGACCATATTAAAGGCATGTGGCCCAGGTCCTTCCTTGCTCTCTGCCTTCATTTTGACTTGATTTTCCAGTGTGGCCTCTCAAAGTGTGCTGTATACATTCTCCAGGATCTGTTAGTAATAAATTCTATGTCACTTTCCCTTATGATCATTGGTTGACCATTGGCTCACATTGGATAACCTCATGCTCTACTTAACAAATGTTACTTTAACATATCTATAGTAAGGAGCCTGGGGCTTTTCTACATTTGGTTCTCCTATTTCTTCTGGCTGACTTCTTATCCTTCAGGTCTCCATTTAAATATTATTTCCTCAGCCTCATTGACAATCGTATGTAAATTAGAACCCTCACTTCCTTATTCCTCCTTCCAGAAATAGTTTTTAATCAAATTATACATATTTTTAAATTTTTTAAATTTTTTTTTTTTATCTTTGAGAGAGAGAGCATGAGCAGGGAAGGGAAGTGCAGAGAGAGAGGGAGACACAGAATCCCAATCAGTCTCCAGGCTCTGAGCTGTCGGCACAGAGCCCAACATGGGGCTCGAACCCACGAGCCAGGGAGATCATGACACTTAACCAACTGAGCCACCCAGATGCCCCTCAAATTATCTTGTTTTAATCCATCATTGTATTTATCATAATTTACTAACTTATTTACTTCTCCATAGTCTGTCCTGCTCAACTATAACATTTGCATCATTATTATCTAATATGTGGCACAGTCTACAAATAGTAGACTCACAATAATTATCAGCTGAACTAAAAAGAAATGAGTGAGTAGGCTCTCCATTTCGGAACTATAAAGGATTTCCAAATATCTTCTATACTATAATTCCACCTTCAGATATCTTTTGGGATTTTGAAGAGGAAAAAAAAGATTTAGAACAAGAGTTCTAGAAGTTTGGTGATTTCTGCCAGTGCATTATGCAGTCAAGGAAGGAACATATGAAATGTGAAATAATGGTCCTCATTTGTCATGATTTGGGGTATTCGTATTTATGTATTTGTAACTAAAAGATTTTGCAGAAAGACAATAAGTAGTTGATCAGAAGCCATCATTATAAAATTATATATTTAAAGCCGCTAGTGTGCACTTAAAATTATTTTAGATTGAAGAATACAGATAAATTAAGTCAGGATTTTGCCCTCCTCTGAAGTTGTTAATTTAATCAAGAATAGATACAAAATGATGCAACAATAAAACTATGCACAACGCTTTTCTCTTCCAAGGCATTTTTCTGCTAGTCAATTGTCTGTTCTACAGATCCATTCCTAATAAGCTCAGGCCCTTTCTTTCCCTGTCCTTCCCATTTCCCTCAACAAAGTATTTTTCCAGCTTCTCAAGAATAAATAGGTTTGTGACTCTAAAAGCCTAATAGGAATGACATCCCCCCTCCGCTACGAGTTCTAGGAAGTGACACAGCAGATGACAAACACAGATGGAAATTTAGCTGCTTTCCTGGGACCTGTGCATTCTAAATATTTAGAGACACTTCCTCCTTCCTCCACTCCCTCTTTCTATCAGCATAGCAAAGAGGAAAGACTGCTTGTATCAATTTTCTTTGTCATCCTTTGTGCTGTATAAGAGATTTAAATATGATTTTTAGTAACTATGCTTTAAGGACCTGATTACTAAAAAATAAACAAGATTGTTTCTGGCATCTAGTTTCCAAGATATTAAATGAGAATGGAAGCTTCTATGGCCCCTTCAGATTAAACCACAGGTACCGATATTAATTCAACTTCCTGACTTGGGTATTCCAATTGTGAGGTGATCAGGCTGAAGGATTACAACAACATTCCTTTGGAAATTTGCTTTGAAAATCAGGTAGCTAGGGATCACAGAATACTTGAAGTTTAAAATTAGAGAGACAAACAGCATGACCACAACAAAAGAAGAAAGAGGCTACATTTACAAACTCTAGACTTTTCTCTGCGGTATCTTTTATTCTCTTTCCCCTAGAAAAAGTGTGTGTGTGTGTGTGTGTGTGTGTGTGTGTGTGTGTGTTGGATATGGGGAGGTAGGCAAAGGAGACAAAAGTTAATAAAAAATAGTATGCACTAGGGGCACTTGGGTAGCTCAGTCAGTTAAGCGTCCGACGCTTGATTTCTGTTCATGTCATGATCTCATGGTTTGTGGGTTCGAGCCCCACGTTGGGCTCTGGGCTGACATTGTGGAGACTGCTTGGGATTCTCTCTCTGCTTCTCTCTCTCTAATAATAAATAAATAAACTTTAAAAAGTATGCATAGTGGGCTTTATAATCTCTTTCCTATTATTGACTTCCTTTAATTTCTGAGAGAAAATTGAAAACTTAAAAGAAATATTAAGAAGGAAATATTGTGAAAAAATATTGTGATTAATCCTGTTATTACTGTTATTACTTACTTTTACCAACTTTTTATATTTACTTTCTTTTCAATTTTAAGACATTGAAATATAAAACCAAAGTTAGCACTTTTGATTATTAAAACATATTTTTATTATTTTTTTATTTATTTTTGAGGGACAGAGAGAGACAGCGTGAACAGGGGAGGGTCAGAGAGAGAGGGACACACAGAATCTGAAGCAGGCTACAGGCTCTGAGCTAGCTGTCAGCCCAGAGCCTGATGCAGGGCTGGAAGCCATGAACCGTGAGATCATGACCTGAGCCAAAGCCAGACGCTTAACCGACTGAGCCACCCAGGCGCCCCAGCACTTTTGATTATATATGTATTTTTCAGTGTTTAAAATTAAGTCTTTTGCATGAGTTACCTGAAGTCTAACACAGCAAAAGACATATGCATTAGTATGTTTTATTACTTGAATTCATGAAAGTTTCCATGTTGTTCCTGCGTTTTCCAGCTCTTAAGTCTAATCACCTTAACTTTGGAGAGTCTATCAAATTCCATCTGTTAGTTGATTCCCACCCTGGGAATCACATTAACCAACCAAAAATAAAACACATCTGTAGAAAATGGAGATTTTTAGCAACGAGTATCTTTCACCATGACTATTCTTCCAGTGTTTTATAAATTCTTTCTTATCCAGTTTGTAAGGGTAGAGCAAAACGTAACCTGACTTCCATGGGCTTTCCTTATGGAATGCTAATATAGCATGTCTATAGCAAACATCCAGAACAGTTGTGACATCAAACATCATGTACTTATTTTACATATTTGAGGGCAGGGACATAAAGTACAGCTTAAATTGAAGTTTCTTGTGAGATGATTGCATCTTGGTTAGTTTTAATGGTGTTTTCCATAATGTTTGCAAACATCACTGGCTATACATCAGCCCCAAATGACTAAGCTCTGGCTCTTCTCCATTGATTCCTTTCTGTAGTTTTCCCTATGCTTTGTATGATTTAGATGCTAACATATAACTATATAGTTTAACAAGCTGCAGAATTATACCAAGTGATTATCAGGATGTCAACTGAAAGGATTTTTTCAGTATTAAAGGACACAATCTATCTTTCAAACAACTGCTACATAACTTACAAAAAGGACAACTCTTAGAACCTCCAAATTTCATAATAAGATAAACAACATATACTTTATTTTTAAGATATTTTAAGATATGAAATATGTACATTGAATTTGCTTGAGTATTGAATGAACCCTTCTTGGACATAAGCAATATGAAGTTTTATAAGGATAACAGCCAAAAAAGAAAATAGCACGCTGATTGTGTCAGATGAGGCATTAGTCAAGTACAAGAACATAACCATACTTATCAGGTACATGTAAATGAGTAATAACAATATAAATTAAAATACCTATATAGAATGATCCACACTGGATTCCAATTGCATTACTTTCATGAATTCTAGTACTAAGCTTCCTATTCCCATCAGGAGAATTTTGAATACATTTACCCTCCTATACAACCAACCCCCAGTGGTTTCTGGTTCTAAAAAGGAGACCAAACATTTGGTTTTGTGAGATTTTGTTTGATGAAGGCCTTCAAGCTGTCATTTCTTAAAAATAACTGTGTTGCTACATCCCAGAGGGAATTTCCTTCCATAGGCAGTCAAGGCAGAATGTTGTTAGTTAGGGGGTGATATGTTGGCAGAACACTGGATTTTGGTGACTTTCTTCCAGAGTTCCCATTAGACTGCAACCACTGAAGTAAAAATCAGCCACAGTGACTACAATTCCAAAGGCTTCACAATATAATTAAAGTGTACACCGTGTGCATATGTTACACTAAGACATACAACCTAGTTGCTCTTCTTCCCAACATAGTGTTTTAAATAAAATCACTGATATTGATCATACCTTTCACATTCAATAACATTCATCTGTAGTGAAATTGCAGAGTACAAATCACTCTAAAGAAGAAAATTTGGGGTTCATTAGAAAATTTATATAATTTAATTGAACCAAACGTAATAATGAAGGAGTTATTTTCACTTAATTAAAATGTATTCAAAACAGAAACTTGGGTTCATACTTATTTTTGACACCAAGTACCAAAGCCCTGTCCATTTTACATCCTTAAGGAATGTATGTAGTAGGAGGTAGATATTTTATTCAATAGTTAACACTTTCCCCACATGTTTAGAATATTATTTTTGTTTTAAAAAAAGTTCCCAAGTCTTGTATGTTTATTTCTCTGTCAATTTGTGCCAAATACCTCACCAATTTTAATTGCTATAATTTATGATGCATCTTCTCCATTTCCTAATTATCTTCAAAATGGTCCTTGCTAATCTATAGTTTTTCTTCTTGGATATAAAGTTTAGGACTAGCTTGTCAAGTGCTTAAAAAAACCCTGCTGCAATTTTGATAGGAATTGCATAGAATACATTGATTAACTTGGTGGAAGTATTGAACATATAATTTCCTGAGTCTTGTCTATATATTAGATATGCCTTTTCATATCACTGAATTCAATTAGCTTAGGAAGTCTTATATATTTTAGTAAAATTTTTATATTTTTCATGATGGTATCATATATATCTTTGTTAAATAAATTTCTCAGAACTAGTTTTTCAATATATTTCCAATTGTTGCTGATATAAAATAATGCTACTGAATATTGTACATTGATCTTGTGTCCCCCACTCTGTCCTGGATTTGTATGTGGACAATCACTTCAGTTACAGATAACAGTTTTCTACTGTTTTATTTTCTTTGCAAAACCTAATTTTTCACAATTCCTTTGTCTTTTTTGCTTTGGCTGACATTTATCACAGATATTGAACAGAATTGACAATATTACTTATCTTTCATAAATAAGTATAATGTTCCTGTAAATATTGGTAGATGACCTTTATTTCATTAAATATTTTTTCTTTTATTTTAAATTTCTAATAGTTTAGTTTTTGTTTAAAAAATCTTTGATGGGTGTTGACTTTTCTGCATTTAAAAAACCATATACTATTTTTTTCTTTCACTATGTTATGTGGTTAGTTACAGTAGGACATTTTCTAAGATTAAACTGTGTAACTTTCTGTAAAACCATTTGGTAACTATTCATTTTAAAATGCATTGATATATTTGGCAGGACAATCTTTAAATTAAAACTTTGCATATATGTGCATAAGAGAGATTGGCCTATACCTTTTATTTTCTGGAATTGTCCAATTTTACTACCAAATATAACTAGCCTTTGAAAATATATAAAAAGGATAAATTTCCCAAATTATTTTCTGCAACAGCATTGACTTTTTTTCTGTAGCCACTTTAAAAAATTTATGTGTATATAGAAATTTCATCTCCTCTAAGATTTCAAATATGTTGGCTAAAAGTGGTTTCTAATAGTATCTCTAGATTTCAAAAAATAATCTCTACTACATCTACAGTTCTCTCTCTTTATAGATGTGTGCATGCCTGTATGTATACACATATCCATAAGCATATTTATTTGTGCATCTGTTATTTCTTTCTTCATCCTCCTCTTTAGTTTTTGCTATTTCTTGCTTTCATCATACTTTAGTCTTATGCTATTTTTTCTAACTTAAATAGAACAAATAGATTAATATTCAGTCTTTATATTCTATAAACATGAATTTAGCTTATATATTTCTTTCTCATTACTGTTTTAGTGGATACCCCAAGTGTTTCTGTTTTTCTTTTGTTCAAAATAACTGGAATTTTAAATTATAATTTACTTTTTAATTCATAGCTTTGTTTAATAAGTATATATTTAGTTTCCACATATATTGAAAGATTTGTCTATATTTCTGAAATTAACTTCTAATTTTATTTTTCTCAAAGGTATGTTGGCATTTATTCTCAAGCCTTACATTTATGCTTAAATTTGTACTTTTAGTAACTTTTTTATGTCAATACACCTGAGATATAGAGCATATTGTCATGTGTGCCTGGAGCAAAATATCCCCACAAAGGAGTTACATCAGAATCTTACTGGAAGCATTATCTTTCACTCCTCAAATAGTTGTTCATGAATACATCATAATAATGTCATGTGATTAATAGCTGCAGGTGTTACTATAGACCACTTAAAATATCTGGTTCAAATTAAGATGTATTAAATGTTTGAAATAACACACTTTTAAGACTTAGTATGAAAGAAGTATCTCATTAATATCTTAAAATATTATGTATAAGTCAAATGATGATAATGCCCAACACATTATATTAAATTAATTTTGTATGTTTCTTTTTACTTTTTTTTTTTTACTTGCAGCTACTAGAAAATTAAATTATATTCGTGGTTCATATTGTCTAAAAGACAATATTGATTTACAAAGAAAATGAAGCTCTACTCTTTTCTTAGGAATCATGATTTAAAGAATAAAGCTGCCAATAATTCTCAGAGGCTCAGAGGTCAGTTTTCAAAATGGCTAACTGACTATTGCATGGCAGGTTTAGTTGGGTACTAGAAAGGCCTCTGTGGATTAAGAAATTTTCTGAGATTGAGACAGAAGCTATCTACCAAATGGTGCTTTATAGCAACAATATTTCCTGTTCCAAATAATAGTGTATGGTAGAAAAAAATGGTTCACTGATAATAGAGGTAAGGGTCTTTTGATTGCTGGTAACTAGTTTGAATCAAGTTCTATTCCAGGAAATTTCATAGTTAATGCACAGTGGAGAAAAACATGGAGTTGGTGCTAATTTTCTTAGGTTACCTTTTTAAGATTTTTTGCATGCTTGAAGCTGAGTCTAAGCTACTGAAAGGAAGAACATTGCCTCTTGTTATGCTTTGTTATATGTAGGCTGGCTTGCTTAGATGCTTGGGATATAATGAAAAATCAAATTTAGTGGTGGTATATGTCCACTGAGGTTCCTGGCACAAAATTTGAATAATTTAAAGCATTCATTACAGATGCTAACATAGAATTTGTTTCAATCAAGTGATAAAGTTGAAAGGGAAATTTTTTCAAACATTGTTTATGTAGTGGAAAAGGAGATAGTTAAGGAGATAGTTATTTTGAAATGAAGAAAGCTGTTCTCTTTTCCAAAGATTTGGCTCCATTTGACCAGACTGAAACTATATTAACCTAAATTTTCAGTTCAAATAAAAGAAGCATGGGGTATGGCTATATTCTCCACTGCCCTAATAAATTGCCATATAGATTGGGTTGGTATTCAGGAGATAAGAATTGGAAATAGATGCAATAAAAGTCTCATTCATCATTAGTGCACAAGGACAAGAATCAATGTGAAGGTGCCATGCTGTCTCAAATAGCTAAACAGTTCATGAGAGAAAGTTTACAATCAGGCAAAATCAAACTATATAGATTTGATGTGAAAAGGTTATTCTTCTGTCATAAATGATTGCTGGGATAGGAGTTTAGACAACAGCATCTGGATCTTTCTTATGTGACCAGAATTCAGATGAGTGCAGTCATCTATTACCACGTGAAATATCAAGTTATAATATCTAAGTCTTGGCGTCTAACAAGAGGATTGATAAATATATAACATTTAAAGCATTAAGTACTTTGTGCCTCAGTGTATTTTTTATCCTTCCTTGCTTTCATAGTTGAAATGTAACATGTCATTGCCATGAGATGTTTTAATTTAAAAATTGATTAATATATATATATACACATATACACACATATACACACATACACACTATACGTACATATATATACACACACTATACATACACTACTATACACACGCACACACACACACAGGTCAACATACACATATGTATGGGCACACCTATGATATTTATATTATAAAAGC
Source organism: Cryptoprocta ferox (assembly GCA_028646485.1). Taxonomy (NCBI): domain Eukaryota; kingdom Metazoa; phylum Chordata; class Mammalia; order Carnivora; family Eupleridae; genus Cryptoprocta; species Cryptoprocta ferox. The sequence continues at coordinate 56,062,345 of CM053568.1, read as the reverse complement.
AAAAATGAACAACTGGATCTTTCCTTAACTGAGCTATTCATAGGCCAATAGTGACAAAGGAGCTTCTCATAGAGCATTCTACAAACCAATCATATTTCAATGATGACAACCAGAATCATAAAACTTCAATTTAAATAATAAATCAAATTGTTGACATTTTCCTAAATCAATACTCTTCTCATTTCAAAGAAAAAACATGAATGCTCCCTTAAATATTAAATAATCATTGCTTAAGTAGAAGAGTCATAATAAAAAGGAAATGTCAAAATTGCTATATTTGACAATTGCCCTTATTATGTCCTTATATTTCTGACCAAGTTTTCTAATCTCATTAGATTCTGATTTTCAAATTTCACTGTAGGAAATGTATTGTTTTCATGTACCTATTTTGAACAATTCAATGCATTTGAACCACTTTATTTTTTTTCTTTAACAAACTTTTAGTCTAATTGGAGAACACTTTAGATGCTCACAATTTATATTTCATGAAAAATTAGATTCAGTCAGAAAGCATTATGACAGTCACAATTTTTAGTGTAAGCATTAAGTTGTCACATTTTATGTTTTAAAGGGACAAGTATGTCTTGGGATTTATATTTTAATGATATTTTTGATCACAGTTTTATATCTAAAGTTATGTTTCTTATAAATGAAAGCATATTACAATTACCAGAAAATTCCATTTATAAAATGTAGCCCAGTGACATGTATAAAATATTTTATATGCTTCTCTGATATACTGACAGACATGGGATGGTGATCAATGTGTGGATTTTAATTTAAATTTTCTATCTTACTTCATTACTTTAATTAGAAAAGTATGCATCTCTTTGCAAGTTAAATAATATATAGGCATATAAAAAAGTTGCTATTCTATCCCTACTTCAACCTTTAACCATGTTCAATCTCACAAATTAGGGATAACCAAAGCTCATCACTCAGTGAGCAGCTTTCCACAAGGTTCCATAGCCTTTCAGGAGAAAAAAAAAAATACTTCGTACATTTCATGTTAATTACAATAATGATTCATAAAGTTGAATAATGCTTGCTGTGACCAATTATCACTGTAAAGCAGGTGCTAAACATAATTTTACACACTACTGCAAAACAACTCCATCTTATTCTATTAGTTTTGTTTTTTTAAGTTCAAAGACTCTTAATTATTGGAGAATCTTCGAAGGGTTCAGTTGAAAGGAGCTTTTGCAGCTCATTTTGTCCATCCTTTCACTTTTAAGAAAACACTTAGACCAGCCAAAATAGATTAAACATGAAAGCTTTTGTTTGTTTTCAAGATTCTAAAAGATTTCAGAGGTGATCATCTCAAGTCAGACCAAAATTTCCTTATCACACTTCCCAATTATTACCATTATGTAATAAAATATATTTATTATTTTACTTTTTCACCATCCAGAAGAGATAGCAGTAGCTTTAATAATGAAAAACTTGCATTTTACTAGATTAGACACTCAAATTATTTAAACAGCAATATAGAATGGACCGTGATCATCCAAAACAAATATCAGTCACCAATCAGTAAGAGGGAATCATCATAAACAACCTGTATAGCCTTGCTGTTTTGGCAAATCTCTGCAAAAGACTGACCAAAACTATACATTAGCAGAGACATTTGCAATTGGCAGAAATCTTATTTAGAACAAGCAAGGATAGATTTTTATTGACTTATAATTCCCAGAATAGTGCCAGTTTCATACATGACTGGATGGATTAATGTTATCAGGAATCAATCTTTAGCATTCTCTTTCCCAGTCTTGCTTACTCTGTGTTAGCTTTATGCTCAGAGTCTCACAAAATGGTGTGTACGTCACCTCCATTTCTCTGTAGATACTCTTGACTTGTTAGGTTCTGGATAAATAATGCCTAAATGTTGGTTTTCATTAAAATAATATGGGTGCATGCTTAAAATGATTATTCTAAGTTTCCATGGAGATTTGGGGTCACTAGGTCTTGGGTAAGACTTGGGAATCTGAAATTTCAGCATACATTGCAGGTTCCTCTATGAAGATACTGCTCTAGAAACAGACTTTGGTCAACGCTGCACATATATTGCTAATGCTGCACATATACTGCTACCCTCCATAGTGGTAGTTTCCCCACTTTTTAAGGCAGAGAAATTTTTTGAAGTGAATTCTTTGTGAAATTCCAGTATATTAGAGGAAAGCAGAGTCTCATTGATGGTGTATTATATATACAAATTCATAAAAGGGATATTTATGCATATTATAACTAAAATTTAGAATCACAAGATAACTTAGAAATATCTAAATTCAAAATCTTTCATCTTTCAATGAAAAACTGGACAGAGGGTTACACCAAATTTGCTAGCTCTCAGAATAGAATTTCAATTAGCTTTTTTAAAGTTTATTTATTTATGTTTAGAGAGAGTGAGAGAACACAGCAGAGAAGGGGCAGAGAGAGAGAGAGAGACAGAGGGACAGAGAATTTCAAGCAGGCTCTGTGCAGTCAGCCACAGGGCTTGAACTCACCAACTGTGAGATCATGACCTGAGCAGAAATCAAGAGCCAGAAGTTTAACCGACCAAGCCACCCAAGCGCCCCAGCCATCAAATTAGAATTTCCAGTGATCTGTTAACACCTGTGTGTCCATTCCTCATTCTTCATGAAGCATAAATTCACTCCATATATTTTTTAACTGGATTGAGAAAATGGAAGAGCATTAAGAAAATACTTTTATTCATTCTGTTCATTTTGCCTTTTCAAATTGTGAATTACATGGTATGAACAAGTCAAGACAGGGGCCTGTTCTTAGAGGTAGCAGTGGGGAAGAGTGACAATGTACAATGAAGTAAATAAACAAACAGGATGATGGAGGACTTATAATCAGTTTTGTGGAGAAAATGAATAAGATTATGTGTTAAGAGAATAACTGAGGGCAGGGAATAGTTAAATAGACTTCATTTTAGTTTATATATAGGCCCCTTCAGCTTGATGGGAAGTTCATTGATAGCAAGGAGTGGAACACATTTATCTTTGTTCCCTTCACCTCCACTATGTAGCTTCTAGTATATAATACATGTGTTTGAATGTTTGTTGGATTTTTCCCTATACATAACTTTTGTTCATATTAATCAGTCTACTGATGAGAATGTGACATTTTATATAAGAAAATATAATAATTGTAACTACTGATTTTTTTTATCATTCCATAACATTATTTCTAAACCATATAATGGCAATGCAGGAAAGATATTGTTTACCTGCAGTTTTTAAGTGAATGATTGGGTAAATGTTTCAAGAATATGGATTATTGGAAGACATAGTACTTGAACCAAGGACTCCATGTTTCACTGCACCCATTAAACCAAACTATTCCTCAGTGAAGTGTTAGTCAAATGAAAATAGTCACCACCACTACCTCTAACCATGAAGTAGGGACGGGCTTATGACGTTCTAACCTATGTTGAGATTGAAAGCATTTGTCTGAAAATTCCCATAACCCTTATAGGCAGGATCATTGTGTAATTTATCTTACACACTGGAACTTTTTGAGGGTAAAATAAGAAGTTATTGTAACTGTGCTGTGACAATAAGAGTAAACAGAGCCTATCTCAGGCAAAAGAATAGATATGGTTATCCCACTAGGAGGGAAGGCAACAGGGGGTTAAGCTTTTTAAATCTCCAAATGTTCATTTCCATGCATCATTTCCTTTCTTATTTTATCAATGATTTAAGGCAGGTGTTTTTATCTTAATTTAAAAGTTAAGGGAACTGAGGCCCAAAACAAGTATGACGATGATTAGTAAGTGGAAGCACAGAGATTGTGTAATGATCTATCAGACACTGAAACAGGTCTTCATTTCTCAGTACCAGAATAATGATAATAATGATAAAATTGTTTTGGTCACATATTATGTAGAGTAAAGAATATGAAGTTAATGAAGACTATGGGGCGGGGAAGCTACTAGGACTGCACATTTTCATTACAAATGTGCTTCAAAAAATAGCACCAGAAATAAACATCAGTGGAAGTGGATTGATGTTACTCAGTCTTTGGTGACTCTCAAGTTGGATTTTATAACCTCTTATATAAAAATTCTAAAACTTTATGGTAAGGATTGATTTGTGTATCTTCTAAAATTTGATAATCACTAGTCCACTAAAAATTAATGACACAGTAATGGAAACATAACAATTATCATCCTGAAAAATTTACCATCCTAAAAAAAAAAGGTTTGTGCTTGTTTCAACTGTCTCAGAAATTCTTGGATTTCCTTCTTAGATTATGTGTAAATATTCTTTAGACCTGTGGTGGCTTTAGCAGTGAGTAAACTACTCAACTTGGACAGTCAAGACATTTGTGTCAGACTTCTCTAATAATGATGAGATTTACTCTATAGATTGACTGCATGTGTATCAAAGAAGGCACAAATGATTAATCCAGGTTAAATGACTTCAGGCAATAAGGAAGGAAGTAAAAAGATAGCATCTTCTTAGTTCTGGGAATGCCTTCAAGATCTTGGATTCTGACATTCTGAAGGGTTAATAGCTTAATAATGACAATAGTAAAAAACAAAAACAATGCCATTTATCATTTATTAAGCCCATGTTATGTGTCGGGCATAGTGCTGGCAACATTGCATTTAGTATCTCTAATTGTTAGAACACACTTCCATTTTGAAAGTGAGAAACCTGAGAGAGACTGGCTATGTACATTGCCCAAGGTCATGCAGCTAGTGAACAATGGATCTTGCCTTAAATTCAAGTCTGACAGCTAATTTCCTACCCCAGCCCTATTCCCTCCACCTCAAATAATTAACCATTTCTTAAGAGTTAATGACAACAATTGTTGTTTATAGAGCACTGAATAGTGTCTTTTTGAAAATGCTATCCTTTGAAATGTTAAAAAAATATTAAAAAATAGTTCATATGTCTTTTCTTGTTAAATAAAGATGATGCTTGAGTGTAATCCTCAGGATCCTGCCTCTGCTAGAAGTAAACCAAAAGTGCAGGTAAATTCTTTCTGATATTTACTTATGCTGTTCATTTTTGATCCACTTTTCCATACTGTGAAAGTGATTATTTTTTTACTCCTGGTCTGTCATAAACTTTGAAAGATAATTACATTATGAGATATAAAGACACAGGCTAATCTGATGTGCCTTCTTGGAGTCAGGGAAAATATTCACACAATGGTTGTTAGGTCTATATTTTTTCTTATGCTTCTTTCTGTAGGGGTGTGTACTTTGTTCAATGTCTTTAAAACATTCCTCCACTTGGGAAGACTATTCATTTTCTGTCATCCTAAAATAGTCCTTATCGAGGGGGGGAAAGTAGTAATTGTCACATACACATACACACACACACACGCACACATCCCTTTCACATTTGGTATCATGAAACATTTCTAGCACATTTCATCCTCATTTTCAGAAGAGCTAATCAAAACATCTCAATCCTTTAATGAAATGTGATAACCGATTTAAAAAATATTCCTGTTTTTAGTGGATTTTATGAAAACTAACTCAGAATCATTTCCAAATAATAGTTACCAGTCATTGTGCACTTGACTCTTTACAAACATTACACTATTTAATTCTCTGATATCATCAAGAGGTAGGCATTATTGTTATGGCAACTTTATAAGTGGTAAAAATGTGCCAATGAATTTAGTTAACTTACTTTGTCTAGAAACTTTAACTGACACTAGTAAACACTATTATACACAAGTCTTCCAAAAAACAGAAATTATTTGACTGGTAACAAAAGATGGGTAATCACTCTTGTTTTATAGATTGAAACCCTTAAGTAATTGAATCAGTGGCTAAGTTGAAAATTAAACTCCCATATGTCGTCTTTTGGAAGATATAGATTATTTGGAAAGCACTGATGTTTTAAACACAAGTAAATATAATGTAAATTTTCTCATGGAGACTATTGAAGAATTAGACAAATTGACAATATTGAATAGGTATTTTGTATATATCTGTATAAACAAAGACAGTAAATCTGACAGCCTACTTCGAAAAGATTGTTCTTTCATGGTCTACTACAAACATAATTATTTCTCTTCTAATGAGCAAAAATAATGATAAAGTTTTATGGTAAAAGAATCTGGGATCAATTGTCCTGCCACAGGATTTTGCTATCAAAAATACCATGAAGAGAGTGTCCACAGAATTTATTCCTGGGCACATTGAGTAAGGACATTCATATGCTTCAGGGATTAAATCCATCAGTCCAAGGGTGCATGAATAAAATGTGAATCATTCTGTTGATAGTGAAGGAGATTGTGATTGGTGGTATTCACACCTTTCTTAAATCATATGCTGACAATACAGTAAGTGTATTTTCTCTTTTAAGTTTTTCTGCTTGAGATGTTGCTCATAAAGGAGAAAAGGTAAAATTGTTCTCTTAGAAGAAAACACACATTCCACTAAAACTGAAAGTATATTTGAAATATAAGTTCCTTTTCAAATTTAAAAGAATTTTCTTTCAGATCTCAGAACAAAATAAAAGATTCATTGTATATTAGAAATATGCCAGGCCATGATATTTGCAGTGCTTCATTTTAGTTTTCATAATTTCTTACCATTGCTCTAGCTATAGTGACATAGTTTATTCAAAAAAGAGATTCTATACAATACATGGAAATATATGTCGTGTGTTTTTTAGTATGTGCAGTACTGTACCATATATGATCAACCTGTCTTCAAGATGTTAATGGTGTTGAGGAGACAAAACTAAGATCCATCAATAGTTAAAGAAAAACAAAAAGCATACGCCAAAATGCTAAAACGTGTGGTATAAAGACTATATGTGATATAATACTTGAGAGAAGAAAAGATTGTTAACTGTTAGAAGATTATTCATGATATCTGCAGGCCCCCTTCATATGTCATTCTTTGAGTCTATTACTTGCTACCTGAGTCAAGTTGGGCAAGTTTTTATACTTCTCTGAGCCTTAGTGTCTTTACTTCTCAAAGATGTTTAATTATGTCTACATGACAGATTTTATTTTAAAGAGTTAATAAATTGGTATAAATTGAATGTACATTCAATACATACTTCCATGTTAATGAAGATGATGATGGCAGGATTCAGTTAAGTAGTAAAGTGTGGAATATTGAATGGGAAAATATGGGCAGTAGACATTAAGGAAGATATTAAAGTATTTTAAACATTTTTTTACCAAGAAAAAAAAATGGACTTACTAAAGTGGAAACTAGAAAGTATCAAAAGTCCAACACAGGTGGATTTAATAACTTGCACAATGATCATTACTTCTGTTTTCAAGCAATTTAATTAGTCTAGTTGATTGGTTTTCTCATCATGGAATGGGATAGAAACACATTTTGAAGGGCATATGAAACAACAGCAAAAATATGTGTTGTGTTCAACAAGGCTAATTTTCACTTTAGGTGCAGTAGGCATAGTGCCTAGGGCCCACGATACATTTAGGAGGACACAAAAGTTCTAATTTTATTTCTTCTAAAACCAGAAGAAATATCGAACCTAAAAATAAATATATAATAATAAACCAGCCTAATTTATATTAATTTTTACACCAATTCAGTTGTAAATGTAATTTTTAATACGCACGCATGTGTGTGTATGTGTAGATAGATGATAGATAGAGAGAGAGATAGATAGAAATAGAGATTGAGAGTGAAAGAGGGTTTTTTTTCTAATGGAGAAAGAGCTCCATGAAGGCAAAATGACTGGGGTTCAAACAAGTCAAAATGTCATAATGGGGGTGGTGTTCAGTTCCATTCTTGCCCCACTTTATACCTAATCAACAGAAGAGAGATGGCCATGAGAAACACAGAAAGACAGACTTTGAACTCTGATGCAGCCCTGAAACATGACAGCTCCCCTGTCCTTGAAGTTATAGAAAAACATACTTTTCATTTTTAATTTAATTTTCACTGTGTTTTCTACAACCCAACAGATCCTAATAGATACAACTAATATTCATCAATAAAGCTTGCTTTAGTCATCACAAGTATAATTCAATGTTTCGCTTTCACCGTAACAGAAATGTCTTGGATTAACATTAACATACAATTAAATAGTTCAAGAATAGAGAGCAAATAAAAAATACCTGTGCCTGATCAAAATAATACTTAGAAAATCATGACCCTAGGAGCCCAAGTTCAAAGAACTCTTGTATTTAAACTTACTCAGCTTAGGGGTGTCTGGGTTAAGTGTCTGACTTCGGCTCAGGTCATGATCTCACCATCTGTGAGTTGGAGCCCTGTGTCAGGTTCTGTACTAACAGTTTAGAACTTGGAGCCGGCTTGGGATTCTGTGTTTCGCTCTCTCTCCACCCCTCCCCTGTTCGCATGTTCTCTCTCTCCCTCTCTCTCTCTCTCAAAAATAAATAAACATTAAAAAAATTAAAAAAAATAAAGTTACTCAGCTTAAATAGTCATTTCAAGCTTCACTCAGAATTTCTTCAATTATATAAGTATATCCAGGTACTTGATACACAGGAAATCTTATTAAAATTTCATATCCATTGCTATTTGGTAGCACCTCAAGCCTCCAAAGATGCTCTCACTGTTGTCAACCTTAGTCCCTTCCTCACCCCTTCCTCTGGTGCCACAGTAGTCCCCACCCAGCGTGTGTATGTGACTCTAGCAGGCCCCAGAGACAGTTCCTCTTTGGAGAATTTGCAACATATTCTCCTTCATGGTCTAAATGCTTGAGTAGAGAGAAAGCTGGTATAGGAAAGGGAAGGCCTAAGAAGCACCACAAGCAAATATGCTTTTATCTGGTACAGAAGTACAAATGAACCAAAGTTCAAGTATCTACTGTCCATTTTCTTCTTCTGAGAGCATTAGCTAAAATTATTAAATGGCAATAGTTCCAATCAGGGCGTTAGTGGCACATCTATAATTCTTAGCATGTTTGTTCTTAAATAGAAATTGCTAGTACCTCTGTAAAATTAATAAAACTATAAAGATGAAATAAGGGTCCACTTCTTGTGGTTTTCTTCTATATTTTTCCTGGAGGGATTTAGCTAACAATACCACTGTTATCCTTAAAGAATTGTTACATTTCTACTCTGCAAGGAAGTTTAACTGTAAAATACCTCTGAAGTTTGGACTCTACTCTCTTTTTGTTTCTGAAGTCAGTAAAATAATTGGCAAACTGTATATTTATAAGTTGATTTTTCTTCTTGACTGAAAAGAATGATTTTACAGCCTGTATTTCTCTGATAAGAAAAAAAAAATCTGCATTCACTCAGTATGACTAAATGGGTTCTAATATATCAATATTAAGTAAGAGCTATCCTCTAAAAGCATTGTAGTACAATGAACACTTCTTTGTCTTAGAATCCATGCATAGAACATGACAGCAAAGAGACTCAGTGGACACAGACCACTTTAATTTTTATTGATAGTATGATCACAGGTGCATTTTTAATTATCTCACCACATTGCTCTCCCTATCAACTGTCACTTGTAATTTCATAGAGCAAACATGTTGCCCTTATGACATTACAGAACACAATTTAGAGTCATTTAGCATGCTTGTAGATTGACAAGTGGCTTCACCTTTTGATAGAATACACCTAAGAGAGTCAACAGACTTAGAAAATTAGATGCCAATTAATCTAGATGTGAGGGACAGCATGAACAAGGTAATCAAGAATACTGAAGTTTTCTGTATTAGTTTAGGGGCTACTGCTAAAATCATGTAGTCCTGGGGCACCTGGTGGACTCAGGTTGCGATCTCACAGTTTGTCAGATTGAGCCCTGTGTCAGGCTCTGCACTGACAGTGTGGAGCCTGCTTGACACTCTCTCTTACCATCTCTCTCTGATCCTTCCCTGCTTGCTCTCTGTCTCTAAAAATAAATAAATAAGCATTTAAAAAATTTTAAATCACATAGTCTATATAAAAAGTAGGCAAAAAATGTGTCTTACTGGCATCAGTTGTTAGATGGGGAGAAAAATACGACATTTCAGTCTTTTGCTCTGTAACAGGTCTCACAAAATCCTCAATAACTGGTGCTTGCAGTGATGATACCCAAGAATAGAAATCTTTGATGCTCTGAGCCCAAGGAATCATTGATTAATTTCCTGGGTTTATGGGATCACAGATAAAGAAGAGAGTGATGTTTATTTTTAATCATGCTATATTCCTATCTGTGAAGATTTGCTTTCTGTTTGGTATGTATAGGAACCATCCACTTCTTTGAGGTTAAAAAACAACAAAATGACTCTAAAATTCTTTCATATTTTACTATGTTTTTTTGGTTATATTTTCTAAAAACCTGGGTTATAGGTCTTCTGTGTTAAAAGAACAAAGAAACATCATTGGCCTTTACTATTTTCCTGGCTAAGTGATTTTTCCATAATTAAAAAAAATAACAACGAGCTACATTTTATATTATAGTGAAGAAAATTATTTAAGCATTGGAAATAATGAGTTAATAAAAATATTATTTAAACAACCCATGTATCAATAGATAACTGAATTTTTAAAATGTGGTATATCCATATAATAGAATACTATGCAACAAAAAGAAGAAAGCAAACTTATTAGCATATTTATTAACCAGCAGAATCTCAGAAACTTCTTGTTGAATTAAAGAAGACATTCATAAAAGGGAACACACTGTTTGATTCCAGTTATATGAAATTTAAAAGAAGAAAAAATTACATCATGGTGATAGGGTCAGCACAGTAGTTAGCTCAGAAAAGTGGCGGAGGAGCAAATTTTTAAGGAAGGAAGACAAAGGAACTCTCTTTGCATATGGAAATGAAATAGATCTTCATCTGGGTGGTGGTTACATGCATGTATACATATGTAAAATTTGTGAAGGTGTACACTTAAGACCCATGTATTTTGCTGAATCCAAATTATACCTTAATTAATAAAAAGCAGAAGAAATATCTTTCTGCTTTAACACTGGTTAATATTCATTCAGCAGTTGCACAATTTACTTCCTATAATCCTCAGAATAACCCTATGTGAAAGACACTGTTAGTGTTCAAATTTTTAGATGAGAAAGGAGGCACAAGAAAGATATAAAACTTTCCAACATTACATAGCTAGTACACTGCAGAACTAAGATCAGAATTCAAACTGTCCAGTTCCAGGGTCTACAGTCTTGACCACCAAGCCATTTTGTTTTTCCCTATCAGGTTCCTATAGATCTGGTTTCAATTTCTAGAAGAGCTTCATATAATAGAAAAGAGCAACAGGGTTATACAGAGAAAAAGAGTCATTAGAATCATCAAAGCAATGGTGACTGAAAACAAAAACTGTCAATGAGTAGGTTTCTGGGCTTTAAATAATTTTCAGATTATGAATTATATATATGGATGTGTAATGCTTTTAATGGTTAAGTATCACGTTGTTTCCCAAGTATATTCAAGATAAGCCATTTTTTTTGCAGTTTTTGAAAGATCAATGGATGTTAAAATGTGTCAAACAGCTGTTGCTTCAGACTTCTCTCTCTACTTTTGAAATAATCTCTACTACATTATCAGGACACTTTCATATATCCTGAAAACAAATATTATGGGGGGGGAGGGTAAAACCGAAGAACAATCCATTATTCTAGACTTAATATCTCAGAATTATTTACAAAATAAGAAAATATAACATTATAATTCTAAATAGAAATAGATTTTATATTGTAGGCTACCAAATATGTTAAATTCAGAAGAGATGCTCTGGGATGAAAGGTAATATACACAAATGAATTTAGTTAAATAATAACATTTACTACATTTTCCCCAGCTTCCAATTTCCTTGGTTACTTGGCAGCTGATGTGGTCCCTTGTTCAGCAATAAAATTAAATTAAGAATTTTCTCAACATTTTGCCATAAATCCACAAAATTTCCTATCTCCCCCCCCCGTGACCCACATTTTTTCTTTCTTCCTCTGAAGTAGTGTCATTCTGGTACAAGATTGATATTCCCAACCTTACTCTGGACCTATCTAATCGTGCCTGTCCCTGTTACTCAATGGATTAGTGTCACTTCGCTATTTCTGACATCCCACTTTCCTCTATCGCTCCTTCCCATCAGCATTACACCTCCCCAAAATCTCACCTTAAAACTCTCTTTTGGATTCCAGTCTCCGTGTGACGTCCCCACTGCCATTTTGCTTTCCTTTCACAGAAAACCTTCTTGACTGTATTGTCAACATTCTTTACCTTCACATCCTCAAGCAAGGATCTCAGTCTTCTGCAATCTCTTTCAGCCTGTGACTTCACTGGAAACAGTACTCCCAAGACACCAATATTCTCCTTATTGTTTCCTATGGACATTTTTCACTTATCTTTCTGATTTTCTGATTTTCAGTATTATTTACTGCTTATGAACAACTTTCTCATTGAATTTTGTTTTTTTTTTCCTTTGGTTTTAGATACATTACATTCTCCTGGATTTTCTGTTGAAGATGTCTAGAGGCATCTTCATAGGAAGTTTTTTTCTACTTCTTTCTCAAATATTCAATTCTTAATTGTTTGTAAGCTTCAGAATAGTATCTCCACGTGACATCAGGCTGTCTCAGCACCAGAATATTTCACCTGAATAATTTCTACTCATCCTCAGCTCTCAGATTAAATGAGGCTTCTTCCAAAAGGCACTTTCTGAATCTGGGTTACACATCCTCTATAAGCTCTCTTAAAATGTAATATTTCCCCTCTTATGACATTTAACATATCATATTACAATTGCATCTTTTGTCTGTATCTTCCATATTCCTCTCCAGTTCCGTAAAAGTATGGATCATGCCTGTGTTTCATTTCTAGATGTATTCCCTATACTTAGCACAGTGTCTTCCAAATGGCAGTTACTCAAATTGTCAAAAGACATTTGTCTTTTCTGGTGTCAGTACCATATTATTTTAAGTGTTATAGTTTAATAATAAAATATGGAAATAATATCTCATTCATTTTTCTAATTCAAAAGTATTTTAGTTTTTCATTCTTCATTCCCAAATTTGCTTTAGGATAAAATTTCCAAGTCAATTAACTGAACCCACTGAGATTTTGACTGGGAGTTCACTATATCTATAAAATAATTTAGAGCAATTGACACCTTCAGGGTATAGTATTTAGTTTCCTCATTCAAGATTGTGTCTTCCCATTTATGTATGACTTTTATGTTACAGTAAGAATGCCAGAATTTTCTTTAGATAGGGCCCACATATCCCTTATTAATATGTTATGGGCTTTATTGTTATTGTAAAGGGTATTTGTCATTACATTTACCAGTGAGATACTTTCCTTGTTTGTATACCTGTCATATAGCTTATTGTTTAAGAACACAGGCTTGGAGATAAAATTTCCAGACTTAAATCTAAGCTCTTGTACTTACTTACTGTACAGCTTTAAACAATTATTTAACTTTATTTTGTGTGTGTTTTTTTTCCTATAAAAAGTTCCTAATACAGGATTGTTATAAGAATTAAATTAATAAAAACATAAAAATGCTTAAATAGTGCCTAATATACAGGGAAATGATCAATAATGATTATGAACCAGCAATTTTGGTTGAAAACTTACCTATTCCAAGTTTCATGGTATATTCTCTTGGATTGGGTAGTAAAAGTAAAACAGGTAAGCAAATGGAGTCTTTAATTTTATTGGAGAAAAATCTAGCAACCAATGTAGAATACATGCTTCACAACTATCCCATGTATTTACACACTAAGTTCTATCAATCACTGCACTAAAGGCTACTACTGGGGCAGATAATGCTGATATGGTAAAGGTCAAGTTGATACCAGCAGGGCGCCAATAGACTCTGCTATAGTTATTTACCTGAGATATATTTACCCAATCTTTCAAACAGATATGATAAACTAAATAGTATTTATTTCAATTGTGCCTAAGAGGTGTTTTTGTATTCTTAGATTTAAAAAAATTAATGGTTTATTTATTTTTGAGAAAGAGAGAGAAAGAGAGGAGGGGCCAAGAGAGAGGGAGACACAGTCTGAAGCAGGCTTCAGGCTCTGAGCTGTCAGCACAGAGCCCAGTGTGGGGCTCAAACCCACTGTGAGATCATGACCTGAGCCAAAGTCAAATGCTTAACCAACTGACCCACCCAGGTGCTCCTGTATTCCTAGATTTTATACTTGTTAAAAACTCCTATCAGTTGTATGCTACCATCTACTGAATGTTTCAACATTTACTGAAATGATTGGATATTTTTCTTATGTGTAATGGTAATGTTATATATTTGATTAATGGTACATTAATATATTTTAATATATATATCAAACCATCTTTAAGTTATCCAAAAAAATATGACCCCTAAAGTAGTTTAAAAGTGTTTATGTTACAGCTTACATGAATTTTATTTGGGATTATTCTGTCTAAATTTCTAAGTAAAGATGACTTTTCTTTTTCTTTTTTTTTTTTGTTGTTCTTAAAAAGGTCATAGAAACTATGATAAAGTGCAGAAAATAGTTAAATATCATACAAAATATTTACTACTTCTTTATCATAGTATTAGTATACCCTGGGAAAATACTAAATGCACCAAAAATATGTACTTGTGTGTATATGTATATAATTTTATTGCTATTATAAATGAGAAATATGTTGTTAAAATTCACAGTAATGCTATGTAAGGCTAAGCAGGACCTGAATAGGATCTGGTCTTTATATACTACAAAAGAAGGAATCTTTAAATAAATTTATATTTTTATTCAGGATTAAGCAAGTATATAACTGTGGTATATTTGACCAATAATCTAAAAATAGTTTCCATTATTGAAACATAAATAACATTGGTATCTTTTAATTCTCATTATTTCCCAAAGTAAAGGCTATTCTTTGTATGAACACAGATCAGTAAAAGAATATTGAAAACTGCCTGTTCCAGTAAGCATATTTCCTTCAACTGTTAATGATAGTCTTGGTTCTTTACAATGTATGTGGTTACCTTTCCAGCTGCAATTGTGTCCAGAAAGGGTCCATTGCCTTATAAAATGGATTTCTATTTCAGTTTAGCTCAGGTTCAAAACTAATTGATACTGGAAATTGTCTCTAACGATGCCTACTATTTGATAAGCAAAGTTTAGGGTCTGATCAAACTGATGACTAAAATGTGCATGCACTTTATAAATTAGAATAGAAAGTGAGTTCTTATCTATATAATACCTTGCAGTTAGGTAACAGCATTTGTAGAAGTACTTTCTTATGAGGTATTTATATTATTTACCACCATAAATCTCTGTGGTAGTTTTTCTTGCATTGTAAGGTAAGTCGATCTATAATTACTGTTCTTATTTTGCAGAATGAATGGAGGCAGAAGGATAACAGCTAGATCTGAATATGAGTCTTCAGTGCCATAACCAGTTTGAATTCCACTACACTGTAAGGTATTTCTCACCACTAAGAAGAGGTCGGCATTGTTCAACATCCTGTCACTCTTTGGAATACATGTATTAGTACAATAATTCTTTGGAAGCAATTCCACAGTTTAATGGATGGTGACAAAATTACCTCTGCCACTCTTCATCAAAAGACCTAATTAGACACTTCATTTTGATGCCATACTTTTTAGTATGTACTAAGAGCTACTGCCTTTAGCTTGGCTTTCCCACTCAGCAGTATTGAGAAGCAAGTGCTTCCTGAGCTCACAGGACAATGTAATTTCCAAACTTAGATGACCTGTCAACCTATTGTTAGGTCTTTAATTAAACACAATGAGTCAAGTGTTTGTCTGTTGACACAGTTTCATTATCTGCCAAATAGATGTAACAATACCTCCTTGTTTTAGTGTTGATAAAATAGATGGCATGACTGATTTAGCATGCTACAAAGCACATAGCCAGTTCTCAATATATGTCATGGTATTATATCATGGCAGCAATAAAATGGATTCGAACAGCAGCAGCATGAGAGTAAGAACTATGGGATGGGCCCTCTCTTCATCCTGTCAAATGTTAACTTTGACTTTTGGCTAGAACCTTCACATATCATGGACCATTTCCTCATCTGTAACCAAGCACATTAATTGTGATGATTTCATGCATTCCTTTCAGTACTAATATTCTGAATTTCTATATAATGAATGACATCATCTGTTTGCCTGAGATAATAGTTCTCAGTTTTGCATATTAGAAGTGTTTTCACTGAAATCCATGAAGGAGCCAAGAAACAGTTTACTTCCTGAGAGAAGTTTCGTCTCCTAGCTTTTTTCTAGTAGTGCCTGTCTGTTCAGCTGTTTCAGTGGTTACAGTTCTAGGATTTCAAATTAAGAATACAAGTAGGCTATTGAAGTGGCATTCTACAAGAAGAGAAGTGATTTTATTGCTGAAGATACCTCCTGTATTATGCAATCTTGTAAGTCAAATATGAATGTTGACATAAATGATGTGTTGCATAAGTACAGGCGTCACCGATAAGGCTGTGACTTCTAAAGATCCAGGAAGATAAAAAGTAAATCCGTGCTATAATTTAAATCCAGGTTATAAACTCGGACTCCACCTGGGGTTTAGTTTACGTATAAATTATCATATCTCAGCTCAAGCAACTTTCTCCAGAGACTTTTATTCACACTTCATTGACATTTCAATAAACAGTATTTAAGAAGTGGATATGAAATTCTACTTATTTGGCCTTTGTGGCAGGCAGATTTACTAAAGGAAAAAACATCTTTAAATCAAAAATATGGTATAAGGAAAGTTATTTTGAGATTGTAGAATTTTACATAAATATTTATTTGGACAAATTTAAATATCACATTATAATTGTCATTCAGGAACATTATGCCACTGATTTGAGCAGTAAGATGTTACACAAATAGAATAATGAATATGGGCACACTAAAATGTAGTGAGTAATTATATGATAGGAAATTGTCTTTGTGGTAAATACAGAATGATTGGACAATTAGAACATATCTGTGTGCGTAACCTGAAAGTATCCTTTATAAAAAACAATCCACACCTAATCACAATTAAAATAATACCTTCAGATCTATAAATACTTTGTTTTGAACTTCTTAAACTTATATTCTGGCTGTCTGTTTCTTTATCAATTGTTTTCCTGTGAGCTCAAAAGAATTGGTATTATAGCCATCATTTAAAACTTTGGGAAACAGAGCTAAATTCTTTCTCAAGGCAACTTAGTAAATCAATATTGAGCACATACTAGAAGAAAAATCGTGTTATTTCTCTGCTATGATAACCACAGCACTCAGATACCAAAGTACTTCACGTATTTCTCATCATGCTGACAAAAACACTCTGATGTAATCAAAACATATATGATCCCCTTTCAGTAGATGAAGAAACAGTGCTACAATTTGAATAATCTTCTCAAATATGTGTTCATTGTAAGAAGCAAAGGGAGATTATGAATTCTGACTTCTAGTTCTGTGTACTTTTTACTGCAGCACAACACAGTTTCTTTTCTTCCTGTTCTGCTATTAGACAAAAATTTCCAAATATACTGAATTCTATTTCATCCAACAGAAATCTACTGTTACTACAATCTTTACCATACCACATGTTTTTGAGTTGTGTTGGTATGTATAAAATAACTCATTCATTTTCACATATCTAAAATTCAGACATTGGGGCACCTGGGTGGCTAATTGGTTAACTATCCTACTCTTAATTTTGGCTCAGGTTCTGATCTTGTAGTTCATGAGTTTGAGCCACAGGTAGGGTTCCCTGATGATAGTGCGGAGCCTCCTTGGGATTATCTCTCTGTCCCTCCCCAACTCATGCTCTCCCTCTCTTTCTTTCTCTTTTTCTCAAAATAAATAAATAAACTTTATAAAGAAATATTACACCACTAATTTTTTTTTAAATTCAGACATTATTTTTGGATTGAGATTGACTGATTTAAAATTGTGTCGTATTGGAGCACCTGGGTGGTTCAGTAGGTTAAGCGTCCAACTTTGGCTCAGGTCATGATCTCACAGTCTGTGAGTTCGAGCCTTGTGTCAGGCTCTGTGCTGACAGTTTGGAGCCTGGAGCCTGCTTCGGATTCTGTGTCTCCCTTTTTCTCTCTGCCCCTGCCCTGCTTACTCTCTCTCTCTCTCTCTCTCTCTCTCTCTCTCTCTCTCTCTCAAAAATAAGTAAATATTAAAACAAATTAAAGAAAATAAAATGGTGCTGTATTAATTATCATTTCTTAGTGAGTCAGACTGGTATATGGGAAAACACAGTACACAGTAGGCACTCCAAAAACAACCACTGAGTATAGGACTGTTCAGAGTATAGGACTGTTCTCATTTAAGAGTCCTGAAAAAATACATTTAAACAAACACTAACACATAGTGTTAATACACTCCAATATACAGAACTCTCCCATTGAAAAACAGTGCATGATTTGCTGCTTTCACTTGATGCTATCTCATAAATAAAAGATAAGAGGGTAATGAATTATAGTTTGTAAACACTAGAGCCAAATAATAACTGTTGATTGCTAATAAACTGCAGTGAAAACTGATCTATACCAAGCAGAAGTGATACTGCAGCAGTAAACATTTAAGAGAGAACTGTACATTAATAACAATTCTTGGCCTGTCCCTTGAATATTAATTCTAATGTGCATAGTTTTGTTTAAAAGAAATTTCTACAAACTCTTAGAGCTTCAAAAACCTGTCAGAAACTCACTTTTCCTCCTTTTCTCAGTTACTTTCCCATTCCTGATATTTTTCAATTACCTTTCATTCAGAAGTTATTTTCTGAAAAGAAATAAGCTGTTAAATGCTACCATCTAATATTAAGTGTCACCTCTTCTTCCAGCCATGGTAGAGGAAGTGATACTGGTATAAACAATAATAAAGTTGCACAAATCATACAAAGCATATGTTTTTAGCATCAGACAACATGCAGTTCAGGACTATGAGTTTTGGGGAAGAATAAAATGAACATTCTACATTTCCTTGAATTTCTTCCTGTGAGCATTTTCCTAAAAACAATAGGGGGAGGTAGAGTCCCCAAACACAGTATATCACTGAGCTGAGAAGACAAATACTGGAATTTGGTGCCGCTAAGGTAGATGAATTTCATTGGCTAGGGTATTGGAACACAGATACAGTACCACTGAACTTTGTGGGATGGTTCACAATTGGTCTTTGGCCTGTATGTAAATAAACATAATTCATTTTTATTTATATATTAAATATAATTTATATTTAATATATTATATATATTTATAATTATTAATTATAAACAAATCTTCCTTATAAGACATGCTAAAGGATGTCCATTAGACAGAAGGAAACGTATTATAGATGGAGATGTTGATCTATAAGAAGATCTATATTTATATGGGTAAACACAGACTACTTTTTCTTTTTTCTTAGTTTCTTTAAAAGAAAAATGTTTAAAGCAAAAATAATCAAGTTGTTTTTTGAGGATTATAACAGGTGTATAATTAAAACATTTGACCACAGCACAAAGGATGACGGTAAATGAGCTGATACTGTTTGATGGTACTTATATTTTATGTCAAGTTGTTCATTATCAATCTTAGGTATGTATTAATAGATTAAAGGACGTGTATTATAACCTCTGAATCAGTTATTAACAACCTACAAAGAACCAAAGAAGCAGAATGAATTACTAAAAGATATTCAACTGATCAAGCCAATACAGGAGAGGAAAAGCAGAGAAACAAATAATCAAAGGGACAAAAACCAATAAAAATTGCTACTTTGTTTTAACAAGATAATACCTTAAATGTAGAAACACTGATAGATTAAAACTAAAAGGATGCAAAAAATATACCATGCAAGTAGCAAGTAAAATCAGAAACAGTAGCCTCTAAAACAAGGTTTATTACCAAATATAAAAGTAAAATCTTTAATAATGATAAATAGTTCAATTAATCAGTAAGACATAACAATGATAGATGTATATGCACACAATAATAATTTTTATATATGTATGTATGCATATTTCTATATATGTATGTATATATGTGTGTATATAATATGCATATAAAATAGAAATTAAACACAAAATCCATAATAAAATGAGAAATAACAATGCCTCAACAATAGATATTTTAACTTTTGCAGCATTTACACAAAAAAATAGTCCCTCCAAAATCACTAAATATATAATTTTTATAATTGATGTATATAGAATACATGAAGTATTCACCAGAATAGATGGCATACCAGGCAATAAAACTCAATACCTTACAAAAATTGAACATAATTATAGAGTATATTTTCTTACCACAACATAACTAAGTTATAAATGAATAAAGACAAGAAATCGGGCAAGACTCAAATTTTTGGAAATAAAACAACATAATTCTAAATATCTATGAGTCAAATTAGAAATCATAAAAAAATTAAAAATATTAAACTGAACAAGTAAACACACAGAAAATTTGGTATGGTGCCTCACTCATTTGGAGTGAGCAACAGGAAATCTTATATATTGCTATTGAGGGTATAAAATTATAAACTACTTTGAATAATTGTTTGGCCTTTTATGAAGCAAAATTATAAACTACTTTGAATAACTGTTTGGCCCTTTATGAAGTTAGACATTCACAGAATATATGCCTCAGCAATTCCACAACTAGATCTTTAACCAAGAGAAATAAAAATATATGTTCACAAAAAAGAATTATATAAGAATGTACATAGCAGCTTTAATCATAATAACCTCAATTGTAAGCAATCCAAATGTCCATCTGCAAGATGGTAGATAAACAACTTGTAGTATATTCATAAAATATTTATTTAAAATGGAGCAAATTGATAATAAATAACAATAAGTATGCATTATAAAAACATTATGTTGAAGGAAATAATTCACTCATAAAAATATATACAATATATGGTTACATTTATATAACATTCCAGAACAGGAAAAAACTATTCTATTCTATGGTGATAGGAATTAGAATGGAGTTGCCTGTGATGATGATGACTGACTGGAAAATGGCTCCAGTGAACTTGATTGGGGGTTTGGGCATATAGGTATATATATTTGTTAAAATTCCCTAAACTATGTCCTAGGACCTTTATATCTCACTGGATGTAACTGTTTTGTTTCAATTTAAATAAATACAAGAAGAAATAAAGTCAAAGGAGGGACTTGTTTGGAAGCTATTTTAAATGTATACAAATTTGTCATTTGCTCCAGATAGTATTTTCTGAAGGTTATTATTTTAGTTATATTTTAGTAACAGCATTGTCTTTTAGATAGACTGGTGTCATTTCTGGTACCTAGTCAGAGAAGGTACTTTTCTATTTCTATCCTTATTAGAGGTGTTGAAGTACACCACACATTTTAGATGAGATATGTAGGTCATGCGGTGGTAAAAAAAACTAAATCAAAATTTTCAGTGGTTTAATGAAACAAGATCTGTTTTTGTTGTTGTTTTATTTATTTTGAGAGAGAGAGAGAGAGAGAGAGAGAGAGAGAGAGCACTAGCAGGGGAGGTGCAGGAAGAGAGAGAGAGAGAATCCTGCACTGTCAAAGCAAAGCCTGACTTTAATTCAACCTTCATGGTAATTACTGTGTAAGAACCAATGGGGCTATAAGAGTACTAAACCTAGGAATCCTGTGACAGGACTGTGATAGAGCTGTGCACTAAGGCAGAGGGTAGTTTAAACCTTTTTCTACAATTTACAAAGACATTTCTACATGGAAAAGCTTTTTATCTTTTGTCATTATTTTATTTTAAAATTTGATATCTATATTCTTGTTTATTCAGAATATGGTTTAAAATGCCTTTGCCCAAGATACTTTGCTCAATTCTGAACACCAGAAGTGTGAATATAAGACTTCCCACTGTACTTTGTAGGTAATTCATATGCTTTATAATATCCTGAATAATATGACTCTTGTCTCCTCCATTACAAACCCATCTCCCAACACACTTTTACTGTACTTCAGCAGTGCTTTTTCATATCATGAAAAATCCTTTCTGAGGCTCCAATTTATTTTTCTTCTCAGCTTAAAAGTTTCCCCACCAATGCCTAGCTCCCCATTTTCATACTTGTCTATTTTTTTACCTTGTTAATGTAAGGCACAGTGTTCTGTCCCTCCACCAATATGCTTTCTTAAAAGCATCACCTATGTCCATGAGGACAGAAACCAGGTTGGATTTATTCTCACTGGCACAGAAACAGGATACATAGGCTCTTGAATGAATAGGTGTAGGCAAACAAAAGAAAACTCTGTGAGGTAATCAGGTACAACCAAATAATCAACTCAAGAATTTATCTCAATAATAATATCACTCTACAACTGTATAATAATTTTTATTTTTCAAAAAAATCTCACTAGGTCCATCATACTTTATTTTTATAGTATCTTTTTGAAGTAGATAGATTAGCATAATTTTCTCCATTTTACATGTCAATAAAGTAAAGCTTAGAACTTCTGTGAATTAACCTAGATCTTAGAAGTAAACATTTATAATGTGTGACAGACTGTGACCTAAAAACAAAACCCATTTCTTCCCACCACTCTCCCTTGACCCAAACCTGACTTCACTTCCCAGCCTCTTTTGCATTGGATGTGGCCCTGTGTCATATGTAGAAGACAGCATTTTCTAGATGCTTCCAGGCATAGCCCATTATGTTCTCTCCATTTTTTTTCCACCATTTTTTTTTCCTTAGCCAGCTTGGTACAAATAAGTGCAGGGAACTTGAAAACAATGGGATACCTTTGATATAGCTACACTATAGAAGAAGATTGAAACCTTAAATCACAACTTGATAGAGAATTACCTACCAATTAAGAGCATGCATTTTATAATTTATATGACAAGAGATATAATTCTATTATGTTTAAGCCAAGTTACCTTACACGTAGAGTTGAGAATGTAGCCCATCTTTTGAAGTTCCTTTCAGTAGGTGATTGTTGCCTGACTCTGGCGTCTGATGCGTACCCACTCCTAACATGGACACACACACTTATATGTATTGCGGCTGTGGCAGTTACCAAATACACCTTACAGACTTTTAGCACAGAGTCTGTCTTTGACCAAGAGATCCAGCTGTTTTTCCTTAAAATCCATTGCTTGACTTGCTGTGAGAACACAGCATTGAGTCAATGACTAAATGCAGAAGATATTTGAAGAAACAAACAAACAAACAAACAAAACTCCTAGAAGATTCAGGACTCCTTTCTTGACAGAGTTAAGCTCAACAGCTCTTAGACTAGATGATGGTCCAGGACACTTGCCTTAATCGGCTAAACCTCTCATCTTTACCCAGGGCCAGGCTAGCATCACAGTTTGATGGCTCTTTTCTGCTTTTCTGACTTTCTTCCAATTTCCTTTCATATAGATATTTCCCCTAATAAAATCTCTGCATGTTTAATCCCATCTTGACCTTTCCTCAGAGGGCATGGACTAACAAAAGGGCTTTATTCAAGGGCAGAACAGCTGACCCTCACTGATTATACAATTAGTTAGGAGTAGATCCATTTCTTAATCCTGTTCTATAACAGCTCATTTTTCATCTTTATGATTTTTTGTAGTCATCTTAGTCTACTTTGGCATCAGGATTTTCCTTTTTCTCTTACAAAAGTGATCCAGAGATCCAGATTAATTGTTCAATATATAGTCTAAGCTGTTAGCATCCACTGGTCAGAAAGATACTCAGTTGCACAAAACAGCCTGAATTCTGAAATAAATTTGATACCAAATACTTTGTCAAAGATATTTGCAGCTATTTTTATTATTTGAAATATGATCAAATACTTAATAAGCTTCATTTTAGAAATAGTTCAAGAAAAAGGGATATATCTTTTGTCAAGTCAATGGCCAAACTCTTCATTCCAAGGTGGATTTTATCTAGGCATGCTCCCACAAGAAATCAAAACAAAAATAGAACAATTATCCCAGAGAAACATTGTGTGTGTGTGTGTGTGTGTGTGTGTGTGCGCGCGCGCGCACGCCCGCGCTCATCAAGTTAAAAATGTTTCTGAAGATGCTGTTATAACTGTGATTGGTCCTCTGAATTTCCTTAGGATCCGAAGAAGTAACCCAGTTCCAAGATAAACCTATATTTTTCTTCCTAATATCATGCCTTAGAACATAAGGAACTACAGATAAGGGGATAATTACCAACAAACATCGAACTCTTAAATCTGTAATATTTCTTCATTGCTAAGTAGGTAGGGATAAAATGTGAGATAGGAAAATCCTCCAATTTAAGGATATAGGTTTCATTTTCCAGATTTAAGACATAAAAGCTTAAATGGTAAAAAAAAAAAAAAAAAGGTTTAAACTGATATGGGAAGACTGTCTATAAATGAAGGCAAACTGTTCTAAAGTTTATCTAGTTTTCCTATTGCTCTCAAAACAGGCTTGAATAGATTTCAGATATAGTATTTAACCCACAGAGATTAAAAAAAATAACATGACAGATGAATCACTGAGATCTACTCCGGAAGCCAAGACTACACTGTATGTTAACTAACTTGAATTTAAATTAAAAAAAATAGGTGTTGGGGAAAAAAATCACATGACATCCTATATATCTATCTCCATGTTTATAATAAATTGTTTTTATGTAATATGTTTCCATTTTTCCATTCATACTGAAAACAAAAGAGAAGTCTGTAGAAAAAATCCTGAAATTTTTATCTTAAAGGGAGAACTTCAGGAAGGAAGAGCTTATTACATAGTAAAACAATATTTTCATAAGAATAGGGATATCTTATTCCTTGGACATTAGTTCCAGTAAGATGGGTCCCATTATTCTTTAGAGTCCTGCCTTTATGTCCTTCCAACTGTATGATTCTAAGAATATCCCTCTTATGTGGGCGTCTTGGTGTGGAAGAAATGGAAGGTTCTTATTTAGATAACATCTAGAAGATAACAGAAATGGCCTGGAGATGATTGTATTAGATTGTTTCCAGATATCCTTTCTCAGCATATTCCATTTTTTTTCCCTTTAATTGTCCTTGGGATGCACGATTTGAGATGGCTTAGACTAACCCAGATAGAGGTTGAAGAAATCCATACATTTTAGCAGTAATATATATTAAGAAGTTATCTGGAGCAATGAAAGTTACATGGCTCTGGCTGTGACCTCATCTACCAGTGTTGTTTGGAAGTGTTTCTTAGTTGGATCCTGGGAAAGAATAGGCCAGAAGAGTCACAGGAACAACAGGAGTTGAAACCAAGACTGATTATAAAGAGTAAGAGTTGAAAAATAACTAATAAAGTTTCAATACCATGGTAAGCTGAGGAGCCAGTAATTCTACATCTAGAAATTAATTTAAAGGATGTCCTCAAAGATCATGCAAAAGTATACTTGTTTTAGTGTTTTATATAATAATCTCAACACATTTAAGTAATATATATGCCCAATAATAAAGACATGGTTAACAAATTTTTGATCATCCTGAAGACTGAAATTTAGGATATCATTAGAAGTGAAGTTTTAAAAGAATTAGAATGACATTAGGAAAATGATCATAATATAATATTAACTTATAAAAAGCAGGTTAAGCATTATAATCCAAATTTTAAAAAGGAAAAAAAACCTCAGAGATGCATAAGCTATATCCATTTTTCTATCACACAAAAATACAGTCATACAAATGCCGAAGTATGCATTAAATCTGCTATATATTTAAGTGTGCTAATTGGGTAGTAAGATTAAAAGTGTTTATTACCTTCAATATATTTTCTTGGATTTTCTGAATTATATGCAATGAGAATGTAAAGCCCTATAATAAGAACAAAACATAATGGTAATAAGAAAAATAGTACTCAACTAAAAATTGTTTGAAAAAGAAATCAAGGTAGGACAAATTCTAAAGGGATTCCATATCCCTCCCCCCCCCCCCGTGGAAAGGGAGACATAGAAAGTACTAGGATGATGAATAAAGAAGAAAAGTAATGAATCTTTTATATTTCTCAGTAAGTCATTGCGACCACTTTTGTAATTCTATAGAGTTAAAAAAAAATTCATCATTAGTAAAGGCAATCGGGCCATTTCTGCTATAACAGTGAATGATTAACTGTTTAAAGTAAATATCTATAATCTTACTGTATGCCCCTTCTGATCCAGATTTGTATCAAAAACTGTTTATAGAAATGTATTTTAGATATAGATTCATTGTTCAGGTTGCTATGGTAACTATAATCCCAATGTACCTTCCTAAACCAAGGTCTATTTGATTTTTGTCATTCTTGTCTAAGAGAGCTCCAAACTCTGAGAAAATGTGAAAGACATTTGAGGAGGGGGAACTAGCTGTAAAATCTAGATCATTTATTATTGTGCCTACAGCCCAATATGTCTGCACTATGACACATGCAAAGCCTCAATGTTTATTTGACTCAACACTAATGTATTTCAATATTTATAAGATGTTTTAATAATTTGTCAGAAATCTCAACAAGCTCACACTTCAGTATTTGTACTGGTGTCATTGGTTTCTAGCTCTTGATCTCTCCCATTCTCTCCCACATTCATCCCCTCCACATCACACACACATACAGCATATACACACACATATTTGCAAACTTACTAATAGTTGTGTTTGTCAAGATATATTTTATGTTTGTGGTTTGGAACTCCTCCTATACTTTTCTTATACTCCTTTATACTTTTCTATATAAGTAGTGCCCCATTGACTCCTGGCTTTGATTACCAATATGTAGGCAAGAAAGAAAGAAATACATACATTTCTTCCCCATGTACCATCTCTCCTACTTTCTGCTCACACCAAAGGATCTTTACTTAATAAAAATTGGGGTTGTTTTGTAGAATAAAAGGAGATACAGTTAAATTCATGTGTATTTCAAAGGAGAAAATGAGACTCAACAAGTCAGAATGGATTTTTCTCCATATATATGCCTCACATTCTACTAACCAAATTTGCAATATATAAACCTAATCATATCATTCTTCTTAAATTTTTGATGACTCACAACTGCTTCCCAGATAAAGCCTACATTTTATAAACTATTTGTTCATTCCTTTTCTCCCACTATATTTGCAATCTTCTCTGAGCTCCAAAAAGTACTTTCTTATATTCTTTTCAAGATTTTACTTGTGGATCATCCTACCTAGAACAGTTCTCATCCCCACCGAGTTCCTTGCTCTTCCTTCCTTCCTTTTACCTAGCTGTCTCTTACTCTTCAGGCCTAAATAAGATGTAGCCACCTCTGAGAAAACTACCATGAATTATCTGTCACTGATAAGGCATCAGTGGGTGGTCTTCCTGTGTACTCCAAAGACACTGAGTATCATCCTTTTTTGAATTTATATCAGTTTACTGAAATTAACTCTTTTACATATTTTCCTGTTTTACCCAACAATTTCCCAGATCATTTGTCTGTTTGCTTTAATTATCTGGCTTCACTCTCTCTGGTCTGATTCATAGGAACTGCATTTCCCAGGTTCCCATACTAACAATTTTCTGAGAGTCACTGAAAGGAAAAATTAAAAAGAAAACAGAGATTAAAGCCAGAAAATTTTCCCTCTCTCTCCTTCCTCAAGTGACCAAATGTCGTGGCAGTCCTTGCATCTCCTCTGTGTCTCCATCTCCCTTGAGATTACCTCTATTTCCTGCTGCAGATATCATTACCTTGGTTCCCTAGGGGTGGAGTAGCTCCTGTTTTCACTGTCAGGTTGCTTCATCAATCCCTGTTTAGCTTCTCAGCTCTTTCTTCTTATGCCATGAGAGTCCTTCTATTGGAAATTCCTAGGAGAGTATCTCTTTTACTGATCAGATCCTAAAAGATATAACTAAAAACTTTTTCAAAGCAGAAAATGTCTTTTTCTTTCAGTCATTTAGTCAATGAGCACAATTATTAGTATATAATAGGCAATCATTATATATGTGTTGAATCAAACTGTGCTCTATAAAACAAAAGCATAAACTTCTGAATAAAAATATAGATATTTAAATTAATAGGGATATTTAGTTGATTTCATTTTTAAATGATAATAGTATGTGTCTAGGTACTTCATGTTCATTTAAAAATATTTAGTCTCAAAAAGAATATCCTAATTTAATAAGCATCTGGCCCTTTATTTTTTAATATTTACTACTATCCCGTAAGAAAATACAGTTACTTTCTTTTCCTTTTCTAGAAAAAACAATTGCCATTCATTCTTCCCTGTTGGCTTTGCCCACCCATTGGAGCATTGGTCGTTCCTTCAGGAGCAACTATGCATCCTTGAATTAAGCAATAAAGTAAAATATTGGCAAACATTTTTTATATCTGAAAAACAAACTAAATAACCTAAATTTTTTACTCATTTTGCTTAACTGACAAAAATGTCCCAGAGCAAGCAAAGAAAGTTTAATCACTTTTGGTTTTAATTTTCTCCATTTTGTTTTTCTAATTAAAAATGGAGGATGAAAGCAGTAGGACCTCTGGGAGACATTACGGATAGCAATGTTTCTGCCAAAAGTAATAAAGTGGAGCAAGATACCAACCCAAACAAGACTCTTGCATATACTAGAATCTATGAACAAAAGCCAAGGAAAAGCTTTTCAAAAGAAATATGTCCCCTTTGGAGATAACTTTTTATTTGCCTTTTTAAAAGTTTGGACATGATTTCATTTTATTTAAAAAATCATATTGTACTTCCTGAAAAATGTTTATGATTGTGTAAGAGATGGAAACATTTTCCAAATATCCTCATCCTGTAAAGCATAGAGTGGATATGTTGACTACTCCACCAACCTTGACAAATTGGTCACATACAATGCAAAGCTTTTAATGGGAAAAAGAATCTGATACAACTGCAATACAGCTGTTGTCAGGAAGCACATAGCTGATGCTAGGTCAAAGAATATAGGTTGAATTTTCGGCTATCAAGTGGCAAGATCATCTATTGTGTATATAATGAATATCCAAGCTGATGGACATTTAAGAACGTTATTTTTGAGAGAGAGAGAGAGAGACAGACTGAGAGCTGGGAGGGTCAGAGAGAGAGGGAGACACAGAATCCAAAGCAGGCTCCAGGCTCTGAGCTGTCAGCATAGAGCCTGAAGTGGGGCTCAAACTCACAAACTGTGAGATCATGACCTGAGCAGAAGTTGGACACCCAAATGACTGAACCGACCAGGTCCCCCTATTTTTAAAAAATTTTTAATGTTTCTTTATTTCTGAGAGCCAAGCTGATGGACATTTTTAATACATATTGTTTGCCCAGCCTAACAACAGCAAAACAGAAATCAAGTTTAGCATAACTCTTTGTGATCAAGGGAAAATAACACTTTTTCTGAAAATTTACAGGTGTCAAAATTTAAACTGAATAAAATACAGCAACAACAACAACTAATCTCTTGCTTTGCTTTCTTTAATTCAGTATGAATTATCATAATGAAAAAAGAAGGAATTATATTGTCACATATTAAAATTTTCCCATATGTTAACTAAATCTTTAAATATATATCAATACTTTTAAATTTGCCACACTCTATAATTGAGATGGTTACATTTAAGACCAAGATCCATTTCATTATGTCAGGCAGTTCTGTAATATATGCCAAATGCTCAAAGACAATTGGCATAAAGCCAAAGTTAGACCATTTCTAAGCAATGTGATATTTTCCCCCAACAGTCAGCATTCAAATTTAACGAGGAGGACCTAAAATTGCCACTTCCATTCTTCTTGTTTATTCTTCTCTATCAGACATAAAGTACATAATCTAGCATGCAGATCATAAATGTGACCTTCATGAAACTTCCATCCAGGAGAACAGATCGTGACAAATTTTGGAAGCAACTCTCAGTCTAGTTTCTATAGAGATGTGTATTTCATCTCATCTCATCTCACTAGAAGTTTAACAAGAGAAACTGCTAAGGACTTACTGAACTCATGCTCTCTCTTATTCAAATAGGCCCAACAGTGTCTAGGAAAGACATAATTACATGATTAGCTATTGAAAACACAAAAGCCATGGCTTTAATTAGCATGCAAGCTTTCTTCTGACAGAACAAATGTAGAAATCAAAGATGATTGAGCAGGTGATTATTTCTATTTTTCTGGGTACATAGATGAAGGGGTAAAAGGTTATTTTTAAAAAGCTTTTTATCAAGAAAAAAAATCTTAAAGCAATAAACTATACCCCTAAAAAGGTAGAAGGGTTATCCTCACGTAAAATAATAGTCTTTTAATCAAGGTAGTTACTTTTTAGTAAACTGTCACTGTTTCTTTTAGCTGATAGAGAACATCTAAGGGCATTTCAGTGATAAAAATGCAATTTCACTTTCCAATCAAAAAAGTTAATATTTATCTTTTCTCATCTCATTAATTGCTTTTTGGCAAATGTATATATACAAAGACAGTAAAAATCACTGCATCTTGTATTCCTAGAAGATTCTTCTTTAAAATTTTAAAATCTAGTAGATACATTAGTTTCTACTGTTTCTCTATTCCTGGAGATTAGACATATAGACTATATTTGAGGCTGCAGAGATAATTTAATTGATTTATTCAATAATAGGATGTATTGATTTAATTGATTTATTCAATAGGACCCAAATATCCATCATAAGGCTACAAGTTGGTTTCTATGCTATTCTCTTTACAGTGCAAGGCCAGATATCTTGTTTTCTATGGTGAAGAATTAAAATTCAGTAATAATCACTACTGATCATCATTAATGAGAAATATAAGGGATTTTCATTCTTTCTTTCAATAGCAATAATGATTCAGGAAATGAATTTTTTTCTTTTTTTTTTTCTGGCAAATAAAATTTTCCTTTCGGGACATGAATGTGTTAGTGGCCAACACATCTACTGCTGACCTTTAATTAGTGATTTAATAAATCTTAGCACATGGACTGACCTTCTAACCCACTAAAATAACAAGATAATATATTTCTGATTTATTTCTTATTAAACAGTATCAGTAAGTGGCCAAGATATATAACTCTACATAAAATCCAACCAGGGCTTCAAACAACTATAAAACAAAGTGATGACATTTACAGATAAAAATATGTAAGTGCTAAAGGATCTTGCACAGTTTGATACATTAAATGTTCACAGTTTAAATTAATACCTTAACCTTTCTTTTTCTTCCATGCAATCTTAAATTGATTATTTTGTTATGTATTATGATTTATGTGACTATATTAAAACCACTGAAAAAGGGAGATATTATTACTCAAAGTGTTTATTGAAAAATAGATATATTAAATCATAATATAAATTATGTGTTTCCTATATATAGTTTAGTTTGATATATCAACATTTTGCTTTTTCTTAAATGTGTAAAATTATTCACATATATTACATTTAATCTTCAAGTTCTCACTAATAATCTGATGAAGATATATAACACACATACACAAACACACACACCCACAAAAATTAAAATAACCTCAAAGAACTCATGGTCTTATTTATCAAAAGTTAGGCTTCTCCTGAATAATGTTGCTACAATTCTTCCCCCCAGTCTTTTGTGAAACACACAGGGACACATAAATTGAGGTAAATAAATATGATTATTTAATAGATAATACCAAAAATCTATAAGAGAAGATTATCTTCAATTAAGTTAAAGAAGAACAGGATCTTATGGATAAGGAAAAAGCAAACTACACTTGCTTTTTTTCTTCTTTTTCCCTTTTTTTAAGAATTTAAATTTAACCTGTAAGTTTTCATTAGTGTTTCCTCCTCAGATTAAAAAAAACATGTTGAAGGCAGATGAGTGCTGAAGGTAGAAGACAGTAGAAACAGTCTTGGATATAAAGGCTAATGGGGTGAGAGTCAAGTTCTTACCAGTTTCAGGCCCTAAAAGAAGCTGTGGCCATCTACTTTGAGAGAACAGACTAGCTTTATGGGAGCTCTGTTTCTCTTTGTCCAGTCCAAGTCAGTGACAAGCAACCCAAACAAGAAGTCACTTGAGTGTTTTGAATATTATGAAAAGGTCCCAAAACTTCTCTTGGCCTTCTCTTGGTAGATTACAGAAATTGAGATTTCCTTTTTGGGTTAGGAAGGAAATGTTCTCTTCTGGAATAAAAATTACCTCCAGATAAGACTGGCACATAAGTCTCATTAACCCAACAGTATAGACTTGACTAGGTTGAGGAATAACGAGATCCACAGATGAAACCTTTTATGCACTACAGGAAACCTGGATGCACAGGGGTTCTGGACAGTTAAAAATGAATGGGAAGGATGTCTATTTGCAGTTAGTATCTAAAATACTACACAGGAAGATGGAGATCAAGACAAAATATAGCTACTTGCAATCACATGCACTGTGATTAAACTGCTCTTTAAGTCGACCAAGAGAGCCAAACTTCAATGCTGGGGAAAAAAATCTGCCATCTGAGAATTTCTCAAGTGATAAATGTCCAAGTCAAAATTGCTAAGTTCCATTAACCTTCACATGTTCTATTTTTAGTAAAAATTGCCACATCATATTTTTAAGGAGAAATGAGATATAATTAGGTACTTCAATTTTCATTATTCACTGACATTCAAAATGTAAAAAATAAGGCTTTCTATCACTGGTAAGTTTCTCCACAGATTTTCATTATCTGGTTCTGCTCCTCAGGATACATGGAAGTCTTATACTCTGAGGTTCTAATGGCCTTTGAGTCATTCAGAAATAAATCCACTATGCCCAGTTCTTTCCTATTGGTGTCTTCCCAGTAAACTGTTTTACCCAACACTTAAAAATAGTTGTTTGTAAAATGTCCAATCAAGGTCTAGTTTAGAGGCATTTTTATAGCCTAAACCTTTCTCAGTACAAGTGGTCACAACCATTTTATCATTTATTGACTTTTACTTCAACACTGCATACACACACTGGGTAATTTTTAACCAAAGCCAAAGTCTGTTCTGCTTTCTTTCTGTCATAGTTTTTATAGTCTGTGGTAGAAAGGACAGCATAGATGCATTTCTCAAATGATTCAATCTTAACTGTACCTGCAGTTCTCATGAATGGGTACCTCCTCACATTCTACCATATTAACATTGCTCGGCTGTCTGTTCATGTCCAATGAAGGTCTTACTTTCCATTTGTTTAAAGCCTATAAGGTTGAAGGTCCATAGGATTTAAAAAGTGACTACCTCATAAAATTAATAACACCCTAAGTAGTTGATCAAAAGAAAAGGAAAGAAAAAACAAGAAAAAATAATAAATACACAAATTCAATTCAATTTTAATCTTAAGAGGCTACAGTGCCCAAGCAGACCATGAGGATAACTAATTTCTAGTTATCCGGGTTTGTCTTCTCTTCATAGGCAGGCCTTCAAAATGCATTATGGGGGGGGGGGAGTTTATGTGCGTAGACTTATTATACATTCTCTCGATATAAGAAAGAATGGTAGAGATGGAAAAGTGTTCTCTGGGCAGGCTGTAAAATACAATATATATACTTTACAATTATAATTAGAAGTTAAAGAACAACTTGAAAAATTGCATCAGGTAATAGTAGATCTTAACAACCATAATTCAAAATAAAATTATATCTATACTGAGTTAATAATTACACAAACAGGCACACACTTATTTATCAAGGACTGACAGAAAACAGAAAAAAAAAAGGTGGGATGCTCTGGAGTGAGGAAATAAGGATTATTTTGCTCCTTACATGCTGTTTGTTTTTATTATAATTTTATTTTTAAGATAATTCAGAATTAAAGAAAAAAGAATTAGTAAAAACAAAATACTTTGAGGAAATTAAATATTGCCCTCAGCTAATTGTGATGGGAATACTTACTATATTAGACTCTTGGAAGAATAATTCCAAATAATTAATTGAATGCTGAAAATGGGGAATTAATTTCCTTGTACCCAAATGCAAACACTCAACTGTCATACGACATTTAAGCTTTCTGCTTGGCCTTCATGGTTCTTAGGATAATTTGACAATACTTTACCTCTAATCTTTTAAAATTAAAATTGATTTTCCTTCTCAGGCTCCTTGCATCACTGCACCTTATCATTTAGCTTATTCCAAATGAAAAAAAAGAGTACCCAAACATAAACAGAAGAAAAGTTACTTCTACAGCTCATATTAATATATCCATACTCAATCTATTTTTTAACTTCCACCTATACATATTTCAGCCAAAACGATATATACTAATTTGAGCAATAACATTGTCCAGCTGTTGTCCCCTTACAAAAAATCACCCATAATGCTCAGTACACTGACAGTTATGATGTTCACTTACTTGCATATACTTAATCAAGAACAAATGGAGTCAAACAACATTCTAATGAAAACACTTTACATAAAAATTTTAAAAATTCTGTAATGGAAACCAACTCTATGGGGGATATCATTTATCATGTTATAAACCTGTTTTAATAAATATATTATTTTGGCCGCCAAAAACTAAATCATTTCAGTCCATTTATACTTCACTAATAAATGAGACTAGTTATGGACTTAGACAATATCAAAGAGCAAAAGCTTTACAATCACTCCATCAACTAAGACGTCAACAAAGACAAAAAAATGAACAAGAAAGCAAAGGATACAAATAAGAAATGTTCTAACTTGAAATAAGTTGCAACAATATTAAACAACACAATGAATATAATCTAAAAATAAAGTCGATCAAAAATATTAGCTCAATGATTAGAGATATTAATAAGTTATATACTCTAATAATACTAATTATGCTTACCTGATTATGAAATATATAAACATTTATCATTATTCTCATAATTTGTGAGACATTTTACTAGGTGAGATGGAAAAATGATTTCTAAGGAGAGTCACTACCTTACTGCATAGCTGAGAAAATAGAGACAATAAAATATGATTACCACATAATTCTGTTTGTATGGGGGAGGAGATTCTTTGGAAATAATGGTGTCTAGTTTTAAAATTTAGTAAAGAAATAAACTTTATAAACCCTTTATAAAGGAATAAATTTCTGTGCAGACAGGTGAAAGAATGTGCTGTAGACATTCTAGGCAGAGCAAACAGCCTTCACAAAATCACTGAGATAAAGACAAGTTTGAGTTAATTAAAGGTGACCCTTATAATATAGTATCTCAGTTTTCACACCTCCAAATTTTTAAAGCCCCACTTTAATGAATAAACATCATAAAATTTCTTCCAAAACCCATAGTGATAATGAAAACACATAAATATTAGAAACATTTGTTGCTTGAGGTTTCTCTTGAAATTTTAGAATCCCATTTACAACGCACAGCAAAGACATTATTGAAGTTAAGGAGTAATTATTGAAAAAATAACCATTTAATTTTCTCCTGGGATTTGCTATACAAATATTTCCATAAACATTGGTGCCTATTAAATGGTAATGATAAATTTCAAGACATGTGACCCTTTTGAAAGTAACTGAAAGCACTGGGGGTCAATAGACAATGTCACGCTCATTATAAAAAGATTTATCCTAAAACTAACACTTCTATCCAAATTTCTTTGAATACAAATTATACAAAATTTAACCTGTGTTATGTATGTATAAAATACTTTAAGATCACTTTTATTAAATGTTAATAATTTATAAAGTATTCCTTTTTATACTTGATACATTAGTATCTCTCTATATTTGCTATTTTTTGATAAAGGTTGATACTTTTATAATTATGAATGAGATATTCTGGAATTAATGACTTGCTCACAGAACGTTAAAATTTTCCTCACAAGAGCTTGTTCTGAGATTTTTATTTTAACAGTAGCAAATTAGGTGGTAAATTTGTGTCTACTGTCTGTCTGTAATGTTGAATCATAAATATAAGCTAGGGACAAAGCAAATCATAAAAATCTTTTTTTTATGCAATATTTAAAAAAAGTTTGAACTTCACTCTTAAAATGATGAGGAAGGTATTTGTTTTTAACATAGATAACAATTTTTTTAGGTTGAGGGAAGATTTTAATCATACCTGTGAAAGTAAAGCAGCACTCTCAAAAAATTTAGATGGGTATAATTTATGGATCCACAGGAATAGGAAATAAATGCTTGTAATTTTTATTATATAATGAAATGTACAAAAGTTCACAAAGCAACTTTATAAGGCAAGGTGGTATGATTAATGAAGAAATTGATATTCTGGCAATATAATCAAGAGTGGAAAATACTGTATCAATGATTTTCCTATCTCCAACATGGTGGAATAAATAACAAAAATTAGGAAATTGAAGGGATATTAAATATTTTCCTCTGAGAGGACATAGTTTTCCACTATAAAAAATTAAATAAGGCAGATTTGGATGACAGATTTTTCACATAATGTGTGTCAGTTTAATAGCATAGATACAGCAGAATAGCAGAGTTCTAAAGAGGAAGGAAAGCATAACAAAAATGGTACTCAATTGAAGATGGATAAG
Source organism: Cryptoprocta ferox (assembly GCA_028646485.1). Lineage (NCBI taxonomy): Eukaryota > Metazoa > Chordata > Mammalia > Carnivora > Eupleridae > Cryptoprocta > Cryptoprocta ferox. The sequence continues at coordinate 56,026,146 of CM053568.1, read as the reverse complement.
AAAGATGCACCTGGGAGTCAGGGAGTTGCTTCCCATTCTTTTTCCCTGTTTATATGTAACAGCTAAAAAGAACTTTATTGAATATGAATATGCCCCTGCCTTGACTAATTTGTTATCTTCTCCATACTTGAAATAAATATATGCATATGTATATGTATTCTATCACGAACTGTTCTTTTTATATACACCATTAGTCATTTCTCAATAATTTTCCAAAGATTGGAATTATATGAACTATAATTACATTGCAGTTGATCTAGACATAAATAGACCCCCAAAAATGTTGCCATGCATTTGCAAATTAAGATAGCACTAAATAATTATGATGTAAAAAAAAAAGAATCTTCACACACAACTTTAAAATATTTTAATCACATGATAATGAAATAATACCTGTCTAAATATGTGAAATGTATCTAAATCAGGCTTGTTGGGTATTTTGAACTTTATATCCATACATTAAAAAAAGGACAGGCTGAAAATCAATTGTCATAGCGTGCATCTCAAAAAAAAGGAAAAAATCAGCATAATAAAGTTAAAGAAAATAGGAGTAGCAGAGTAGCACAGCGGAAGTGTGCTGGGCCGATAAACTTAAAGAAAGTAGACGAAAAACAATGAAGAACAGAAATATATGAAATAGAAAAACAAACCATAGATGCAAGGAACTAAAAATAGCTACAGTTTGGTTCATTGAAAAGATTTACAAAGTTGATAAAACCTTCTAAAGCTGACCAAAGAAAAGGAAAAAAAAAGAATACGGGAAGAAATAATCAACACCCAGGATAAATAGGAGATATGGTTATCAAGACTGTAAACATTAAGAAGAGCACAAATCTAAATTATGAATATGGGTATCCAAAGATATTTGAAAACTTAGGTGAAATAAATTCCCAGAAAAATCACAACAAATCAACCTAAGAATAATTGGAATAAGTACTACAAAAGGAATAAAAATCAAGACACATAAGACTATACAACATTGAGAGGAATTTAAAAATACATAATAGATGGAGTTATATAAGATGGTTCAGGGCTTGAAAGATTCAATATTACAAAAAATGTTTATTTAGACCAAATTTATCTTCATATTCAATAAAACATAATCAAAATCCTAAGAAATAATTTAATGAAACTTGACAATAGGTTATTTTTTTAATGTTTATTTATTTATTTTGAGAGAGACAGCATGAGCAGTGAAGGGGCAGAGAGAGAGAGAGAAGAGAGAGAATCCCAAGTAGGCTCTGTGTTACCAGGGCAGAGCCCAACACAGGGCTTGATCTCATGAACAGTGAGATCATGACCTCAGCCAAAATCAAAGGTTGGTGGCTTAACCAAGCCACCCAGGCACCCCTAGGCAATAGATGCTATAATTTATATGGGAATGGAAAGAGAGGATGACTTGCTCTAGGATAATAGTATTTTACTATAAAGTTACTGGAATTAAAATTGTGGTATTGATTCAAAAATAGACCAAATAATGAAAAAATACGCAGCCTACAAAATAAACCTACATATACATGGACATTTTATTTAGAGGCTGGTCCTGCAGAGCAGTAGGGATATTAGAGAATGACTGCTGAACCAAAAGCATATCCACCTTAAAAATAAGAAAGAGGGGAGCCTGGATGGATCAGTTGGTTAAGCATCTACTCTTCATTTCAGCTCAGGTCATGATCTCATGGTTTGCAAGTTTCGAGCCTCACATCAGGTTCTGCACTAATAGTGCACAGCCTGCTTTGTCTCCCTCTCTCTGCCTCTTTCCTACATGCTCTCTATTTCTCTCTCTCTCTCTCTCTCTCTCTCTCTCTCTCTCTCTCTCTCAAAATAAGTATATTAAAAAAAAGAAAGGAATGTGATGCCTATGTCATCACACATGAAATTAATTGCAAATTGTAGTAGATGTAAACATAAAAGGCAAAATAAAATAAGGCTTCTAGGCCATCACATAAAATATCTTCTTGACTTTGGTGTTTTAGCAACAAATTCTTAAACAAAAAGCAAAATAACTAAAGGTAAAGGAGAAAAATGATATGCTGAACATTCAGTGTAAACACTGAGAATTCAGATATTCTGTGCTTCAAAAGACAACAATAAAAGTGAAAGGGGAAAGATATTTACATGTATAACCATAAAAAATTTGTACCTAGAAGTAATCCATAAGAAAAGAAAAAACATTCTATATAAGAAATGGTAAAATATTCACAAATCCTTCATAAAAGATATTCAAATAGTCAATAAATTAAAAAGTGTTTAATCTTACTATGTTAGAAAACTGCAAATTAAAATCACATTAAAATACAACTACTTGCCCACAGGAATGTTTAAATTAAACAAATAATAATATGCAGGTTCTCAATATGTGGAGCAGTAAGAACATTCCTACAACTGGTTCAACCATTTTGGAAAACCAGTTGACACTATTGACTGAAACAAACATATGCATACCCTATGACTCAGTAATCCTCTCCAAGCATAAATGTGGCTCACTAGGAGACAAACACAAGCACAAACAAGACAGAACTGAAGCAAATCATAATTAGACTTACTAGAAACACACTGTAGTAGTAATCTTGAATCAGAAATACTTGGATTTGAATTTGATACTGCTTCTTTTCAGTCACATGACCTTGGCTTACTTATTCAAACTTTCCTATTACAGTTTCAGTAGCTACCAGAGAAACAATGTTCCAATTATTTTACAGTCTTCCTGTAAAGATTAAATAAAATCAAGAATATAAAGTGCAGGGTCACCTGGTGGCTCAGTGGGTTAAGCAACACACTCTTGATTTCAGCTCAACCATGATCTCAGTTCATGAGATTAAGCTGTCAGCACAGAGCCTGCTTGGTATTCTCTCTCTCTCCTTCTTTCTGACCCTCTCCCGCTGGCTCACTTGCACTCTCTCTCTCTCCCCCAAAATAAATAAACATTAAAAAAAATATAGGTACATATTATGATACTGGGTACTTATTCAATTTCTAAAACATGTCTGTTACTTTTATTATTGGCAAAAAGCTATGGATTTTATATACCTTTGATTTCCTAAATGGGATGGATTTCTCCTCATTCAAGATAACAGTAATTCTCCAATTTTTTAAGTACTTATTTTTTATACCAAACTATACAAGAGATAAAACTGAAGTAAAAGTGTTCGTTCTTACCTCAATCTATTTTATAATACAGCTATGGTTTCTGTTGAAATGTAATGCTTCACATTTATTTTTAATATAATGTTCTCTGCCTCAGGACCCACAACTTTTTTATATTTAAATGCACAAGTTTCTAGGAATATACATATTACAAACTATATCATAACCTGGGAATTTTGTACATATACAAATACTATTATAGGATTTTATATACATTTAAACCTGTGCGAGCACAGTACATGAACAGTTAACAACATATGCAAAATCCATTTCCATTAAGCTGAGAAGGATAGATTTAAGCTTAATTTACATATTTCCATGCATCCTGAAACTTTTGTATTTTCCTGAAAGGAATAGTGTATTTTTTTCAGCTCAGCTGTTTAGCATTTCATGCTTCTTTACTCCACAATAACTTTCAAAGAAAGCACAGACTAAATTTGAAGAAATGTGGTCAACAGCTATCAAGATATAAATTATTTTCCATTTTTTGGTATAGTCTACTATCTTGAAAGTAATTGGCAGCTGGAAAAATTTTGTATAGACAAATAAATTCTCTCCTTTTATTTGAATGTCAATAAAACTTCCAGTGTCAGCATGTATTACAGGAATAAGGGATTTCAATAAAGCAGTCTACAAGTCAATGGAGTCAGGGATTTAGTACTATTTAAACACATATCAGCAAGCAGTAAGCGCTGTCTCTGACCTGAAGAAGGGAATCTCTAAATCTTTCTGCCAATGTCTCAAAGTGGAGTCCCAGATTAACTGCATCATATTCATCTGTGAGGCTTGTAATAGTATAGCTCACATCTGAATTAGGGGTGAGGTACAATCTTTAAAAAAAATCACTTTGAAAAAGCTTCCTAGCTGATTTTTATACACACTAAAATTTCACAAATCTAGCCCCTAACCTTTTGTTTGGTAGTGTTAGATTAATTAAACAAGGACACCATTAGACTGGGTTGGCTCTAATGCTGTAGAAGCCTACAGAAGCAAGCCAAAATCTATGCCTGTAAATGCCTCAAGATTATGAAATTCAACTGCTAAGGACAACCAATCACAACTGTCTAAGTTTTAAGCTGTAGCCAATCAAATAATTTCCTTTCTTTGCTTCTGCACTTTATATAAATTGTTCTCCTGGTTCCTATCAGTGGAGTGCACCTGACCATTTCTGGTTTGATCATCCCAATTAAAATAAAATACTTTTGCTCAAATAAATTCTTAAGTCTTAATATGCCTCTGTTTATCTTTTAAGAGGAGATTTAGAATTTCTTCATAAGTATTCAAGAAACCAAAAGCCAAAACAATACTCTGGCTGCCTGAGAGATGTTTCTGATTAATTCTGATTAATGTTGATGATTCTGGTTTTGGCTCAGGTCATAATCTCACAGTTTGTGAGTTCGAGTCCCACGTCAGGCTGTGCACTGACAGTACAGAGCCTGTGTGGAGTTTTTTCTTCCTCACTGCTCATCCTTCCCTCTCTCTCTCTCTCAAAATAAATAAATAAACTTAAAAAATTTAAAAAGTGAAAAATATAAATGAGAGCTCTTCCAAAATAAGTAAAAATAATAAAATAAAATAAAATAAAATATAAAATAAAATGAGAGATCTAGGCTGATAAGTGACATAGAAGCACATGGTCAGAGCAATAAACCATTATATTCAAATAGGAAGTTTAGCAAAGTGAATAGTATGATCATTTCTACAAATTGACATGGTTATTTTATGGTACTAACTGATGTGGGAAATAAGGTAAAAGAAAAAAAAATAAATTTCCTTACAACTTACAGCCATTGACAGATGTCCTTGAAACAGGCAGAGAACATTTCTCTAGGATCTCAGCTACCTCAATGATGACACTTTGTTAACACAAAAAGGAATCTTAGCTTAACATTTTTCCAAGCCCCAGGATCCTGTAATTCTACTTTAACATATAAAAACTCCTTTTGAAACTTCCTTTATATATACCTGCCCCCCACCCCTAGATAAATGTTGGCAATCATACTCCAAGCTTATGGCCTCCTGATATACATCTGAAGGGTCTGATAACTGAGTTTTTACTAAACAGTAATAAATGACCTTCTCCTAACAGCAGCTAGCTGCTCAAGGTCCTGGAAACCATGTTTCCAAAAAAGTTTAGAGATTTATGCTATCCCTAATCCCCTTCCAACCTAAAGGTATATAATCAGTCCCTCTTCACACTTTCAGCCCTTCCTGCCCATGTGTCCTGTCCCCACACTTTAATAAAACCACCTTTTTGCACCAAAGACCTTTCAAGAATTCTTTCTTGGTTGTAGGCTCTGAACCCCAATATTTTCCACATCACTATCTATTGCTATTCTATGGCATTACAACCATAACCAACTTGTGTTGTTTTGAGGCTTATTTTCACTGAAAGCAAAGTCTGTCTATTTCAAATAATTTGCATACTGAGCAAAAAGTCGATAACCTCTGAGTTAGATCTTTGTTATTTCATTTCAAATAGTTTGCTGTTTGACTATAATATGTGGGAGGGTGTGTGGTTGTGTGTGTGTGTTGGAAAAGAATCTTTTTTTATTTTTTTTAACACTTATTTATGAGACAGAGAGAGACAGATCATGAGCAGAGGAGGGGCAGAGAAAGAGGGACACACAGAATCAGAAACAGGCTCCAGGCTCTGAGCTGTCAGCACAGAGGCCGATGCGGGGCTCAAATCCACAAACTGTGAGATTATGACCTGAGCTGAAGTCAGATGCTCAACCGACTGAGTCACCCAGGCACCCCGAAAAGGGACTCTTAAGAAACATTTCTGAAGGGAAATATTTGGATGTGATAACAATGCAACCCATTTAACTAGAACGAGTAAGTTCAGCTGCCATAAATGCGGTAAGGACACTGCTGGTTGTGTTGCCAGGCAACCCGAAAAGCTTCATATTTCACTATCAAATAATAATATATACTGCAGAGTAAGTATCTAAGAAAACAAAAGCATCTGAAGTCTATCTAAGTGCCTGAGCAACAAGAAAGAAAAAAGCCAAGGGAAACCCATCATGCCCCTTGGTGTAATTTCCTGCCCTCCCCACTCACTCACGTGGGGGAAAAAAAAGCAAACAACTTTCATTGGATCATAAATGCCTTACAATAGAAGAAATCAGCGGAGAGTTTGAATTCTGAAACTTGAGATTCCTCAGGTTTTTGAAGCAGCTGGAGGGAGCAACAGCAAGATGCTTGGGGAGCAGGGAGGGATTCCTCCAGCTGCCCCACTTTCTTCTAGCAAGCAGGTTCTCTGACACTCAGAACCTGAAAACTCAGCTACTGTGCAAAACAACATGTGATGAGGAAGGAGGAGGGACTTAGATGCACAACTTTCTGTCCATGGAAGACACGGTGTATGTGGCTGAGAATAACACCCCTACTAATTATTTTTTTAAGTTTTTGTTTAATGTTTATTTTTGAGAGAGGGGGAGAGAGAGAGAGAGAGAGTGAGAGAGAGAGAGAGAGAGAGAGAGAGAAATAAGGAAAGAGTGACAGGGAAACACAGAATCCGAAGCAGCTTCAGGCTCTGAGCCCTCAGCACAGAGCCCCACGCAGGGCTCCAACTCAGGTACCAAAAGATCATGACCTGAGTTGAAGTCAGACATTAACCAACTGAGCCACCCAGGTGCCCCCTACTCAGTATTTTTAAAAAGTGAACAAAGTTAACAATTTCTTCACGTTATTTTTTTTAATGTTTATTTTTGAGAGAGAGACAGAGGGGATAGGGGCAGAGAGAGAGGGAGACACAGAATCTGAAGGAGGCTCCAGGCTATGAGCTGTCAGCACAGTGCCCTACAGGGGTTCAAACTCACAGACTGCGAGATCATGACCTCAGCCAAAGTTGGACACTTAACCAACTGAGCCACCCAGGCATCCCATGCAATTTCTTCATGTTAAAACAGGCCTCTTGCAACTCTCTTTCCACAACCCTCCAAAAGAGGCAAAAATCCAGAAAAATAATAAACTTTGGGGTTTCAATTTTATTATATTAAAGAAACATATGCACCTTTTTTTAGAACAATATATTATCATAAAATAATGTGGGAATAATTGTTACTTTAGGCAAGGAGTATATTTAATTACTATTTTTTATTATCTCCTGGCTGATATCCTCCTATATATTATTGAAAAAAATAGCAGTTACCACATGCATTATGAAGAATCACAAATGCTAAATATTTATGCCTCCTGGGAATTAGAAGAGAGATATTTGATTTCATTCAAGAACAGACATTAGTTTCATGAACTGAATGCAATTTGCTGAGGGCATTTTAGTAGCAAATAAATATATATTTACTATGTTTAATCTTTCCTTGACACAACATATTCATCTAACTACTGTTCTTCTCTTTTACTTATCTACAATTCTTAAGATTTTTCCTTATCCTCAAAACAATCTTGTTAAAGTACTTGATGTTCCAAAGCAAACTTTGAAGGACTGCTTTCAGTTAGACTCATTCACTTGAGGCACTTGACACCCTTGACTGTCCTCTCCTTAAAATTTTCTTCTTCAGCTTCAGAGACAACTTATCTCTTACTTTTCCTTACAACTGTTCTCTGATTTCTGTATTTTCCTTCTCTCCTCATCCCTCAACTCCTATTATTTTCTTGCAAGGGATGGGCAATGGCCTTTTCTTTTGCAACCATCTCAAATAAACTTTCCGTCCATGTGCTTACAATGGGTTGACTTCAGGAGTGAGCAGGTGACCCAGGATGAGCCCACTAGAGCTCTGAATCTCCTTAGTCATAACCAAGGGTCATTCATAGATGGCCTAATGATCCAGGACAGTGAATGTGAAACAGGATGAGGATATTGTCTGAACTGTTGGTTCCTCTGGACATAAGCCAGGAAAGATCTGCTTGTTGTATGTCACCAGGAGAAAAGAGCTAACTTGGAAAAGCCAGCAAGGGGAAAAATCTGGCTGGAAGATTGGGGTTGGGGGGGAAGGGGGAGTCAGTTTCTCGAGGTTGATATAAAAACCATTTTTTATATCATTATATCAGCTGTTCCTGGAAGCTTACCAACAGTTCCTTTTCTTCTCTTCCTTCTTCTGTCTCCCTCTCCCCATTTCTTTTCTCTCAATCTCAAAAATCAAAGTAATCTAATAAATATGACTGTGTTTGACTTGGCCGTTTGCTTCTCAAGTTCTAGCTTGTTTATTTAAATATTATCCATAATTCCCAGAGATTAAACTAATGTCTAACACAGATAACTTTTCTACTTCATATAGATATACCTTTAGATATATCACTGCCTACCGAACATCTCTAGCAGGATCTTTCACAGGTCTCCCAAAGTAATTTGAGTTTGATGGTCCTATCTACCCTGTTTCCTATCCAGAAACACCATCTCAAGCACTGAAATTCCTTACCAGTGCATTGTTCTTTCTGGTACTGATTTAGATGGAAGAAATCAAATTAGCATTCAAAAAGTCCTTAATAACCATAAAAATAAATTAGAAAATCAATTTCAAGATACTCCAGTAAAAATTATCGTGGAACTAATATTATTAATTATATTAATGTTTTTTCTATTTTACAATGTGGCAGTCACTGTTTTAGATGCTTTTCGTGTGCTGCATCATAATTGCACAAAAATCTTATTGATTTTGCCTCACTTATTAGAAAATTTCCAATATCAGCTAGTAAGCATACTTTTTCTTTGCCAAAAACTGCTGGATTATTAGATTGGTCTCAGAAGTGTGATGATAAAAATTATTCTTAATTACTTTGTTTTCATTCTTCTTTGATATAGCTTTGATATTTTGTTGCAATATTAATGGTTTTATATTTATACCATCTATATTTTAAGCAAGCTACCCAAAGAATTTCAATCCTATCCATCATTTACTGTTTTTCTTTGGATTGATACTTGGTGGGTAGGAATTCTTATGGAAATTACATATGATACATAAACCTTGTGTCACTGTTGTTTTTTTGTAAGTTCTGGGCATGTAATTTCTCTGATATTCATCATCAAAAATCTTACAGACCTGGATTTTCTGCCTTTCTCTCTGCAGCCTATATTCCTGCCTTTACTTACAAAGGATATAAGTTTTTCCATCCCTGATTCTTATTTCAATCAAAGAATGACTACTGCTTATCAATTATCAGTGACAATATAAATTTATCTATTTGCACCTTTCAAAAGGCAAATCTTAATAAATTACAAATGAATAATAAAATAGGGGCCCCTGCGTAGCTCAGTTGGTTAAGCGTCCGACTTCAGGTCATGATCTCGCAGTTTCTGAATTCGAGCCCTACGTCGGGTTCTGTGCTGACAGCTCAGATCCTGGAGCCTGTTTCAGATTCTGTCTCTCTCTCTCTCTCTGCCCCTCCCCTGCTCATACTCTCTCTCTCTCTCTCTCTCAAAAATAAATAAAACATTAAAAAATTGAAAAAAATAAAAATACAACTGTCATAAGTCATAGTGATGTTTCACAAATTAAATGGAAGATGTATCATTAATAAAATTCATGTTTTTCCATATTAATTTGAGAGGAATAAATTATTCATAGTGAAATATGAAAGCAACATATGGGAAAATTGACAGAGCTGCATTTGTTAAACAAATTTTGTTCAAATAAAAAGATTAAATCATAGATTAATCTGCTTAGAAATATGAAGAGGATGCTTAATATTTACATAGGAAATTATAAAATTGAAGTAGTAAAAAAGTCAATTATACAGAAACTTGTAAAGAAATTGAGACCCATTATATACCAAATATTGCTAGGTCAGTCATTTCTGACATTTTATATTATGAAAGCTTTTTGTTATTGTGAAAATCATGCATAGTGACAAGTGCATAAAGCACAGCTTTATTGTTTAAACAATTAAAATGTATCTGATCATATAAACATTATCTAGGTCAAGAAAAAGAACCTTGCCTTACTCTAGAAATCCTCATGTGTCTTCTTCCAAACAATCACTCCCTCCCTTCACCCTGTAAGAACAATATCTTAACTTAGTAATAATTCCCTTATTCTCTTCTTTTTGTTTTACCACCTAGGTATGCATCCCAAAGAATGAAGTTTAGATTTGCCTGTTTCAAGTTTGATTTTAAGACTTAAAAACAAGGGGCGCCTTGGTGGCTCAGTTGGTTAAACATCTGACTTCAGCACAGGTCATGATCTCATGGTTTGTGAGTTCGACCCCAGCGTTGGGCTCTGTGCTGACAGCTCAGAGCCTGGAGCTTGTCTGCTTCAGATTCTGTGTCTCTCTCTCTCTCTGCCCCTCCCCAACTCGGGCTCTGTCTCTTTTTCTCACTCTCAAAAATAAATGAAAACTTAAAAAAAAAAAACCTTAAAGACAATTACATTATATGTATTTATTTCTATGTCTTATGTCTTTATCTCAATTTATATTTGTAAGATGCAGTTATGTTCTTGAATGTAGTGGTAGTTAAATTATTTTTATAGTTCTTTAATATAATATTTTAATGAAAATACCACAATTTATATATCTTGTTGATTAGTGTATGGACTTAATCACCTAATTTCAAACAATTTTTAAAATTATTTTATGAAATTTTCTATATATATATATATTTGAGTGCACATACAAATGAGTTTCTCTAGGGCATTTAAATAGACTCAGTCACAGTTTATATCTATTCCAACCTTACATAGATTAAGGCCAAAGAGGGGCGCCTGGGTGGTTCAGTCAGCTAAGTGTCCGATTTCATCTTAAGTCAGGATCTCGTGGTTCATGAGTTCAAGCCCCGCAAAGGGCTCTTTGCTGACAGCTCAGAGCTTGGAGCCTGCTTTGGATTCTGTATTCTGTGCCTCCCCACTCTCTGTCCCTCTCTCACTCACTCTCTCTAATTCTCTCTCTTTCAAAAATAAATAAACATTAAAAATTTAAAAAAAAAGGACCAAAGTCCTTTTTGAAGTGTTGGGACCACAGCATTATATAATTTAAGAGAAATGTTTTATTTTTGCTTCATAAATAAAATTACTATAAGTGTAGAAAAGATAATATTCCAGAAAAGCCACAGAATTTTTTCCATTGAGATGTTCATTTCTATTTTTATCATAAAGTTCCTTCGTCTTCCAGTGAACTATCAATCAAAGATTGAATCAAGGAAATATTTTAATGTATAAAATTAAGGTTCTCAGTTTTACATCTGTTTATCAATATTTTTTACCTAACTAGGTAAAATAAAATGTTCAATAAATTAGTCTATTAGAATTCTTTTTTGATTGACAGATGATTTAATTTAATATCACATTTCAATCATTATATATATATGTATAGTTTTTTTGAATGATTAAATTTTACCTGTATGAAAGAACGAACTGCAGCTTATTCTTTTGAAAATCTAATCTACTTAAATGAACTGTTTCCTCTAATTATTTTCAGTATGCCACAGTATTATACCCTCTATGCTCCTTTTGTTTGAAATCTACGCCTAGTCACTGTGTATAAAAGAAGGTGCATTTCATGATACAGAATTTAATGACAATGAAAAACAAGAAGTTCAAAATGATCCCTCCTGTCTAGACACCATTTCAATCGAGGGCACTTGTGGTGGTACCATGTCACTATCTTGTCAGCAGGCATAAATGTCTGATACCAACTGTCACTTCATTGGAAAATAATATCCCTTTAAAATTTTTCAGTCAAGAACTTGCTAAATATTTAGGGAAAAACTTCATGAGAAACTTCTCTAAGTACCAACCAATTTTCAGAATAACAACAAATTTCTTAAAATTGTGTCTTTTTATTTAACATATAAATTTTCTTTCTATAAACCTTTCTTCTCTTATGTATAACTCCTCAAGAATTACATCCTTAGTCTTTTGTTTTTTAAATATGATAGATAGTAATTCCCAGTGAATCACTCATTTCTCTACTTTGAGTGGTTAACCTTGCAGAAATAATTGGAAATTTCATATAAAAAATAAGCTCTTTCTAAGGATCATGTTTGCCTTTTTGGACTTCTTGCTATATGTTCCACCAACCAGTTAAAATCAGCATGTTGAATCACACTAGAACTTTGACCTCTTGCTAGGATGAAGTAGCAGAAAACCTTCTGTGTTGAACAAATAGACAGCAGACAAAATATATGTAATATTTTTCAAACATTAGACAACAAGCGGCACAGGAATATGATCCCTGAGATAAATGAGCCAAAGAAAGATGAGCCCTTCAGTTGCACCAGCCAATAAAAAAGGGTTAGCTGTAACAGAATCAAGCCATCTTGCCAAGTTGCAGAGATAGAGATCACATTTTGGAGACGTCAAGGAAACTGGATTTGGCAGGTCAGAATGAGAGGGAGGGGTGGGCTTCAGAGACAGACAACTCTGTAAAACTTTAGGGAATCCTCAAATTCTGTCACTGAGAGTTGCTCTGTACATTTCATGAGAGAAAACTACCAGAGGCCATGGAAAGAGCCACAAGAAAGGGGTAGAAGAATTCCTGGAGCTCTCACAGGGCTGAGGATAACTCATGTTGCCACTTGCCAGTACAGAGGACCTAATGATACATAGGGCATCAGGTAGAGTCCTCAGGTTATTGCCTTAGCAGTGAAGCTCAATTAGGGTAAGTGTAAGTATAACATTTTCTCAAGACCTTCCTTACCAAAGCTTAAACACAAAGGACTTAATATATTAACAGTGCATAAATTTATGTAACTCGATTGCTAGAAAATGGAGGACATAGGGTAAGATCAAAATATTTGAATAACTAATAGATTTTTTTCCAAGTTGCTGAGAAGTGTATACACAGGTTTAAATAAATAAATAAATAAATAAATAAATAAATAAATAAATAAAAGGCCCTACGCCGTAAAAAAAAAAAAAAAAGAGCAGTCTGAGGTACCTGGCTGGCCCAATCAGTGGAGTGTGTGACTCTTGATCTTGGGGTTGTAAGTTTGAGCCCCATGCTGGGTGTGGAAATTATTTAAAAACAAAACATTTAAAATAAATTAATAAGGTAGGCCAAGAAATAATATAATGAGCCTACTTAAGTCAGTGATAAAGAAAAAATATTAAAGTAAAATGATAAAAAAAGAAACATTGAATATAGATTAAAGGAGGAAACAAAGCCAGCAAGAAAAGGAGAAAGGGAAGAAAAGAAGCAAGGAAGGGAGGAAGGAAGGAAAGAAAAGAAGGAGACTCATCAGAAACTGTCCAAACCAGACAGACAATGGAAATACATCTTTATAATTTTAGAAAGAAAAAAGGACCTGTCACCCTAGAAATTTTGACAATCTTTGTGGCCACAGATCAGGGAGTTTCTTAGGTTGGACAGTAAAAGCTCCAAACATGAAAAAAAATGATAAATTGGCCTCATAAAGAGGAGGAAGACTAAACTTAAAATGTTTAGTCTTCATGAGACACAAGGAATAAAACATAAGTCTATGATTGAATGCAATATTTATAATACATATATGTGATATAGGGCATGTAAGTTGAACGTCTAAATAATCTTACAGCTCATTAACATGAAACCAAGTAATTTAAAATTGGGTTTTGATTTTATTATACATTTCACCCATAGAAGATAGATGAATGGAAAACAAATAAGATAGAATGATCAACATCAATAGTCATTAGGAAAATGCAAACAAAATCACAATATGATAGCACTACATGTTCAGTAGAATGGCTGAAAATAATAAGACTAATAATACTAAGTTTTGTTGAAGATAAGGAACAATTGGATCTCACTGTTAGAAATGGAAAATGCCACCGCCGGTTTGGAAAATAATTTTGACAGTTTCTCATAAAAATAAACATAACTGTCCTCATGACCCATCAATTTCTCTTGTAGGCATTTGCCCAACCAAAATGAAAACATATGTTTACTACAAGAAGTATATTTGAATATTTAATACAGCTTTATAAATAATAGCCAAAACTTGGGCATAAAATAAAGTGAAACTATTTTCATATATTACAATAATACTTACTGAGCAGTAAAGGGGAATATACATTCATGCAAAAAACAGATGAAATACCAAAGGAGTGAGGACCATTTTAGCCCACAGACATGGCAGAGACAAGGACATGGCGGGGTTAGAGAATAGGTGGCAAGCATATATTGATGCGTTTAAGTACCTGTTAGATAATTGGATAAGTTATGGTTTCTCTTCTTTTTGAGTGATTTGGTTTGAACATTGCATCAGAAGATACAGGCATCTCATGATATGATTCAGAGTTTGATTTTCTTGTAATGTTTATAAGGACTTTGACAGGTTAGGCAAAAATATTACATAGTTATTGTAATGATTAAGTAAGTTCTTAACTGTGAAGTCCTCAGAATAGTGTTTGGGACAGAGTAACCACTACATAAATGCATACTATCATAACTGTTAAGTTGACCAGGTTTGTCCTTTAGAAAGATTTCTCATCCCAGAATGTGCAGAACGTATATGAGTGGAAGCAATTACACACTGGAAAACATTTAGCCAGCTATTTTCAACCATTCACAAAGGAAATATTGAAATCCTGAACCTGTCTTGTCCGTACACCTGGAATGTTCACCATTCTCCTCTGCTAGAGTAAACTATCAGAATCCTATCAATTCTTCTAGACCCATGTGACAGTTTGTATTTTTTAAATTTTTTTTAATGTTTTATTTATTTTTGAGACAGAGAGAGACAGAGCATGAGAGGGGGAGGGGCAGAGAGACAAGGAGACACAGAATCTGAAGCAGGCTCCAAGCCCTGAGCTGTCAGCACAGAGCCCCACGCGGGGCTGGAACCCACTAACGTGACATCATGACCTGAGCCGAAGTCGGAGGCTCAACCGACTGAGCCACCCAGGCGCCCCCAAAAGTTTGTATTTTTTAAAGCTTATCTACACCACCATATTCTCATCATAGTCTCTCCTTAATAATATTACCCCATTTATTGACACTTTTATTTTTGTGTGCATAACTCCATCTATTATATATTTAATTTATGTATTGATGCTTTCCCTCCGGAAACATAAAACAGTGAAGTAATGATTATGTCAGTGTATGATCTATAATGCAATGGTAGGTAAATTACACTTTTTAAATAATTTTCTTTGAGGGGCACTTGGGTGGCTCAGTCGGTTGAGCATCCGACTTCGGCTCAGGTCATGATCTCGCGGTTTGTGGGTTCCAGCGCCGCGTTGGGCTCTGTGCTGACAGCTAGGTCAGAGCCTGGTCCCTGTCTTCAGATTCTGTGTCTCCCTCTCTCTCTGACCCTCCCCTGCTCATGCTGTCTATCTCTCTCTCAAAAATAAATAAAAAAACATTAAAAATTTTTAAATAATTTTCTTTGAAATATTTAACTTTATCAAATATTTAGATTTTCAGTATCTAATAAAAAAACTGCCTTTCTTAAAGAGGAAGGCCATCAAATTAGTTATTATAATGGCATAGAAAGAGATAGGTGAACTATGGATAACAATTAATCATTTGGGACTAAGATAATGAATGATTTTGGTATATTTTAATTGATATAGGCACAGATATCAGTAGACTAAAGTTTCCTTAAAGTTGATTTTAGTCAAATAAGTCATGTGAACTATCTATAACTGGTAGATAATTCTAGAAAATGTAAGGAGTTCAATATTTTGAATTTTTTAATTCTAGTTGTATTAAACAGCAATTCTGGGACAAATATGCTTGTGGTAAAAGATACATAAAATTTACCATTTTAACTGCTTTCAAATGTAAAATGTAACATTTACTGTATATTCACAATATTGTGAAACCATCACCTCTATCTAACTCCAAACATTTTTATCACCCCTAACAGAAACCACCTATCCATTACTTTTCCATTCTTTTGTCCCCAACCCAGCCCCTGACAACCATAAATCTGCTTTCTATCTCTCTGCATTTGTCAGGATGGATATTGCAAATAAATAAAATCATATAATATGTAATCTTTATGTCTGGCTTCTTTCACGTATAAAAATTTCAAGCTTCATCTACATTGTAGCATGTGTCAGGACTCATTATTTCTATCGCTAAATAATATTCTTCATCAATATTATGTCACATTTTGTTTTTCTGTTAATTTATTGGTGGACATTTGGGTTGTTCTAACTTTTGGCTATTGTAAATTGTGCTATGAACATTTATATACATATTTTTATTTGAATAATGGTTTTCAGTTCTTTTGGGCAGACACCAAGGAGTGAACTTACTGGATCAAGTTCTATGTTTAATTTAATGATCATAAGTCTTTTTTTATCAAGATGTATTCTTTGCTGCATTGCTATTATGGCTTGTGAAGCAGGTAGAGATTGTGTGTATATATACAGAGATAAATGCAGATAAATCTTCACATACAAATATATATGGCATGTATCATATATATGTATACACATATGTATATATAGATATATATTACATATGACATGTCTGAAAAGTAATCTATGTTAATACCCAATGTTTTCCCTACATGTATTAATTAACTATTAGTGCTAATGATTAATCACTAAATGCCAGATTTTAAGCATTAAGGATATGAATAAATAAGGCAGTCTTCTATGTGGTTCTTGCCTTAAAATTTTAAATCTAAATGAAAACAGAAAAACAATACAGGAAAGCTAGGGAGATACAAAGAATGAGTCAGATCTACAGTGGGATGGATAAAGAACTCTTATGTGTTTAGACTTAAAAGACAAAATCTATGTGGTCTTCAAATTTGAAGATACTTCTATGAGGAGAAGATCTATACAATTAGATCATTCTATTGTCAAGTTTCAAAAAAAAAATCAAAACCTGGGGCAGGTGAAAGTTGGATTGCTTTGGAACCTAGATGTAAATTGTCTTTACTGAAACTAGATCCAAACTGGTGTCCCGCCCAACCCCCTCTGAAGCTAGGAACTGGCTTTTCTGCATACTGATCTCCAACATGCAGTCATGCTTTGGTTAGGTCCCCACCCAGATGGAAGCACAGAGGCAGCAGTGGTTGAAAGATTCTTTTGAAACTAACAAGCCAGATTTCCTTGAGATTCAGGAAAGCTACAAAAAAACGTTTTCCAACCCACTGCAACTTTGGTTCTCTGCTGCTGTTCCCTATGAAACTGGGAGAGAATATTAGAGTAGATTATGTGGTGTAGATCATTTTACAGGCTGGTGGAGTTAAAACTCATAGCAGATGGATTTTAAATAAGCCTTCCATCTCAATAATGCATCCCAATTTCCAACCCAGAAGTACATATTAGTACTCTTGGTGCAATCACTTGAAAAAAGTACTTACAGCTGTATAATCAGCTGCAAAATAACTTGGTATAATTTATATGACTGGCTGCTTATGAACTAGCAAAATCTCTATCGAAATAGCCATTGTGTAACTATTTAAATATTTTGGTTTTACTACATTCTTCCCTTCATTTGTTTAATAACTATCAAATAACGATGAAGAACTGGGTGAAAATGGTGGAGAACTTCAAAGAGGTGGTCAGCATCCCTGCTTTGGTTTATGGATACTAACTTTGACATGGGTATAAAACAAATAGGTAGCATTAAAAAGCATTTTGTATACAGATAGATAGCATTGCTATTACTTGTTTATATTTTTTAATTTATCTTGATAGAATGAAATCTCCTTAAGGAGATTTATGTTTTATTCATTTTTTAAAAATCCCTAACACCACAAAAGTCCAACCTACTGGTGATAGATAAATGACTAACTAAGAGTGAGTGAATTAAGATATAACCTCTAGGTTTCTTAATGGTTGGTAGTCATGAGTTTCAGGTCATGTATCTAAACTCTCCTTTCCATTTTCTGACAACACGTTATTTATAATGGGTTCATTCATACCACGATGATATTAGTTTTTTATCAAAATGACTCAAGAAATTATTTTATTATCTCTTATTGTGCCACAAATTTCCTGTTTTGATTTTCATACTCTGGGTGTATTGTTTTGCCTGTTTAATTTTTTCCTCTAATTAATATTGCTATTTAAGAAATATATTATTCAGGGTTGTTTTTCCATTGGACAAATTGAATAACATGTGGAATGACCTTTATATTTTTCAAAAACAAAACATGCTTAAACATATCTAATCCATATTATTTGCCATATTTAATTCAATTTTTTGTTGCTTTGTCCTATAAAACTACCTTCATATTAATGATGATGTTACCTTACAACCCCTAACCATAGAAATTAATAAATGTCATTCCTAAACTCTGACCAAATGATGATTTTAATTTTATCTTAATAATTATGTTGAATGTAATTATGTATATGTGTATGCTTTGTTACAGGGAAGGAGGGTAGAGTAAAAGGAAGAATGAAAACCGATTCAGAATACTTTTTAACTAATGTATCTTGAAAAAACTAAAATGCAATTGTCTATGCTCCTCTTTTTTATTATCTTTACTTAAGATGAAACTCTGTTCATAATACTTCTGCTATAAAACAATAAAATGTCTTAAATTCATAACTTTTGTCAAAATGGTAATAAAAGTGCTCAATAAAGTCACAACATAACTAGAAAGAAAACACCCATACACACAGCCATGCATTAAATAAATAGCCATGAAATCATAGTTTGAGCCAGGAGAGAATTTAAAAATAGAAGAAAAAGTAGTTCTCTTATAAATTGTTGATCTCATACATCTTGTCACTATGTTAGTTGTTTTGCT
Organism: Cryptoprocta ferox; assembly: GCA_028646485.1. Classification (NCBI taxonomy): domain Eukaryota; kingdom Metazoa; phylum Chordata; class Mammalia; order Carnivora; family Eupleridae; genus Cryptoprocta; species Cryptoprocta ferox. The sequence goes on along the minus strand of CM053568.1, from coordinate 56,007,395 downwards.
TAGGTAGAAGAAGGATCATTCTGACAGCTACAACTTATTAGTGTTTCTCTATAAAATTGGACTAGAAATATTATAAGATATTCTTATGATCTGTTTGACATTTTAAGAGTATTATTTATACAATACTGAAAGAATGAGGACACAGCAAAATAGTCACATGTTCTTCATTTACCAAAATTGTGCATCCTCAATTACTTCCACAATGGTACCAAAGCCATTTTTCATTTGGCTTTGTATAGAGATGTAAAATCAACTCATTCCCTCACCATCAAGCACCGAAAATTCCAACTGGGAAGTAAAGAGTAAGTGAGACCAAGCAAGATGTATTTATTGTCAAAGAATATAATAGCTTAATAAGACAGTTATGACTTTGGGGATAAATAAGTTTGTATTATATATGTATCCCTTATGTAATATGAAAATAATATATTACATACATTATATGTATATATACACACGCACACACCAATTGTATATATAGTATTGCTTATTACTTACTTATGTGTATACATATACATACATATACATACATATGCATATATATGTATGTGTTATATATAAGGGTATGTATGTGTGCATATCAGTTAGGAAGGAGTTATAAACAAGCACTCTATTTTAAATGCAGGTCCTAAAGAATATTCTAAAACATACCTCATTTACTATCTGAGATTTGTCTTGGAGCAATACTTCTGAAAGTTTGTTGCTGAAAGGAAATGTCATATTATGCATTCCCACCTTAATGCTAGTTAATAAATAAGGTAGAGAAAAGTGTTCATGAAGCTTCCTGGAACTTTCTGCCGTACTTATCTAGGATCACTTTTAGTTATCTATGCCCTCCTTATCATTTTTATTTTTGCCTTCCAAAATAAGGATCAATATATATGAAGTTGACTTTAATGTCTGGGTACAACTCCAGTCTCCCTTTTCACTCACAGACCCTAAAGACAGGTATTTGGTTATTGAGCAAGTTATTTGTTGAGTGCTTACTGCTGGTCCAGGTACTGAGATACAGCTGTAAATACAATGAACAAATTCCCAGCCTCATGAACTTAATAGATTAAGGTAGACAAGAAAATGATCAAAATAAAAAAATAATTTAAGTGGCTGCATCTATAAACATGGAAAATAGGTAACTCCTTAACTTAGAATGGCCAATTTGCATATATGCCGCCCTCTGGCCTGAGACACTCTGCTCTGGAATTCAGCCAAGCCCAGAAATGATTTACTCTGGGAATTTGCTCACAGAAATGGGACTCAAACTTGTGGCTGACTCATTTTTGAAAACTTTTATTGAAGATGTAAGAGACTCTTTACCTTTATTTGCTTTTAGGTAGAAGTCAAATATTTCTGAGGCTGCAGATTATTGCAAACAGAGTTTAAAACTATCCAAAGGCGTTAAACTTGATCAGATGTTCCGAAAAGATAGCATGACACTTGAAAGTCTATTGAAAGGCTGTGAACCTATTACCGTTTTCAATTTGAATGCTGGTCTGTGGTTTGAAATTAGTGTGAAAAAACAAATACCCAATGATTAAGCTCAGAGCAGCACTGCTGTGTTGCTAACACACCACTTCAGAGGGGAGGACTTTGAAAAATCCTACACAAATACATTCAAAGAGAGATTTATTTTTAAAAAGCAGCAAATATGGTAAAACCTATGTTTTTTTCTTTCACAATGTAAACTCTTTTAAATGCTCTTTAGCTATAGGCTTATTGTATCTATTAGAGTTTAATGTGGAGAAACATGCTGAGTAGAAAAGTCAGCCCATAGTAAGGAGCCTGGATATGCTAAAGCAAAGATTTTTCAAAACGGATTTCCTTTCTATGTATGTAGTCAACCACAGAAAGACACGGGACACTTCAATGTACAGAGAGTTAAGGTGTGTGTGTGTTCAGAGGCGGGGTGGCAAAAGTGAGGAAGAATACTAATTCTAAGTCTTCAAAAACCTTTCCATTTTTCCTATAAGGTATTCTATTTGAATATGTGTGTTCAGCTGTTCCTAAGAGAAATCTTATTCCTAGCCAAGAAAGGTAATGTCATATCAATATAAATATTCAACCATACATTGAATTTGCTGATGTGGTAATTAGGAACACGGATACTAGTTAGACATGCACTATTTCTGTTACTTGCCTCCTAAGAGATATCAAGATAATTGCTTTTGGTGCTTCAATAATATTCTACGCATAATATTTCACTTGCTGCATTATTTTATAATTACCTATCTCTGTATATGTCTCCTTGCTTGAGGATGGGGACTCTTAATTGCCCTTCCATTTCCAGCACCTACCTTAGTGCTTGCCAGAAGTTTGGCACACAATGTTTAATTCAAGAAATGGCTATGTTTATTGGCAGGCCAACCTTCTTTATAAATCGTCAAGCACATTTTTCTTGCTTTAAAGACTTCTTAAAAAGAATTTACTAGTTAAAGGGCAAGAATTATTAATAATTTGCCTAAGAAATTAAGTCTCTAGATGGCATAAAACAAATGCAGTCAGTAATATCCATGCTTCTGTTGAAGACCTGTCAACGCTGATAAAATTTCAAATTACAATCTGAAATGTGAAAATGATCAGTTGGAGATTATCAAAAACACTGGGCTGGACAGAGCAATATGTCAGCACCTTTGCCCATATCCACAGCCTGGAGGTGTTCGAAGGTAAGCAGCGCCTTCATCATTCTGGCATTCTATTTTAGTCTAAGTCTACATCAGAAGCCTGCCAGGGCTCAGTGCTGATAACAAAGCACTATCGCTTTTCAAAGTGGCAGAGCACAGTGACATATCAACAGTAGGACTTAAATGAAAAGCCCCTTCTAATTTAACTGGGAATCTGCTGAAGCTGTATTCAGCCCAGCACTCTGGTTTTCAATTAAAACTTTCTTGTAGTAAGAGAAAAGTTTGGCATATCCTTTCCTTTCTTGAGGCAGTTATGGAGTTGCGTGGAAAAGACAGTACAGTGTAGAGATGGCTCAGGAACAGCTAAGTACATATCAGCCTTTTTCATCCACTAATTGCAGTTCCTACAGTTCAACAAAAGTTTCACTGAAAATTCACACTGCTGAAAGGATCCTTTCTCTCAATACAACTCTTCTTCTTCAATAAATGTTTTTCTGATACAGAGCATAAGGCAGCAAAGGGAGAATAATGTATCAATTACTGAGTACCTGCTATCTGCAGGGTACTATCAGTATACTAATGGGAGAGGGGCCTCTTACCTATGCAATTTCATGTAAATATTACATGTGCTATTGCATTCCTACTAAGGTATATGTGGTAGATATGAAAATTTTGTTTATATAGAAAAAGAAACTCATGAACAAGAAAATTAAGTTGCTTCTGTATGGTCACATATCCTTTAAGTGGTGGAATTGGAATATGAGTGTACATGCATACCCCATTAGTCTTGTATATTAACTATAGTTTTGATAATATTTAAAAGTGGAGAATTATGGATAACATCAACATGCTGACCTAAAAATTTACTTATTTATTTAATGGCACTCCCAAATTGCACTTTCCTTAAATGAAGCTCTTGAGACATTTAGAGTCCATAGTCTTTTATCTTAAAACCAATTCATTTTTTTTCTAACGTTTCTTAAAGTTTTTATTCAAATTCCAGTTGACATACAGTGCAGTATTAGTTTTAGTGGCCAATTTAGTGATTCAACACTTCCATACATCACCCTTGGCTTAAAACCATTTCAGAAAATACCAGCATACTGCAAATTTCTTACACAAATATACACCACATCTTAAAATCTGTCTTTGAGAATTGCATTGGTGCCTCTTATTGTTTGGCATGATTCAACAGAATCCTCACTATTGAATGTACAGATGTGGTTAAGGATATGTTCAGATAAAAACTATGTCTTTTATATGAAGCCATATAGCAAATATTTTTCTCAAACCTCTGTGCTAAGTAAAAGTTTTTACTTTTCTTAAATAATGGTATTTAAAACCTATGTATCTCATACATGCTTAAAAACCTTTTTCATTTCTGCTTCAGCCATGAATAGTATCAAGGTCAAGCATATTACCCATTCTCATAAACGTGTGGAAATTTTTTTCATTATTAATTTTACCCTTAGGTTTATTATAACATTTTATAAAATTCTTTATGCCTTCAACATTTATTTCATGTTATTATGCACACTTCTAGAGTTATCTATTGTTTTTGTGAATGAGATGAGTTATCAATAAATAACTAAACAGAATTTGGACTGGAACCAGAGGAAGGATGGATGGAATTTTTGTACCATTAGATCATAATCAGAGCATCTTTCAACGTATTTCCTCATATTTGTTGGTGGCATTTCAAATCACTAAATTGCAACACTGGGTTTTCTGATTGCTATCAGGAAAAGAATACACTGCCCTTCTCCAGGGGATAAAAGCCTTCAGTACTGTTGATAAAGAATAATTTTAGTCACACACACGAACACATGAGCACAGCACCAGAACACACGAGCACAACACCAGTTAGACTTTTGGAAGAAGCATTTCCTTTTAGGGATAAAACAAGTTTTCTGGCAATTTGTCTCTGAAACAACCGTTAAGTGTGTATACACACACACACACACACACATTTTTCTTTAAGAAAATCTTTTAGTGGACTTCCTCCACATCAAATCCGTATCTTCCTCAAAATGGCATGAGTCAGTCTGCCATCACTTGATTGATCAAAACTTGGACCAAAGAAGGGCAGCCATATGGTACCAAACTCAATGATGCTATGCTGCAAAATAGAAAATCTGGAATCAGCAGATGCCAAGAAGCAGAATGCATGGTGGTATATGAATTAATGCAGGCAGACATGAATAAAAATATTGATGCACTTTCAAATTGATACTGATATATGTATGTCAATGAATAGTTATGGAATCATTTTAGTTTCCCAAACAAATGATCTAAAGAGTGATTATAAAAAAATTGATTGATAAAATCAGTTGGAATTGAATATACATTTAAATGCATAGTTTAGTTTTACTTTCTGTTTTCTTTCCTTTTGCAATGCTGTAACCAGACCGGCATCACAGATATCATATGGCTAAATGATTCAATCACTCCGCGAATATTTATTGAGTTCTTGCTAGTGCCAGGTACTGTTCTAGGATCTGATGATATTGTAGCAAGTAAGACTGCTATGTTACTTTATGGAGTTTAGGTCAAGGTGGGGAGGCAGAATACAAATTAAATTAATGCACAAGATAATTTCAGGTAAGTACCAGAAGAAAACAATGCAAAGTGACATAATAAAATAATGGGGGAAGTGAAAGGAGTTACTCAAGACAGAATACACACAGTAATGTATTTGTTTAGACCTGAATGAAGAGGTATCAGATATGAAAAAAATATGGGAAAAGACCACCCCCTGTAGAATCACCAGCAGGTACAAAGGCCCTTAATGGGAATAACCTTAGAATGTTTGAATGCAGAAGGGAAGCTTTTGTGTCTTGAACATAGGGAGTGGAAAGGGGGAGGCAGCAATAGAAAAGAAAGACATCCTGACAAGATGAAAGCTTTCTGCTATAACTACTTCTGCTTCTTATTTGGGCAAAACTTAACTTATTTGGGTCTTATGTTTCTCATAAATCATGGGCTGATCTTGGAGTCCTTTCAGATTTAAAATATTCTGTTAAAATACTTCTAGAGTGCTAGATATCCTTTGGTAATTCATTTATATTAACCATTTCTGGCATTTAGAAATACACACTCCTTGCCTAAAAGGGTTAAAATATCTGTTTGTGTCAGTAATGCACTGAAATTTTTAAAGCACTAGATAAAAATGCATTTGAAAATTAGTTCTCCCAAAGTGCTTACTGCCATTAACTGGGAGGGTCGTCCATTTTTGGAAACTGCATTAAACTCTTTTAGGATATTAGAATGCTACTTAGTAAATTGTTGCTTTGCTTCAGTGAATAGAGAAAGCATTTCTAGTTAGCTAAACCCTAAGCACATATAGAATATAAAGAACCAACCTACGTTTAAGAATTTATTTTTTTAAATCAATTTTTTCAGCTTTTTCCCAAATGTCATGTCATTCTCATATACATCCCCATCAGTAATATTCCCCAAGGTGGAATGGGACATGAAGACATTTGAAAAATTTACTATCCTTTGGGGATAAGATCCTCATAGGGGAATGCCCTCCTTTCTGTTCTCCTTCCCCAAGAATCATGCTTCTACAGTTATTAATTATAAAAATAAAATTCATTAAGCTAAAATATCCCTTACCCCTTACTTTCTATTGCTGCATATATAGTCTTGTTTTTAAAACTTGGGCCACTTACTGTTTCATCACTAGGCTAGTATCTCCCACCCGGGGTTTTGCAACATGTTGGTGTCACATGATCAGATGAGAGATGCATCAGTCACACGCCTATGTATTTAACACATTGTTATTACGTATACATTTAGTGCTGGGCATTGTGCTTGGTTGGGCATAAAACCACAGGGTAGAGAGGTAATTTCTGCCTTACAGAGCTCATGGTCTAGGATGTGTGTATATGTGGAGTTGCAGACAGGCTAGTAGTTAAGTATAATATGCAGTGAAAATGTCAGTGATGAAAAAGAACTGAGTGAAATAGAAACACCAAGGAATGGTATCTATACAAGTTCAAATAACCAGAGGCCACCCAGAGAATGGGTGTCTAGATAAATATTGAGGAAAAGAAAGCAATAAGGCAGATAAAGTGGGTTTTGAGAAAAAAGATTTCCAGATAGAGTCTAAGAAAAAGGCTTGGCAGTAAGAAAATAAGTTCTAAGTTCTATTAGTTTATTTATATTATGCTAGCTGCATTTACGTCTGGTGAAAGGAAGGTGAGGTAAAAACTTCTCCATAGGTTTCTGTTTCCTCTGTGCAATCAGTAGATAAGACTATCCACTTAGCCTAAGGGGGGAAGCTATGGGGTCCTGAAGTATTAAGGATAGTGAGAAAGTATGAAATACAAACAGTGGGCATTGTTTGCACTCAGAGTTTGGATGTAAAAAAGTTGCAAAAGATTTTTACTTCCATCTTAACTATAAAAACAATCTACAAATCCATAGCCTTCAGTTTTTTATAACTCCTCAGCTGAGAATACAAAGGAAACTAAAAAGATTAAAAAAGAAAATAAAGACACTTTTCTATAGTTGTTTTCATTCCTTTCTGACTGTTGGGAAGATCTACTTGCCATAGATCATCAGGAATAAGGAAAAAATAGCTGTGGTGGTCTACGACGAAGCCACCTTCCTTGGCTTACTATGTGACTTGCTTTGGTGAAGACAAAGTTACAAGTGTTGTGCAAACAGCTATGAAAAGTGCCTGCACAGGGTTGCTTCTCCTTTTAAAATGCTCCCTATTGGAACCTGGCTGTCATGATATAAGGAAATTCAGGTTACAATGCTGAGAGGTCACATGGAGAGGCCAAGGATGAAAAACCATCATGTGAATATAGAAGCCATGTGGAGAAGAACTGAGGCACACTGACTGACAGTTTGTATTCATATCAAGGGTCCAGAAATAAGAGAAAAGGCATCTTGATGCTTCCAGCCTAGCTTAGCTACCAGCTGAATTAAGCCACATGGGTGATCTCACTATCTTGTGGAGTAGAATGGCCTCATAACAGACTCATAACAAATGTAGATGTTTATTTTTTAAATTTTTTTACATTTATTTATTTTTGAGAGACAGAGAGAGACAGAGCATGAACAGGGGAGGGGCAGAGAGAGGAAGAGACAAAGAATCTGAAGCAGGCTCAAGGCTCTGAGCTAGAGGTCAACACAGAGCCCGACGTGGGGCTTGAACCCACAAACCGTGAGATCATGACCTGAGCCGAAGTTGGACACTCAACTAACTGAGCCACCAGGCACCCCAAATGTTGATATTTAAACTATCATTTTGGGGTAGTTTGTTACACAGGAATAATTAAATGATAAAAGTTAAACTTTTAACAAACTCTTAATTGCCACATGTTGAATTATGTTGACAGGAATACATTACAGAACAAGAGTGAATCCAGCCACATACTTTTTACCAAGGGCATTCGCCAAGTGCACAGAGTGGTAGGCTGATAGCTAAAGGGAGGATAGAAGAGATGAGGGATGTCCCCCTGAGGCAAGTGTAGTATTTCCCAAATGTAAGCGAAGCCAGCTGAGTTGTGGCAGCAATGCAATAATGGTGCAATATTCCTTATGATGAATTCAGGGCTTTGACTAAGTGCAACCCAGTGGCAAGCTAAGGTTAGGTGGGGCAGAAAAAAGAAGCATCTAAAATTAATGAGCTAAGGTTCTGTTAAAAAAAAAAAAAAAACAGAGGGGTGTCTGGGTGGCCCAGTTGGTTGAGTGTCTGGGTTTGGCTCAGGTCATGAACTCACAGTTTGTAGGTTTGAGCCCCATGTCAGGCTCTGAGCTGTCAACACAGAGCCTAGAGCCTACTTCTGATTCTGTGTCTCCCTCTCTCTGTCCCTCTCCTGCTTGCACTCTGTCTCTCTATCAAAAATTAACATTAACAAAATTTTAAAAATTAAACAAATAAAAACTAGAATAATAAGAACAAAGTATGAAAATAATATAGATAATAACAGAGGTCAAAAAATAGAAAAGCAACAAATGAGCAGAAAAGGTTAACAAACCCCAATGTTAGTTCTCAGAAAAGATCAATAAAATTTATAAAGTCTGAGTTATGCTAATCAAGAAAAGGGGATATTAAAAGAGAAAGAATGAGAATAGGAGATTAAAACAATTTACCAGAATCAGGTATGAAAGAGTAGTTATCACATCGAATCTATAGACATTAAAAGAATTAAAAGAGAATATCATGAACAATTTATGTCAATAATTTGGAGAACTCAGATAAAATGACCAGATTTATTTAAAAATTACATTGACTTTTATGTCACTTAACACCAAAAAATTATTTGTGGTAGATCATACATAAATGTAAAAGCTAAGGGTTCCCGGGTGGATCAGCGGTTAGGCATCTGACTCTTCATTTCATCTCAGGTGATGATCTCACAGTTCATGGGATTGAGCAAGGCCTGTGCTGATAGCCTGGAGCCTCTTTGGGATTCCCTCTCTCCCTTTCTTTTTGCCCCTCCAGCACATGTGCATGCACGCATGCTCTCTCTCTTCTCTCTCTCTCTCTCTCTCTCTCTCTCTCTCTCTCTCCTCTCTCAAAATAAATAAATAAATAAATATGAAGAAAATGTAGAAATAAAAATAAATAAATAAAGGTAAAAGCTAGAAGTGTATAGGGGAATATCTTCAAAACTTGGATTAGTCAAATATTTATTATACAGGATACACGATTTTCTTTTACCCTGAACATAAAAGTACTAACAATAAAAATATTTGTTAAATTAAAACGTTAAATTAAAGCTCATCAACATTAAAAATGCTTGTCCATCAAAATATATTAAGAAAGTTAATAAAGTAGTGAAGCTACAGAGCAGGAGCAAATATTAGCAATTCTTATATTTGACAAAAGATTTGTATACACAATACAGAGAGAACTCTGGTAAACCAACAATACAAAGAGAAACATCCCCATTAAATATGGAGAGAAGACTTAATAGACACTTCATAAAAGAAGATATATGAGTGATCATCAATCCTATGAAAAGCTACTCAATATCATTAGTCATTAGAGAGATATTAGTAAAACCACAATGTGATACTATTTCAGTTTACTAGAATGCCTAAAATCAACAATATAGACAATTCCAAATGTTAGCAAGAACGTGGAGTAACTGGGATTCTTATGAAATGTGAAGGATTAGCTTGGCAGGACTATAAATTTATGCAATTATTTGGGGGGATTTCTAAACCTTCACTAAAATCTGTCAATCTCACTAATAGGTATTTATCCCAAATACATGAAAACATATGTTCACAAGAAGACTTGTATGAGAATATTCATTGCAATGGAAAACGACTGTCTACCTCTAGAAAAATAAACTAATTGTGATATACTCATACAGTGATATACCACCCAGCAATAAAAAGGAATGGGCCTGCTGTTAAACTCAATACTTGAATGAAATTCAAAATCATTAATTTGAACAAAAGAAACCATGCACAAAAGAATGCATATTTAAGATTTCATGTATGTGGATGTTAGGAACAGTCAAAATTAATTATGACAATAGAAAAAAAGAAAAAGTTTGCTAATGGGGATATAGAATTGACTGGAAATTTGTACAAAACAACCTTCTAAAGGGTTGCAAATAATTTATATTTTGCTTCATGTGGTAATCCCAAAGGTATACAAAATTACCAAATTCATTGGACTTAATATTATATCATATCAATAACACCACAGTTATATAATTGAATTTTATTTTATACAAATTGTGTTAATGTAAAGCTTAGTCAACTACCTAAAATGTAACTAATAAACAATACATTGCTTTTTCCATATTAGAGTGTATTTAATGATATACTTCTTTGGTGATGGATAAAGGAGATACAAATAACTTGTCAAGAATTTTGCAAGTCTCATAGTTCATTGTAGATCATAAATAGGGCCAAAATTATTTCAGGAGACAAACATAAAGGCATAATTCAGACAGATAATTTTGGTTTGGGGCACCTTCTTTGTAATGTAGTCCCTATTATTGTACTGTACACTTGATTTTTCCATAGGGTTATTACCTTAAAACTTGAAAGAAGTTGCTATAGTGGAATCAGAAGAATATGTTTATTAAAGGGGTGCTTGGGTGACTCAGTCTGTTAAGCGTCTGACTCTTTGGTTTCATCTCAGGTCATGATCTCACAGTTCATGGGATAAAGTCCTATGTTGGGCTCTGTGCTGACAGCATGGAGCCTGCTTAGGATTCTCTCTCTTCTTCTCTCTCTGCCCCTCCCCTGCTCATGCTCATTCTCTCTCTCTCTCTCTCTCTCCCCCAAAATAAATACATAAAACTTAAAAATGTGTTTTATTAAAAGCTACCATTTTCCAGAGCTCTTAATAAAATTTGTTCCAAGTCCACATTTTATCAGGCAACTGTCAGATTAGAACCTGTACCTTCAATTTTGTAACCTATTCCAAATTTCACAAAACTGGACTTAATCTGTTCTCTTGCAGGAAATGCATCTAAGCTACTGCCCATATCTTTGTGATATACTTCAAAATAACCTTGGTTTGAATTAACCTTACTGATAAATGGTAAGCATTCAGAAAGCGTATTTAATACCAAACCAACACCAAACTGTTTCTTATGAAACTGTACTCCCTTTTATTTCATTAAACCTGTAGTTTTTTTCCTCTAAAACCTTTATCATAAGAATCAAACATATGAGAAGCAAGTGTTATTAGCCATGTCTAAAACAATTGTTTATGACATTTTAATTGACTAGATTAAATATGTTTTTATTGCTCTTATCTAAAAATGTCTTTTATTTAATAAAGTTTTCCAAAGGACTACTTTTTTAAAATGTTTTAAACTAGATCTCATTTTCATTTGCCACCTACATATGACACAAATTTCTTAATTCTATTAAGGTTTATATATTCCATTAAGAAATATTTCTTTCACAGTATTCTCTTTATAGGGCATGCACTTAATCCAATTGTGCTTTAAATATTTTGAGAACTTATCTTGAAATTGCCTTTATGAAGGCACAAAAGAATATCAGTCACCTGCTTTTATAAGAGTTTAACCAAAAATATAATTTTAATATCTTGGTGCACTCTTTGTGTTCATGCAAATAAGATCTATAATGGGTGTTTTCTATGCATGTTAATAAAATTTACCTTGGATCATTCACTTAAAAAATTTAGACTGTTCATAGACTAGCCCAAAAGGACTTATCTTTATGCATTTTGTTACAATTTCATTTAAAATTTTTATTTTAGATATTTTATCATTTTATTATAACTTAATTATAACAGGATAATAAAAAGTAGAAACCCTGAAGCAAATTCTAGCCCAAAATTCACATTTCTAATTAGGATAGATTTCTGACAAACTCCAAATAAGTTTGGAAGTTCCAGCTAACCTAAACCTTGTGCTTTTAAAGCAAAATCAAATCCCAGCTCTTCTGTTGCAGATTCTCCTGGATTTCACTTATTTTACTTTTTGCTCTTCATTCATGTTTTAAAGTTTTATAATTAATGTCCTTTAAAATTTTCCCTTAGACAGTTTTTAAATAGTCTTTTTTTTTTCATTTAATTTCATTGTTGTGCCTTTTTCTTTGCTTATCCTATATTAACTTTCAGTATTATCGTTTTAGCTCCTCTGTTTTCCCAATTACTGATTATTTTAAAGATTATCTCCTTTATATTTAAAATGCTGACAGCAATGTCCAAATTTAAAAGTGTTCTTCCTTTTACCACTAGATTCCATCTTTACATCAATTATAACAATTGCTTTTATCAACTACTTATGCCAACTACTCTGCTAAGTGCTTTATATGTATTATCATATAGCTGTAATGAATGATTGAAATCTTTGAAATTCATAGAATATTTATAATCTAAGCAAGTATGACATTTGAGATACTTGAAAGCATTGTTTCTCAATGAAAGAGATTGAAAACATCAGATAAATCTGGGAGTCTTATTTATAAAGTAATAAGGTAATGATTGTTATGGGCTCAGAATCAGGATACAGTGAATTTTTCATTTGGACCCATTACCAGGGCTTAATTAGCCCTAAGACCAAGTTAAACTCTCAGAAGTCTCATCTCTAAAATGTGAATAATAATAGAGTCTACTTTAGACTGTTTTGAGGATTAAAAACAGGCAAAATACTTCATTCAGTGACTGACACTCACCTATTAATGGCTCAATAAATAAAAGTTGTTATAGCCTTGGAATGGCATATTCTGGGTATCTATATGACCAAAATATTTATCTTGTGTTTCAGCATATGAATCCTTCTGGTGATCCAAAAAGAACTCATCTTCCCATCATTGTTTGAGTTTTATCTTTTGATTTAATGAGTAGAATTAAAAACCTACATTAGTTTTCATTTCTAATGAGGAATCTCAGAACAACCCAAGAAAGATAACTGGCTTTTTTCTCCCAATCATTACTTTACCTTTTTTCTTTGTATTTTTGAAATTTCTTTAAGATATGAGATCAAGAGTTAAATCTGGTAAAGATATTTATTTTCTGGCTGAGATGAAGTATTTAAACATTCATTGGGCAAGTTAAAAATTCCAATTTGGTGCTTAAAAAATACTACATTTGATAAATAGGTCTTGTTTTCAGTAAACTCACATAGCGTTCCATTTATTTACCTGACTTACTTGAAAAATGAATAATCCTTGAAGAGAAAGAAAAATGGGTATAGAAATGAATTATGCACAGAGTTACAGAATAGAAAGCCAAGAATAGCTATGGCAGAGGTGTAAGCTGAATGAAAATTCTTTAGGTCACACATTGCTGAGAGGAAGTAGAATTCTTATCACTCAGAGTGCAGACACCACTGTGAACATGACAGCCTTTTAAAAGAGATTCCAGAAAGACAAGGAGTTAGGAATAAAACTACTTGGCCTTAGAGTAAGAGTTACTGTCTACAAATCCTAATAAATTCTTAACTTTATGCTCACAAAATCATGGGGAGCCACCAAGAAATTCACTGACACATTAAATAATCTTTAAAAGAAGATAACATAATCTGTTTTCTCCAAATCATATCACTGTTCTGAAATAATAGGCACACAAGCAAAAATTACTAGACATGTGTAGAAGCAGGAGAATATGTCCTGTACCCATAAAAGAGTCCATAAAAATACCCCTGTTGGAATTGTCAGACAACTTTAAACCAGAAATTGTAAATGTGATCAATAATTTAAAGGAAGGGTTCATTTAACAAATGGATAGATGGGGATTCTCAGCAAAGAAATAATTGTATAAAGAGAAAAATGAAAACTTGGGAATGATGGCTATACTACACACACACACACACACACACACACACACACATGCATATGTAAGCAAGGCAGTAGAAAATGCCCAACTGAGGGACACAGAGAAACTGGTTGATATGCATCTCAGATATATATAAAATCATATCATGTGATATATATTTAGTTGAAATATAAGAAAAAAAAGAAAAAGGTTAGAACAGAAAAAATATTTCAAGAATATTTTCCAAAACTTTCCCTAGTTTTCCCAAATTTGATGAAAAGTATCAAACTACCAATCCAAGAAATCTCAGTGGACCATAAGCATAATGAATGCACACACACATACACACCCGCATGTACACACACACACCAAGAAATGGCCCAAGAGTTATCATAAACAAATTGCTCAAAATGAAAGATAATGAGAAACATTTCAAAGTGGCTCAAGAAAAAGGCTTATTACAGTAAAAACCAGCTATAATAAGATTTTTTTCTGACTTTTTCTCAAAAACAAAGCAAGCCAGAGGACAAGGGACACATCTTTAAAATGCCAAAGGAAGAAAAAAAATCACTGTCATCCAACATTTCTTTATCTAGCCAAAATAAAAGTGAAATAAAGTCATGTGCTGAGCAATAAAATATAAAATAATTTATCATAGACATATATGTACTTTAAGGAATAATAAAATTAATTCTTCATGCTGAATAGAAATGATACGAGATCAAATTTAGAATCTACATGAATGAAGATAAGGGCTGCAAATAGTAAATAATGTTTAGGACAAACTGACAACAAATAGCAAAAATATAAACTTAAACCCACATTTATCAATATTTATGTTAAATAAAAATAGACTAAAATGTAGGCTACACTCTCAGTTAAAAGGCAAAAAGTATCAGTATATGACAGACCAAGATGCAACTATTTGCTGTTTAAAAACACACATTATATAAAGACTAATAGGTTAAAAGCAAGCAACGGTAAAAAACTACACTTCTCGGGCACTAGTCATAAGAAATATGGAGTGCTGTAAAAGACAAAGCTGACTTCAAAACAAGGAACATTACCAGAGGTAAAGAATGATATTTTATAATAATAAAATGGGCAATTCATCAAGTAGATATCAACCATCCTAAATATATATGCACTTAAAAAGAGAGCTTCAAATATAAATGAAGCAAAAATTAACAACACTCGAAAAACAGAAACTCCCACAATCATATTTGATTGTTTTTATGCTAGTTTCCAGTAATTAACAGAAAAATTAATTAGAATAGAGATAATTTGATTAACACCATGAAACAATTTGACATAATTGATATTTATAGAACACTAGATAACTTCAGAATGTATCTTCTTTTGAGAAATGTAAAGGCAAATATCTTTGGAGTAGTAAAAATAAATTCTTACATAGACACAGAAAGCACAAACTTAAGAGAAAGAAATTAAAAAAAACTGAGCTTCAAAAGTTTTAAAATTCTGCATATTATATATAATACACATGACAAAGGGCTTATACTCAGAATATATAAACATCTGCTATAATCCAATCAAAATACAACAACCCAATTTTTAAGATGGGCAAAAAGGGAAATAGATGATTCAAAAAGTAAGCTACTGGAATAGCCAATAAATATATAAAAAGTGTTCAAGACCATTCATTATTAGGGAAATACAAATTGAAATTATGTTGAGATTCCACTTACATCCAATGTGAATAAATAAAATTCACAAGATTGATGTCACTAACTACTTGTGAGAATATGTTAAATATCAATATACCCTATGATCCAGCAGTTCCATGCCCCAGTATTCAAAAGAAAAAGATAAAAAAGTGTCACCAAAAAATGCTCTTGCAAAACAAACCCAAACAAATACACTCCACTGATTTTGGACAAAGGTACAAAATCAATTCAATGCTGGAATTAATCAACAAATGGTGCTTGAAGAATTGGACATCTATAGGTAAAAAACAAAACCTCAACTTAATTAAGCCTTACACTGTATACAAAAATTATCTCAAAATTCCCTATAGACTTAGATATAAAACAAAGTATAAAACTTTCATGAAAAAAAAACACAGAATATCTTGGGGACCTATGAGTAGGCAAAGATTTCTTAGATGGGACAACGAAAGCATGATTGATAAAAGGAAATAAACAATAAATTGAACCTGTGATAGTTAACTTTTTGTGAGAACACGGCTAACCTATGATGACCAGTTATCTGGTCAAACACTGATCTGCATATAATAAAGTTTATTCTTTGATGCAATTAGCAATTAGTAAATTTTAAATAAAGCAGATTACCCTCCATGATGTGGTAGACCTATTCCAATTAGTTGATAGCCTTAAGAAGACTTGTTCCCTAAAGAAAAAAGATGTCTACCCTAGATTGCAACAAAGAAATCCTGCCTCAGTCTTCAGCCTTCAGAGTTAAGACTACAATATCAGCTCTTACTTGAAACTCCAGCCTGACAGCTTGCCCTATGGATTTCAGACTTGCCAGCCCCCACAATCACATAAGCCAGAGATTGTAAGTAAGCGCATGAAAAGATATTCAATATCATTTGCTATCAGGGAAATGTAAATTATAACCATGATGAAATATCACATACACACTGATCAAAATGGCTAAAATAAAAGTTAGTGACAACACCAAATACTGCAAGGAACTGAAGAAACTGAACCACACATACATGTGCTGGTACGAATGTAAAAATGCTACAAGTCATCTCATTTGGCAGTTTCTTATATAATGAATCATACAAATACAATATGACCCAGCAATTGTGCTAAATATATAAATCCTTGTATGTTCCACAAAAAAATAAAACTTATGTTCACATTAAAATTTACATATGAGTGGTTCATAGCAGCTTTATCTAAAATAGCCCCAAACTGGAATCTGTTTATATTTAACAGGTGGATGGTTAACCACATTGTGACACATCCCTATCACTACTGAACAATAGAAAGAAATGGATCTTTGATATACACAACCATTTGAATGACTCTCCTGAGAACTATGTTGAATGAAAAAAAAAATCCTAAAATGTTTTTTACTGCATGATTCCATTAATATAACATTTGAAATGACAACATTTTAGAAATGGAGGACAGATTGGTGGTTGCCATGAGTTAGTAGTGAAGGGTAGGTTAAATAAGTGATAGAGGGTGGATTCAAGAAGGATGTAAGTGTGATTATATAAGAGCAACATGAGGCATTGTTTGTGGTGTTAGAACTGTTGAGTATCTTGAATGTGGTGGTAGATATACTAACTTACACAGGTGATAAAATTGCACATAACTTAATACACACACATACACACAGATCTGAGTACAAGAAGAACTGAGGAAATCTGACAATGGGAGGTAGATTGTATCAACATCAAAACCCTGGTTGTGATATTATGGTATATTTTTGCAAATACAGGAGAAAACCTGGAGGAAGCTTGGCAAAGTGTGCAATGAATCTTGAATTATTTCTTCCACCTGCATGTGGAATCTATAATTATCCCAATAAAAATTTCAATAAAAAAAGATATACAAGAGTGATCACAAAAGATTTCTTCACAATATGCAAAAAACTATAAATAATTGATATATAAATTGTACATATTCTCATAATGGAAGGAGGATATATTAATAATACATGAAAAACTTGTTTAAATCATAAAATCTTTATGTTGAACAACTAAAACCAGTCACAAAAGAGTATTTATTGTATGATTCAATTAACAATTGTTTCTTGGAGGAGCAGAGATTGTCTGGGAAGTGAAATGTGGAAATACTCCAGATCGATGGGAATAGTCTGTGTTTTGACAAGGATGCAAAATAAACAGGTATACACATTTGACAAAACTGATCTACATACTTAAAAAAACAAAGATTTCACTGTATATAAATTATTTCTAGGAAAAAAGCATGTGAAAATTAATATTCATGTAATTCATAATAATATATAAAAAACCAAATTTTAAAAAAATGTACTTGGCAGTAAGTCAATATCCAAAATCTTGGATTGTGTATGTGTGTGTATATATATCTCCAACTATCAATTTCCAATTTCAATTGTAATTGTATTTAAAGTTATCTTTTCTTCCTCTGAGAAAGGGGGACAGAGGAAGCAAATCATATGGACTGGAATAGAATCTTTTCTTGCCAACTCATGATAGGTCAAAGATTCTAAATTTAGTGAATTTCTAGACTTTCTTAAAAATGACTAATTTTAGGATTTCAATTAATGTAATAGATTTCATGATTCTTTTGAAAATAACTTCTTTTTAGCACAAGAGTACTTTCCCTATATGATTTCTCTTCTGTGGCACGTGCAGTATTACAAAGCAATATAGAGGAAGTCAGTGGCAGTGTTCCCCCAGAGTGTTTATTTTGGTAACATGTACATACTGTCAGCCTCCTGAATGGCTATAGACACATGTTCAAAACTGTAAATTACCTTTGAGTAGAGTCTCAAGTTAGTATTCTTTGTATGTCTAATATGATGGTATTTCAAGGAACAGGGGTAAGATGGAGGGAATCATTTGTAATGATAATCAACCGACCTTTCATAAAGTTTATACAATTAAAATAGAAAAACACTAAGTGCTTAATTGAAAAACTTCATAAAGCTGGCAAATTGAAGTCAAATCTTAACCTTTAGAAATATGTTCTTTAAAATAAAGGTCTCTAATTATTCAATAAATCCAGTACATGTCCAGTTTTCCAATGTTAGTATTAAGCAGTATTATTTTTCTTCAATCCTCCATCAACACAGATGCTTTATTCTACATATGATTACATGTAACTGGACTGGCAGTGGGACAGATGTGTTATGTATATACTGTTTTAATACAAATATATCCAAAATGGCTGTTGAATGTTGATGTATTCAAAATTTAACAAATATATACAGCTCAGCAAATTCACTCTATATTTACCCTTTAGAGTTCATGAAACATGTTTCTATAAAACTCGATATGAATTTTTGGAGCTAAGAATATTAGATTAATGTTTGGCCATTAGCACTTTTCACTATATCCTCTGCCTCCTTTCACTGGAATTTTTAAAATTCAGTGGTAGCCCCATTTTCATCGTGAGAACTCACCAGTCTTACTGAATAAAGCTAGTGATAAAGAGCTGACCATGCAACTCCACCAATCAAGTCCCACCAGCCTGGACCAATCTGAGGCACAATGCTCTGAGCCAATTTATACATCTGTCAGTGTCGTAGAAGTAGAGGTTTGCAAGATGGTAATCAAAATAGAAAGAATGACTAAGTGGAAAATTGAGATCATCTCTCACGGAATTTGAATTTAAGACATGCAGAAAGATGCCTGTCATAGCAAAGGCAGAATGTGGAAAGAGAGAGACAGAGAGAGAGAGAGAGAGAGAGAGAGAGAGAGAGAGAAGTAAACTGAAACCATGAGAAAGAAAAAGCAACTAAAACACAGAAATTATAAGATACGTTAAGTTTAACGGCTCATCATCATTACCTGGAAGGATTTCTAAGTGTATGGATCTGTATGTCCCAATTCATAATCTCCTCCAAGTTTGAGAATCATCAATACTTAAAATATCAGTTACTCTTCATAAAAGACAAGCATGAGTATTTCACTTTTACAAATAAAGAAACTGAAGCCCAGACAGGTTAATTAATTTTCCCAGTCTGTCTGACTCCAAAACACAAGCCATCTCCTTTGCTCCAGGAATTCTCTAAAACAAAACAAAATTGAAGAGGAACAGGAAGTACACAAAAAGAGAGAAATGATTTTAATTTGAAATCACAGAGTCAGTGCTATTGCACTTGTGGATGAATTTCATTGTCAATTGCCATTTTCCAAATTCAGTTATATCTTAAAATATAACTAAAACCTATTTTTTCTCTAAACTATGAGTTTTTCAATAAAATCGTCAGTAACATTGAACATCAAATAACTTTACTTAGCTCTACTTTATAATTTAGTTCTGCTTATGAAGTGAATTGTGCCAGTTTGTAGTAGGGTTTCCTTAATTAATGTTTAAACACTTGCTTCTATGTGATGAGCCTACTACAAGCTTGTTCTATCTAATGACCTAAGAACACTCAGAGATTTATGTCCTGATTTTCAGACGTTGCTCAGGCTCAAGGTTAGTGCCTGGTAAGGCTCTAGGGATTCCTGCATTTTTATGGAGCAAAATCATACTGTGACATGGTTTCTTTTCAAAGGTGAATGCTTCATTCGGCAGTTTGCTTCACTTCCTAATACAATTGAAAAGTCATTTGCTGACAGTAAACCAGTGGCAGGTGCGCTTTGTGTTGACAGCTGCAGTTCTGACATGGATCACAGACAGGCTCTGCTGGCAGGGCTAGAACATCTGGAGCGTTTGGGCTGATTTCAAAAGCCAATTTGAGAGGACTGCCTTGTCCCATTTCAGAAAATAAAATAAGTTATGGACACTGCAGCCAAATTTGCATTGTGTAGGACAACACTTCATTAGATTTCTTATTTTTTAAGTATGATGGCAAAGGCCACAAAGTATACCAACACTTCTAATAAAGGGGAAGATGGTTTATAAAATAGATTATTGCAACCCTTTGCTTCTCTCAGGATTACCTTTGACAATTTGAAAGCACTTGATTGATAGAAAAAAACACAATATTAAATTTTTTGAAGTCTGTTTCTGGGAAATTCTTTTACTGATTTGCTCATAGACAACAATACTTCACAATTGTTAAATATTAACGGTTGTAATATATATTCAATGAGTTAATTAAGTTTATTATTCTTTTCAAATTTCTTATTAAGAATAATAGTCATTGTTAATATACCTCATTAAACACACCTTATTAAACACACCATTCTGCCAATATAGGACAAAACAATGTCACTTAATTTCCAAAAACATCTTGCCATATAAAATGATATCATCCCCATTTAACAGATGACTCTACTGATACTTGAAGAATTAAGACAATTTCCCAACCCACATAAATAGGAAGTAGAAAACTGATATTCTTTTCCAAGTTGGAATTCCAAAGTTCAAATGACTTTATGGATACTCTTAGCTTGCTGAATTTATGAAGTCAGAAAAAAGAGCATAGAACTTCCTTTTACTACAAAGTAAATCCAAATATACCAGAAAATATTATCAACAGTAAGGAACTTCCTACCAAAATATTCATTAGCACGTGGAGTTTTTTAGAAAAATGAGGCAAATAAGCTTAATATGTTCCAAAATTCAATAATTACAGCTAGACTAAAAATAAATAAATAAATAACGCTCACAACTTCTCAACATTATCAGTTCTTTAATTGGTGATTATTGGGCCCTGTGGTAGCGAGGAAGGAAAACTGACAGCTTCAGGCACCCACCTCCAAAAACCAAAGGTTATACATGGAAACTTTGCTGCTGCCGCTGATTCTATGAATTTTTAAGGGAATTAACTAGACCCTGATGGGAACATGACATCTGAGGATTAATGTCATTTTTGAACATTCTGTTATAGACTAGGTAGAAACATAAATTCAAACTTCACTTTCCACTTTTTCATATTACAGGATTTCAAAAGATATGTGGGCAAGGATCCAAAAATATTAATTGCAAATGCCACTAATGCGCTCATGTGGGTGTGCGAAATACAGGAAACACTACCAAGCAATTTATCTTCAGTGCTGTGCCAATAAGGTTGTGACTTCTTCTATTCCACATGCCAGAGAATGTCCATTCAAATAATATTTGAGCATTTTATGGATGAGTTTGTGACTAATGAATAGAAACTAATATATTCTCCTTCCCCAACATTATTGAGATCAGAGTATTTACTTACTAGAGCACATGGTGACAAATGACTCTGTTTTAATTTTTTTCCCCTTGATCCAAGTCACTCATTTTTTAGATTACACTGGTAGCTATTTAAAAAAAATACCTTGACATGAGTTTTAAGGGGGCATGTCAAGTAAATAATGTAGGGTTAAATATCTTGAAAGAAATGCATTCTGGCACCACCCAAGAGAAAATGAACAATCATACCCACTCTGGCACCTGAAAATGTTGGTTGATATTTGGCACCTGAAGAAATTACCCATGAAATGAACACTTGGGGCTTGATTCATTAGAATTCAGCTCCACTGTCTTCAAATGAATAAGAATCTCTACACAGATACTGAGAAATGGAGATAAAAAGAATCGCAGAGGAAATGACAATGCTTCTTAACTGCAGGAAACTTAGATTTAATGGAATTTGCTCCATGACACACACAGTATGAAGGTACAATTATAGGTCAAAAAGGTCATAAGTTTCAAAGCAAAGAAAACCATACTTATTTAATTATTCAATGAAATATAGCCAGTCAGAAAATATGGATTTTAATTTAACTTCCTTGCCTATAGCTTGTATTTTCTGTATTTTACAAATTTTACTTTATAATCTAGTCAAACATGGGTTGGGATTTTTAGTGTTTATGTAAATAAGGACATAATTCTCTACACTTGTGACATATTTCACAGTTTTGAGTGTGAGTTTTTAAGAGAAGGTACATGTAACACTGCTAACATAAATGCTTCACAAATATATTGTGTTCATTTTCTGTAGAACATACAATATGTGAAATACTAATTTCTTATACATCTAGAATGATATCTAATATAATAAAATATTTTATTAGGGCAGTTATACAGCTATGTTTTCTGCATTATTTACCTATGTAAACCTAAATTTTCCCCTTACTCATTGACCCAGTTAACCTTCTAAGCAGCTTCACACATTATTGACTGGGTTTAGTAGGAAGAGCGAAGTTCATTAGGTATGAAATGACATTTTTCATTGCATTGTATGAGAAAATAAAAAACTCAAGTCTGATTGCCTAATAACATTTAACATTAATAATATTGAATGATAATATTAAAAAAATAAAGACATGCAAAACTAATAAATGACTGCAAAGTTTACATATAGCACTCCTGTTTCCTATTACATTTATTACTGTGATCCTAAATGATTCCTTTATATGGCCTTCTATTATGCTTGCTATTGTTCACAACAATTGTGAGTAGATTGTACAGTCCTGGAGGGCTAAAAATTATGTTTCACTCTTGGATCCTAACAATTTTCTTGCACAGTGCCTTGCCACATTGTAAATAATCAGTGCTTTTTACTTAGTTTTTGTTGCTAGGGCCCAGCATCAGGTGAATGGATAGTTTAAAGTATATAGCTTTGTCTTTATTTTTCTGAGAGCTAACAAAACCCGCAACTGTCATATCTTAGATGATTAGGCTATCAGATTAAATCCAAACCTCAGAGTATGATTCCTGGTGAGAAATAGAGAATTCATAGTTCACCATTTTGATGAGGAGGAAGTGAAGCCTTTGAGATGCTTAATGCTTGGAAGGTCTCTCAGCTACCAGAAAAAAAAAACAAACTAGACTAGAACCCTATATTATAACTGTAAATGAAATATTTAATTCTATTGTATGAAAAGCATAGAGTTGAAAGAAGATATACTTGGTGTTTCCTCTGGTTACTTACTCTGTCACCTTAGGTAATATACCTAACCTCTCTGAGACTTGGTGCCTCAACCACAAAATGTTGACTGAATGATTACTGTGTCAGTATAATAGATAATGTCCACAAATGAAAGGAAGAGTATCCTTCCAGCATATTGTTTGACTCTCACTACCATTCAATAACTGGTCATTAATTGTTTATCATTCTATTTGGGGGGAAATAGGATTTTCAGAAAGAACTATCAAATGACATAATATTCAAGTATTGAAAGAGAATATCTTCCTTCTATTTTCACAAGTACAGTGAGGAATTTGGAGGGGAGAGATATTTAGCCTATCCCTTAACTAAAAGGGACTCTTTTGTTACATTCGAAAGAGGGAGGTTACTAATTTATAGAATATCTGTGTTGATAAGACCTCTTCCTCCTCACCAGTGGAGATCATTTTCTCATGGCTTCACACACACCACTCACTTTTGGTTCTGTCCTATCTATAGGTTATATCTTAGTCTTACATGTTGCTTCCCTCTCTTTGTCACAAACTCTTAGTGTTACAGTGCTGTGGGGTTCAGTCTTCGGCATTTTCTTTCTTTTTATTCTTCTTGCATTTTCTTTATATTTATTCACACTATTTTAAGGATGTTCTCCCATCTTATAGCTTTATTTTTTACTTTTTTTATTATAGTTTATTGTCAGGTTGGTTTCCATATAACACCCAGTGCTCTTCCCCACAACTGCCCTCCTCCATGTCCATCACCCACTTTCCCCTTACCACCTCCCCCTTCAGCCCTCAGTTTGTTTTCAGTATTCAAGAGTTTCTCATGATTTGCCTCCCTCCCTCTCCCTTACTCTTTTTTCCCCCTTCCCCTCCCCATGGTCCTCTGTTAAGTTTATCCTGTTAGACTTATGAGTGAAAACATATGGTATCTGTCCTTCTCCGCCTGACTTATTTCACTCAGCATGACACCCTCGAGGTCCATCCACATTGCCACGAATGGCCAAATTTCATTCTTTCTCATTGCCATATAGTAGTCCATTGTATATATAAATCACATCTTCTTGATCCGTTCATCAGTTGATGGACATTTAGGCTCTTTCCATGATTTGGCTTTTGTTGAAAGTGCCACTATGAACATTGATGTAGATGTGCCCCTATGCATCAGCATTTCTGTATCCCTTGGGTAAATCCTTAGCAGTGCTACTGATGGGTCATAGGGGAGTTCTATTGTTAATTTTTTGAGGAACCTCCACACTGTTTTCCATAGCAGCTACACCAGTTTACATTCCCACCAACAGTGTAGGAGGGTGCCCGTTTCTCCACATCCTCGCCAGCAGCTATAGTCTCCTGATTTGTTCATTTTAGCCACTCTGACTGAGTGAGTATCCTCGAGATGGTATCGCAGTGTGGTTTGGATTTGTATTTCCTTGATGATGAGTGACGCTGAGCATCATTTCATGTGTCTGTTGGTCATCTGGATGTCCTCTTTGGAGAAGTGTCTATTTGTGTCTTCTGTCCATTTCTTCACTGGATTATTTGTTTTTCAGGTGTGGAGTTTGGTGAGTTCCTTGTAGATGTTGGACACTAGCCCTTTATCCGATATGTCATTTGCAACTATCTTTTCCCATTCCATCAGTTGCCTACTAGTTTTGCTGATTGTTTCCTTTGCAGTGCAGAAATTTTTATCTTGATGAGGTCCCAATAGTTCATTTTTGCTCTTGATTCCCTTGCCTTTGAAAAATGTGTCAAGTAGGACATTGCTGTGGTTGAGGTCAATGAAGCTGTTTTCTGCTACCATCGCAACATATATATTTTTATCTTTTGCAGTGACATACCTCCCAAACCCTACCCTTATATATCCAAATGACTACTTGATACCACAATTAAATAAGCATAAAAACAAAACAGACTAACAAAAAACAAAACTGAAAGAGTTAATCACAAACAAACCATCCTTACAAAAACTGTTAAAGGATATTCTTCAATCTAAAACAAAAGGATGCTAACTAACATCATAAAATATATGAATGTGTAAACTCATATTTAAATATAAAGTAAAAAACAAATTCCCTGATATTGTAATGTTGATGCATAAATCACCACTCAAATTTAAAAGGTAGGAAAAAAGTATTAAAAATGATTATGGCTGCAATAATTAGTTGTTGGGTACCCAATATTTTTTTAAAGATGTACATTATGATATCAGTAACCTAAAATGTAAGGGGGGTAAGAAGTATAAATTTTCTGAATGCTTTTGAAGTTGCTATCAGTTTAAAATAGGATGGTTTTATTATAAGATATTTTATGTAAGTGTGATAGTAACCACAAAGAAAAAATCTGCAATAGATATATAAAAGATTATGATCAAAGAGTCAAAGCATACCACCACAAGAAGTCATCAAATAGCAAAGGAAGACAGCAAGAAAGGAAGCACAGTACAAAGGATCTGGAAAAACAGTCAGAAAACAATTGAC
Source organism: Cryptoprocta ferox (assembly GCA_028646485.1). Classification (NCBI taxonomy): domain Eukaryota; kingdom Metazoa; phylum Chordata; class Mammalia; order Carnivora; family Eupleridae; genus Cryptoprocta; species Cryptoprocta ferox. The sequence goes on along the minus strand of CM053568.1, from coordinate 55,981,600 downwards.
AAATAGCTATGGGAAGTACCTACCCATAAATAATCCTTTAACAGTAAACTGATTACATTCTCCAGTCAAGACATAGACTGACTGAATGGATGCCTATTAGGAGACTCACTTCAGCATTAAGGGCACACGTAGTCTGAAAGTGAGGGGAAGAAAAAAGATATTTCAAGCAAATGGTTAAAAAAAGGAGGAGGAGGAAGTGGAGAAGGAGGATGGTACCGGTGTTTAAATCATACAAAATAGACTTTGAAATAAAAATAGTATAAGACACAAAGAAGGTCATTATATGATGACAAAGGGGTCAATTTACCAGATAGATTACATATTATAAAGAGTTATATACCCAGAATACGAGCACCTAACTATAAAATACTAATTGTAGAGGCCACTTTTAGGAAAACAGCTTTGAGCAATGGAATGCAGAAAGGGTCTGCAGTAACCCCCTGGCTGAATACAGCCAGGCTCATCAGGTGACTCACCTCAAACTATCCATAGGCCCTAACTAGCCAATGGACTATTTATAACCAGGCATGACTACCAAAAAAGGGAAAACTCCGTATGTCCCCATTCCTCCTAACCTTCCCCCTTTAAAAACAGCCACCACCCACTGCCTCAGGGTAGACGGCCTCTCTTCTGCTGTCCTGCTCACCACTCTGTTGTGGTGTATTCTGTAAACTTCTATCTCCTGTGTTCCATCTCAGGTGAATTCTTTCACCTCCAGCATCACTGAGGTGAAAGAAACAAATAAATTGATTCAGTAAAGTAACAGAATATAATATTGACATACAGAAATCAGTTGTATTTCTATACAAGAATAAGGAAGTGTCTGAAAAATAGGGAAGAAAAGTGATTCATAATAGCCTCAAAAATAAAGTTACTTAAAAACAAAATTAAGCAAGGAGATAAAAGATCTGTATACTAAAACTTGTAAGTCATTGATAAAAGAAATGGATAAGAGAGAGAAATGGAAAGATATCCTATGTTCATGGCATAAAAGAATTATTATTGTTAAAATGTAATAACCAAAAAATAAAAATAAAAATCAATGAATAAAATGTAAGATCCAAAGCAATTTGAAGAGAGAACAAAGGTAGCGTCATCATACTTCCTGATTTCAAACTATACAACTTAGTTATAGTAATCAAGAGAGTTTGTTACTGGTATATAGATCAGTGGAAGAAAATCAAGAGCCCAGAAATAAACCCGCACATATATAGTCAACTAATATTTGACAAAGGAGCTGAGAATACTTATTGGGGAAAAGACAGTCTCTTCAATAATTGGTTTTGGGAAAACTGGATATTCACATGCACAAGAATGAAATTGAACCACTATTTTACTCCACTCACAAAATTAACTCAAAATGTATTAACACTTATATGTATGACCTGAAACCATAAGACACTTGGAAGAAAATATAGGAAAAATTATCCTTGATATTGATCTTTGCAATGATGTATTATATATGACACCAAGATCACAAGCAACAAAAGCAAAAATAAAATGGGACTGTATTAAACTAAAAAACTTATGCACAGCCAAGTATACCTTCAACAAAATGAAAAGGCTGCCTATGCAAAGAAGAAAATACTTGCAAGCAGTGGTTAATATCTGAAATATATTTAAAAATTACTAAATTCAACAGCAAAAATATAAAAAAATTAAAAAAATAATTTGACTTAAATGGGAAAAGGTCCTGAACAGACTTTTTTCCCCCAAAGAAGATGGCCAACAAGTATATGAAAATTAATAATGTCCTTAACATTACTAATCACCTGGGGAATGCAAATCAAAACCACAATGAAATATTACTTCATACTTGTTGGAATTGCTATTAATAAGACAAGTGAAAATAAAAGCAAGTGATAACAGGCACTGATGAGGATGTGGAGAAAAGAGAATCCTAGTGCACTGTTGGTAGGAATGTTATTCAATACAGCTACTATGGAAAACGATATGGAGGTCTCCTCAAAAAATTAAAAATGGAAAACTACCATATGATCCAGAAATCCCCTTCTGGGTATATATCCAAATAAAATCAGTATCTGAAAGAGATTTCTGCATTTCCATGTTTATCGCTGCACTATTTACAATAGCTAAGATATAGAAACAACCTAAATATCCATAAATGGATGAATGGATAATGAAAATATACATATATGAATATCATTTAGCCATGAAAAAGGAAATCTGCTGTTTTTGACAAAATGGGTGAACCTTGAGGACATTATGCTTAAGTGAAATAAATCATAAAGAGATAAATAACATATGATATCACTTACATGTGCAATCTAAAAAATAAAAATAAAACAAAATACCCCAAACCAAACTTATAGATACAGAGAACAGACTGGTGTTTGTCAGAGGCAGGGAGTGAGGGGTACATAGATCTTAAAAGTTTTCACCACACACAGACACACAGACACACACACACAGACACACACACACAGACACACAGACACACACACACACACACACAGAAACACACACACAGACACACACACACACAGACACACACACACACACACAAACCTTAACTATGTAAGGTGATGGGTATTAATCAGACTTATTGTGGCAGATCATTTTGCATTATATACAAATATCAAATCATTATGCTTTACACATTAAACTAATGTAATCTTATATATCAATTATGTTTCAATTTCAAAAATGAACATACATTGTTCTTTTAAAATGTAAATGACCTGTAGTTTTCTTTTTTTGTTGGGTCTCTGTCTGGTTTGGGAATCAAAGTGATGCTGGCTTCATAGAATGAGTTTGGAAGTTTTCCTTCTATTTCTATTTTTTGGAATAGTTTGAGAAGAATGGGTATTAACTCTGCTTTAAATGTCTGGTAGAATTCCCCTGGAAAGCCATCTGGCCCTGGGCTCTTATTCATTGGG
>CM053568.1:55952745-55978200 GCA_028646485.1 Cryptoprocta ferox | reverse complement strand
GGTTTCATAAACTGGAAAGGATTTACTAAGTTTGTAATGGTGAAATAAGATATTTTATTAATTTTCCTCTCTCTTTGTCACTCTAACCATACATTTTTATGGCCACTACACTATGCCTTGATCTATTTTGATAGGAATTGCTCTGGACTGAAACAATATGTGGTTTTTCAATTTTATAACTTTGAGGACAATGTAGAAATGGAGATACATTTATTATGAGTTAAAATATTGAGCTTAAATTGAGAAGAAATTCTTATTTTAAATGATTGTATCTACATGTGAAGCTGTACAAGGACTGGACAGAAAAGCATGAAATTGTGTCTTGATAACTTAATAATCTGCATCCCAGGATGACAGATTTAATGAGGATCCTCTTTTTTTTTTTATTGTCTTTTTCCTTGATTTTGAAAAACTGGTTCTTAATATTGCAAACTACTTTTGTAATGATATGAGAATACTTTTAGATATAAGAAATAAAAAGAAAATGCTTCAAATATCTACAGAAGTCAAGAACTATAGGACTTACTGGGGTTTTTTGCAATCACTTTTACATTTTTTCTACCATATTCCCAGAATTGTTTATATTATTTATATTTTTGTGAAATTATAAAAACAACCATATGTCCTTGGTGAAAACAAAAGTAGGAGATTAAACTTTGGCCGTGCTTCCTTGGATTCTGAAGACCTATGTGTTAGATCTGTCAAGCATGTAACGGAGAGAAATGAGATAAATGACAATGACCAAATAAGCCTCCCTAAACCCCTTCGTTGATGGTGTCATCTATAGTAGGACATCTATAATTTCATTTTTCAGCCCTCTGATAGGCCAGAGATTTCAGATGGATTTATAAATATGCTATGATAGATACAGAATGAATCATTTATTGGCTGCCTCCTCATTTGTGACAACTCAAATGGTATGCTATTAGGAACTGATTTCATTCTTTTTGTTTTTTCCTGCAGGTTTTTTCTTCCCCAGTGGTTTCATCTGGGGATTTATTCCCCAATACTTGTCTAAAAGAATCATAATCTACTAATATTACATTTATAAGTGGATAACACAAATCAAGCTATTTTTGTATTTTAAAGACTGTTAATTATGTGAGCCCCTGAATTCAAGGAGGGTAACATAATCTGCATATGTTAACCTTTTCAAAAATAGTTATATATGAAGGTAAATTAAAGTAATATAGCCATTAGTATTTTATTTATGTGTTTGTTTAATGAGGTAAAAATAGTTACTCCTGCGCACCAGTTAGGGATAGTATTGTGGACAAAATGTTGTATCTTTATTGCCTGAATCCATGCTTCTTGATTATAGAATTCAATCTCTTGGAGAATATATAATGGTTTGCCTAGGATATCTTCCTGGATATTAATTTTACATAATAATACATAAACAATAGTTTATGCTAAACAAATCTTGAATATCATATAACCTAAAATACAGATTTATCAGGGACTTAAAAGACTAAACACTATAGAATATAAAATCAATATGGTGTTAAAAGATCAAACGCTCCATTTAAAGAAAGTTTGCCCTTGCAGTAGGTCATTACTAATTTTATTCTATAGATTATCTCTTGTAGATCAAGATTTTAGACAAGGAAACGTTTTGACATTTGTGGAAATTTTGAGAACTTTGAGAACTTCTCTAAGATCATTATTTCCTTATGATGGAAATAGAAAAAAATGTCCAACTATTTGCTTGGTTTATGTCCACTGACTCTAACACCATCTGTTGCCCAGGCACACATTCTCACAAACACACAACAATTTGCCTTATGCCTGCTAATATAGACTCAAACACAAAAGCAGCAAGGACACAGTTTTATCCTCAAAACATGTAAAGTTTGCTGAAGAGAGAAATCACCAAGTCAATGTAAAGCCATAAAATAATCAATCTAATAGGAATTAGGTCAAAGTTCAATGAGTAAATGAAGGAGCAACAGGTCACCCGAGGGTTTGTGAAATATTTCACAGAGGAAGTTAAATGTATCACTAAAATATGAAGGAATTAAGGAAGAATCTCTCTTCTATCACGTAAATATACATGAGCTGGTCAGATACTAGAAAGAATTACAGGGAGGATTGGTTTGAGGGAGGTTGGCGGTGCTAAGGGTATGATTGTTGTGGTGTTGGGAGAACCATATGAGCAAACGCAGCAGCTAGAAAGCAAATGGTGCATTTGTGCATGCAGTTGTGGATGGGAACAGAGCTGTGTAATTCAGGGACAGATCAAATCTTTATTCTGTATATTATTATATTATTCTATTGAAAATGTGAACTCAAAGAATTTGGAGGAAGAATGTGAAAGTAAATAATAATAATTGTCTACTTGGTAGGCAATCACCTATTCAATTTGATTTGCATATCCCTGGAGACTTTTTATTCTAAAGTGGACCAACAGTTTATCTGTTTTGTCCTCAGGGAAAATGAAATTTTTTCATCTAGAAAGAATACAGTATCCCAACAAAGCATAATCAGTATAACGGATACGACTGGATGCATGGCTAAGAACAGTTCCTTCTTTCTTCCTTTCTAAAGGAATTATGCATACATATAATATATATGTATATTATATATATATACACAATATACCAAATATATATATATATATACACAATATACCAAATATATATATATATACATATATATATACCAAAGTTCTTTCCTTCTCTCTGCAGCCCTGAGCTTTTGTGGAAGCAGGGCCTATCTTCAGATGCAGAGGGTAAACTTGATTGGTTTAGTCCACCTCTAATTGGTTCTTTTAGGCTGGGGCATATGACACATTTGATCAATGAGATGTGAAGAGATATTTGCTGACAGTAGGCATTCAGGTGGGACTTTTCAAAATAGCTTCTTTAATCTTAAAAGACAAACAAAGAAGGCAAATTCCCTTTCCTCTACTGAGTATGTTGCATCTGGATGTGAAATTTAAAACTATGACTGGCATCTTTCAACGTTGAAGGAAGCTGGCTAAAAACAAGCCTATGACAGGAGACAGAGTAAAAAGATAGAAATAACCTAGGTCTTTAATGATATCAATTGGTTATTGATATCATTAATCATTCATGATTAATCCACAATCATGTAGTCAATCCACAATTAATAATTTGTGGAATGACACCACTGCTCAATTTCTCATGATGTATGAAAAACATTAAATAAGTAAGTTTCCTGTTACTTGTAGGCCAAAGCATCCCAACGATATATTAAGAATACTTAAATGTATCGTTTGAAAGGATGCAAAAGTCACACTGTGATATTTGAACAAAGGGAGGAAGTGAGAAAATAAATGACTTGTGTGATTTCTCTCAATTAATTATAAGCAGAGTCAGGTTTCTTAAGTTCTGCAAATACTCTGCGAACTTATATATTTGTTTTATCTCAAAAATAGTATTCTCTTATTTGTATAAAATCATCCAGCAGAGTGTGGTATGTAATAATTAAGTGCTCAGTAAATACTGATAAGTGCTTGACTAAGTACGAGTCTCTATTTTCAGCTTTGTACAACAATTTTGACATTAACCATCCAATTAGGACAATGAGGATTATATACATGACTAAGTGAGTCACACCCCCAGGGAAGTATAGGTTTTGCTACTTGCTTTCGCCTCTCTATGATGTTATACACACTTTCTATACCATCATCAAATGCTATGTCTTCTAACCTACTGATTGCAACGTATTTTAAAGTAACTCTTAATTTCTCTCTGTTAGATAGCTAAAGTTTTCATGGAGTGACAAGAAGATATACAGCTTAAAGAACTTCCTAGGTGATGGTCTCTTTGTACCTGGAGGATGACTTTAGACCTGGTAAGCTCTCCTGAACTATACATTTCCTGCCTATTGTTTATTAGTTTTCCAATATTAGCAAAATTCCTATTTCATACAAGTGTTTAATGGGTTGTTTTGAATTAATGGACAATAGAAAATGTGTATCTAAAACAGAAATAGGTGAACAAAAGAGAAAACAAGGCAAAGACACTGGGGAAAGTTAGTTGAGAAAATGAAATCTATCAGCTTTCTTATTTTGTTAGGTACCAAGTTTAAAGTAAATCCTCTTTCTTAATTCTTACTCTGCCTTGTTTTCATCTTCAAATAAAAATAAAATAAAATAAAATAAACTTGATCTATGTGAAGTCGTATAATGCCCTAGTGATTTTTAGAATATATTAGTATAATGAAACTGAAACTATTAATTGAATGACACAATAATTTCTATAGAGCAGAGAAAAAAATTATTTAAAAGAACAAACTGGTCGACAAAGTAAGATTACTTTAAAAAACACATTTAAGTTTCAAGTTTAAAAAAGGCCGTCACCAAAGATTGGTATCAAGTGATAACAGTGGCAGTTTATTAATAATCTGTCATGTAAAGCTGACATATTATAAGCTCAATTCTGCTCAGCTTTACAATGAAATCCCATCCATTTTATTACTACCAGAATTAAATATGTTCTGTTGAATGGCTTTAAAAAGCTTAAATATGATTTAGAGCTTTTTTTTTCAATACATTTACTGCTTCTCTACTACCTCATTATCAACAAGTCAAATCGACAAAAGTCTAATCTTGATTTTACCAGATATCCATGGTATACCAAACAGGGAGCAAGATAAAACACACATGTTTATAGAGGTTGACAAATTTGCCTTTAGACAAACAGAAAAGTCTTAGCAACTAAATTACTTGTTTCTGACATGTTGGGAGCAGGGAGAAGGTTAGATATAGTGTGGAAATAATATAAAGTATTAAAAGTTAAGCCTAGAGAATTCACAAATGGGTAATTTATTTAATCAGAATTCGGTGTTAGCTAGTCAGGTAGGAACAATCTTTTCAAAGGTGTAAAGAGGTGATAGTCCATATGTACTCAAACTAAAGGATTTAGATGGGGGCATTTTATAAGTAAACATCAATGAACCAGATTTTCATAAATAGTAGTTGAATATACCCATCAGAAATTGAACTTCATTTTTTCTATGTATTGTTCAATTTGGCTATGGAGGATTATGTCACTACTAGTTACCTAACGTATTTTACATGAACTCTGTTCATCTCAGGCTTCCAAAAATATGCTCTGAGGATTTGAGGGAAGATGGGCTAAAAGGCATATGATGTACTCTAGTTTACAGTAAGATTAAGAGTTTGTACACAATCCACTGTGCTGAGTTCAGAGATTTTGCTGTAGGATTTGGCATGACAATCAGTAAAGAAGTAAGTAACACCTTGTACCACAAATATGAGTTAGAGTACTAGTATTCATCCATTATAAAGTTAAAAGTATTCTTATTACTAAAGACCATAATCTCAAATTCACTTTTCTTTATTCCATGATTAAAACTTTTTTTTCAAATGATACTTGAGAATTGTTGTCTATTTCTAAAATTTCACAATTAAAATATAAATGCTCTGAGAGATATCAAACTTAAGTCTCTTCACTGAAAATATTAATCATCAGGTAGCAATATTTTATGAACTACTCACAGATAAGATTGCATGGGAGGAGTGGAGGGAAAAGGGTGCCAGGAAATAAGTGTACTACCCAAGATAAAATTTTGCCATGGATAAAAGAAATAAAAGAGTGTGTGTTTGTGTGTTTCTCACTCATTGAAAAAAGTGTTATATAATAGTACTCATTAATAAATTGCTAAAGAGAAGACCTTTAGAAGCTCAAAAGAAGAGTAGAAGGAGAAGAGAAGCAGTAGAGTAGAAGCCTCAGTTTTCCCTGTTCTAAATTCAGGTAACGGGAAATGACAATTGTTAATGTTTCATAGTTCAAGGATAGACCATTTTAACTACATTTCCATAAATCATAATTGACTCATCATAATTGGCTAAGTGGCTAAAAGTTTACTCACAATGTGAATATAATGGTAATTTTAGTCAAAATAGGAGTTTATTTTCTATAAGAAATTCTGAAGATCAAGTTGAGCACTTCCAAAGAAGTTGGAGTATTGGCAGTATGTATGCACAAAGTGGTAAGGAGAAAATACGTAATGTTGGATTTAGGAAGACCTGGGGACATTCATGACATAATGAAGATTTTAAACATACCTATAGCCATTAATTTCCTTGTGTCAAAGATCTGCAGTGTGTGTGTGTACACACGCACACAATGGATTACAAAGATGACTGGGGTTTTATTTCCTTTTGTTTTTTTCTCCCCTTTTTTAGTTCTTAACCTACTACTGGCACTAGCCTTTTAGGAAGATAACTAACACAAAAACTTGTTAGCTACTCTTTGAGTTGTTGCTTAAATTATTTCTTGTTTTCCTGTCTTACCACCCTCACCCCCTGCTCTGCCACCGTTTCACTTGGTATAGTGAATATAGCAGGAGGTTTGGAGTCTATAATGCTGGTAACATATCGAAAAGTCATTAGTATCTTAGAGTCAAAGATGTTCATTCTACGAGATGTAGATAATAATGCCTCTCACAGAGAAGAGAAGATTAAATAAAATAGGAATTGATTCATTTTAACTAAGTATGTCAGTACTAGAGTCTATTTTTCCTCCTTATTACTGCCCCCTTCTTCACATTATTTAATCCCTTGTTTTCTCCCCATTTTGCTTTCATATAATAATATAATCTGTTCTTCATTTTTCTCATAAACAGTTTCCACCCAAAAATATTCTAAAAACAACCTGTGTCAGAATCACCTTGGGATGCTTGATTAAAATGTCACTTCCCAGGCTTTACTCCAGATCTTACTGAATCAGACACCCAGGATGGCATGGGTACCTGAAAATCTGTGTTTTAACAAGCTTGCTCTGGGAAATGTGCACACTAAATTTGCATTCACCTGATCTAAATCATTATGCTTACACAATGGTTTTAACAGTCTTGTTTTATGTTCTAGCACCTCTTTTCTAAGAAAGTCTTAATCACAGCTGGCAAGCTGCCTTCTAAATTTAACATAAGAAAAACTAAAAATGGGAAATGGAATTAATTGCATACTCAGACTGGAGTATGCAACTCAGTCTGGACAGAGATGATGGGGAAAGTACTTTATTCACTCAAGCACTCACCAGTAATCTATGGTTGACTCTACTTTTTGCAATTTGCAAACTTTATTCTGAATTCTTTGTATATCCTGTCACTAAATACTAATACATTTATTGCTTATTAATCTTTTCTTTCTATATCCTAATTTTGCAAGAAAAGTATCTTCATATAGTGCAGAAATTATAATGGATGCTGTTTATGGATAAGACGACTATTTCGTCACTCTTCTCTGAAAACTTGGGTATTTAAATGGCGAAGCTACAATATGGTGAAATATTGTTCACATGTCTCTGAATTTGCAAAAAACCTGCCTTAATATTTGTCACTGCTTATTTTTTATAGATGAAAGTTAAAACTGCTTATTATAGTAGAACACAGCATACATTTGATGTAACTGCATCATTTCAAACTACAAAGTCAATAATTAGTGGATGCAAATACATAGATACATTGAGTCTAGTTCCATAAAGATAACTTTTTAAGATTGTATAAGAATACTGCCTGGGTCTTCAGTTATGTAATTATTTTCTTTAGGAAGCTCACAGAACTTTGAACAAATGAATGGAATACACTTGGCTAAGAAGTATTTTTAAATTATTTTTGTTTCAGATAAAGTCACTGATGCTGACTGAAAAAAAAATAAAATAAATAAAAAGCATTACCTTTTAATTTTCTAGTTTCCCCTTCTCAGAAAACATGATAACCTTGATTTTTTTGATAACTGGAGAGTAACATAGGCTTTAATAACAGAATAATTATGTTTCTTTACAATGTAGTTCTAGAAAGTAATAATAGTTATTTTAACTAGGCCAATCCTGTACTAAAGAAAAAGGTCAAAGGGAACTCATAAAAAAATGTCTCTGAACTCCTCTTAGTATTCTGGTAGTGAATCTACCAAAATGCAGTAATCATCATCAGTGATGTGCTTTTTGATTAGTAATGTTGTCTGTCAGCATCAAATAGCTAAACTTATACTGTTACAAAACTGGACAGGCAATTACCACCTTCCTCCTACACTATGTTCCTGCTTTATTCTCTGATGATTTTCTTTCATATGTAATTTCTCCATGGATCTCTTTCATATCTAACTTCTTTTAAAATACATCACTAGAAGTGTTTTCAGTTTTCTTTTCTAGCATAATTATACTGTTTGAAGCTCAAATTTAAAAAAATCTATGTCATAACATATAAATAGGAACATCCAAGTGTCTTAAAATGAATTCAAGTGTTTTTTCATTGTTTTTATTGTTTTCTCCACCTGACACAAAAACACGTAGGTCACATTTTTTTAAAATTCTTTTGCCTTGGTAAACAGTACTCATGAAAATGTCTATATCTGTATTATCATTATTGTTATTAGTAGTAGTAGATAACAGATAAAATACTCATGTAAACAAACTTTATTACACAAGTCCAAAATTAACCTTATAGTCATATACATTCACATAGTTGATAGGTCAGTTTATCAAAATACTCATTTACGAAAAGATCTCAATATGATAAATGAATAGCTAAGATTTCAGTGGCTTTCTCTTGGCTAAATAAAATGATTCTTTTCTTGATGCTGTTGTTGTCACTATTATCTGTTATGCACTTAACAGTCATTTAGGATTATTATAACCCTCTTGACTAAGGAAGAGTTTTAGCTCAGATTTGAAGAGAGTTCCCTTGGCGCGAGAAACTACTTGTTTCCCTTTTATTTCTCTGAAATTGTGCTCTTCTATTTCTCCTCCAATGTCTAAGCTTTATGATCTTTCTTCTTTCTATAATGAAAATTATTCATTGACAAGATTTCTTTTTCTTTTTTAAGTTTATTTATTTTGAAAGAGACAGAGAGACAGAGAGACAAAGAGAGAATCCCAAGCAGGCTCTACACTGTGTACAGCTTGACATGGGGCTTGAAATCATGAACAGTGAGATCATGACATGAGCCCAAATCAAGAGCCAGATGGTTAACTGACTGTGGCACCCAGGCACCTCTGATAGGATTTCAAATACTACACTCAAAGTCATGAATTCCACAGGCACAGCTTTAATTCTTTACACCAAGGCATTCTTCTGCATGTGTAAGAATGTCCCTCAACTCTTGCAATAATTCCCAACACAGAAACATTCTCACTTACTAGTGTTCACCTTAATTACCTTGATATATGTGATTTTAATTATTTTGGATAATTAGCATACATATAAATGCATATATATTTATAATAATAGGACCACCCTATATGTATTAGTCTTTCCAATTACGTGGGCCATTAATGCTCTGATTCACCATGCTAACTTCTGTTAGTTTATTTCATTCTTCCTGAAATGAGAACAGAGGTTTTCCAATTGTTTCTTGGTCAATAAATTATAATAATGTATTATAAACACAGATGATATTGGAAAATGTTTCCTAAACCTTCCTAACAAAGTAACCAGACCCAGTTCACTCAATGCTCCATTGCTATTTTCCCATCTCCATTGACTTTTCTGGGAGCCTAAGTGGCTGTCACAACCAGCACTTCACAATACCTCTCTAGAGTCTATAAATACCCTGACTTTTCTCTTGTGACAGTGAGAAATTCTTCTAAGTCTAAAACATGAAGTTTTCCCAAAGTATCCATAAAAAAGGTAAGAGAGCCCTAAGCCAGCAGTAATTGGGCTCATGGAATACAGAATCCTAAGATATTAGCTATCACAGACTGGCTAGGCTGTTCCCTCATATGTAACTATCATATTTGCTCCCATGCTCCTTTAAAGGGGAAAAATTCTACATATAAGTAGTTATCTTTGAAGAAAACAGATGATGTTTTATCCATGCAGAAAATAAAAGAAATCTTTCTTATTTTTGGAGAATCAGTGATATATTGTCAAATGTCTCAGATGCTTCAGCATTTGCTCAGAAGCCTATTTTTTTCTTTTTATGTAGAGTAAAAAAATATAGCATCATAAAATTCCAGAACTCAAAAAATCCTTAGAAATCATGTTGTCCCACTATCACATATTAAAAATGGTAAAATGAAGGCCAGAAGGCTATGGAAAATCTTACTAGATGAAAACAGTCACCTTATCTGCTTTCACTACCCAGCAAACCTCATATTTTTTCTGTAAGATCTAGCTCAAATTTTACATCTATGAGGTAGAATATCTTCACAGACTCCCATAGGCATTTATTATTATCCTAGCCTCTCCTATAACATTTTTTTCATATCCTTCTAATATGATCTATCATCTCTGGTACACCTCTCTCTGGCCATGATGCCTTGAGCAAATTTCATACCATCTCTTAGTCTTAATTTTACTGGAATAAGCAGTATTCCTTCTTTCCCTCAGAGATACTGTGAAGATTAAAAGAAATAATCATTGTAAAGGATTTAACATATTGCCTGGCACACTGTGCATGCTCAACAAATCTTACTGTTGCTCTTAGGGTGATATAATTCATGTATCCACATGTCCTTCCCTTTCACTAATTGAGGAGTTCCAAAATTAGCTTTTATTCAGTTGGTAGTCCAGTGATTGGCACTGGGTTTTACACACTTTACCTTCAAGAAGCCTGTGCTGAATGTGTTAAGGAATAAATATTCTCACATGCTTGGTCCCTAGTGAAATCCTTTCTCCTCATGCATCCTTCAGAATAAGCACAATGCCTATATATACATACACTTTTTTCCAAAAGTATAAAATAAAACACTGAACAAACCACAAACGGGTGCTTTTGTTATGTGTGTCCTTAGCAAAGTCAGGTTCTCTGGTTTTACTTGAAAAATTTCCTACCAAGTGTAATAAGTGTGTCCTATGATTTCTCAAGAAGAAAATGTAGTCCCACCCAAATATATTGGATTTTATCCTTAATTTATATTCAACCTTTTCCTGGTCCTGTGGTTTGACCTGAAAATTTTGAAGTTATATCTCTATTTCATGCGTGGGCAAATGCTCTAGCAATAGTATTCAAAACAATTTTGCATGGTAAGCTTTTTATATAACATTTTACCTGTCACGCTTGAAATTTACATTAGAAGAACAATTGACTTCCTTACCTAATGATACCTTTAAGGAACTATGAAAGTTCATGAATAAAATTATATTTTATGAATAATTTGAAGACACTTACTTAAATGAGTCAGTTAATAATCTGTATGTGCTATAATTATTTTCAATTTTGAAAAAAATGCATGAAGTGAAAAAAATCAATGTTCACAATGATAAACATGTTTACTCTGTTATTGGAAACAGACTCACTGTAAAATTATGATGCTATAGGAAACCATCTCTATACCAGATTTATATCCTGGTAGTCATATAGATCCTATGAAAATGGGAAGCCACTGTTATTAATAAGAGACATGTTAGAACCCCTTGAGGTTAGAGAGAAACCTCACAAAGATTTTTGTTTGAATTAGGTATCAGTTGAATATAAATGTTATCATTTATCATAAAAGTACACTTGAATATCTTACTTCTTGGTGTCAGAGACGTATCAAAATAAAAGCACCTCTTAGCTAATATTTTTCATATAACACATTGAGGGAGAGAGTCTACCTTAGGTATTCATTTTATAGATTTTATAGTGGGAGCAAAAAGCTCATTTTAAAGATCTACACTTTAAAGAAATTTAAAGAAAAAAAGAAAATTAGCATTGCCCCTAAATTATAAATGTTCAGGCTTATAACTTCTCCATTGATTTAGATGTTAAATAGTGTTTTTAAGTTGGAGGGAAGGGTAATGGGAAGGTTGATCCTGTTTATGCTACTTCAAAATATTTAGAGTACCTGCGATTTTTCTCTCTGTCTCTCTCACTAAACACACACACACACACACACACACACACTCCATGACTTCTTATAAATATAAATATCCAGTATCAACAGAATAATTATTGTAACTGTTAAAAGTTGATATTTATTTTAGAATAATAATAGATTTTCCTCAACCCCCTCAGCCTTTCTCCACTCTCCATCTTGTTCCATTCCCTTTTACAATGGTATAGATGATTATCCATCCCATAAGGCTTGGCTAGAATGTTGGAAAACCAGTAGAGTTTCTATGCCAATTCTTACTGATACCATTGTAATTTCTTATGACAATTTACTTCTGAGCTAAAATACTCATTACCTTATTTAAGTCTGGCACCTTAGACCACTCAGCCATCCTGACATGACTCGTGACCTTACATTGAGTAGATAATAGGGACTTATCAGTTTACGGTAAAAAAATATTTAACTTTCTGAATACAGCAAAATAAACATCTTATACTCAAGTTTATTTCAAGATAACAACGTATTCATAATAACATTATCTTTCCTTGTAGCCCACCAGATTAGAATAAGATACAATAATTGAAATGAATGCATTTTCTAGTGTTTTTATATTAAAGATAATATATTTACATTTTAAAATAATTATACATTGAAATAAACTCACTCTTCAGTGAATGATTATAATAACAACAGATTTAAAATAAGTGTACTTAGCTTATTTATTTGAATCTGAAATTAAAAGTTCAAAATACATTTCCATAGCTTACTATGGGGTTAGAACCTGATTAACTCATCATAAATTGAAAATGTTGTAAATTGCAATGCATTTAGTACACCTAACTTACAAACCATCATAGCTTAGGTTAGCCTTCTTTAAATGTGTGCAGAACACTTACATAACCTATTATTGGACAAATTTCTTTAATACTGTTGAAAATCTCACGTAATTTAGTCAATACTGTACCAAAAGTGAAAAGAAAAAATGATTGTGTGGCTACAGAATGGCTGTGAGTGTATCAGTTGTTTATCCTTGTGATGGAATTACTGACTGGCAGATGTGGCTCACTGCCACTGCCTGACATCATGGGAGAGAATTTTGCTGAATATTGCTAGCCTGGGAAAAGATTCATATTCAAAGTATGGTTTCTAATCAATGTGTATAGCATTCACAGCACTGTAAGCAGAGGATCGTTTTTACATATAATTAATAGATAAAAGTTCTGAGATAATTAAGGTTTTAGTTTTACCATATCATAATCCTTCTGTTGCTGACATAAATTCTCATTATCATGAGTAAAGAGGAGCTCTCTGAATAAGAAATCTTATGATAAATTCCAGGTTTTTCTGTATTTATTAATCACGGCTAAATATCATATGCTGTCTCAAGATTATAATGAGGGATATGCTCAAGTAAAATGGAGTGGGATGATCTGAAGTAAATTAAAAAAATTCCTCAGGTCAAAATTTCAGATAAAATGTGTCAGAATACAGGTCAGTGTATGATAGTGCAGGTAGATATGAATTATGATATAATTATGCTATTAAAGAAATGAAATGAGGCAGTAGGGATCACAATTTCAAGGCAATCAGGTGCTCCACCTTCACAAACAAACAGATATAAAGAATTCTGCAGTTCCCAAAATCTTCAACTTTGTCAAAAAAGTCAGATACGTATGTACAGGAACCTCTTTGCAAATTAATGTGAGATAAATGCTCTGTTTTAATTTCTCCTCTTATCAGATTCCCTCAAGTATAGGGATGTGATTTCCTAAAGATAATGATGATATTAGAAGTTTATAGAGGTCTTTCAATTTCCACTAACTTTAGTAAGTTCCTCTTCCCATATTGTTCCTACTAGTGCATATGTTCAATTGTGAGAGGTCATGATAAAGTTAGAAACTCTTTGCTCCATGAAATAACCCTTTCCTATTTTTCCCCACCTGTTTCTTTAAACAATACCAGCCAATGCTACTCCTTTCCATTTATCACTGCCTTGATCTCGCTGTAGACTCATTTTATAATCCCAAATATTGTTGAAGTCTGTTGTGTTAAAAATGTATTTAATCTCAACCTTATCCCATACAATGCTTAGTACCAATGATTACCATTTGCCTTTGCAGTGTCAATTAATACATAATTCTACATACATCTACCCAGGACAATAAAGCTAGAATAGTCTGGGTTGCTAGATCATTGGCCTGAATGAGTCCCTATAATGTCCAGTATTGAATCCTTATTCCCTACTTCTAATTTGGTTTTCAACTGAAGTAACGATTACAAATTGCACTCTGAGTATAAGAAGGTAAGACAGTACATTCTTGATCCCAAATGGAGTTATTGATTCTTTTACTAGATCTTGTCTCCCAATTTCATCTTGATCAACTCAGTTGTGAATGGTTTTGTTATACAATCAATTGCTCTAATCTAGGACTCATGCTTATTGTCTCTTTTTCTCTCACCTTCTACATCCAATCAATGATTAAGTCCTTTTGGTTCTGCTTCCAAAATAGATTGAAAATCCATTCCAGTGTTCCCATCCTTGTCCAGGACATTACCTCTTTCTTATTTGGAAATCTTCAAGTGTCTCTTCCTAAATGATCCTCCCATGTCTAGTCTTAGTGCCCACTAATTCATTCTCCACGAAGCACTTATCTTAAAATATAAATGGAATTACCACACACTTTTGTTTACAAACATTCAATGGCTTCCAGTGGCATTTACAATGAAATTCAATAGACTTGTCATGGACTTCAATGCTTACTTCATCTCAAGCACCTCTCCTTTTTATTTTTTATTTTATTTTTTTTACTTATTCCACTTACTTACTCCACTACACTAGTATTCTTCTATTTCCGTGAACATTGCAAGGTCTTCTTTTCTTCAGAGTCTAGAAATCCTTTTATACCCTCTTTCTCTTTCCATTTCCTCATGTGGTGAACTCACCTTTCATTTAAAGCTGCCTTGATCTAATAGTTAAAGCTATCAGATTAAATACCAACTCCTATTCTCATAATTCTATATTTGAGAATATTTTCCTTCATGACATTTATCAAAGATTTATTTTGCGTGTTTCTTTTTTCCCATTAGATATGAAATCAATAAGATAAAAACTTTGTCAGCTCCACCTTTGTGATATAAGCAACCATTTTCTTTTTTTAAATGTTTATTTTGAGAGAGAGGGAGAGACAGAGTCAGACACAGAAGGAGAGAAAGAATCTCAAGCAGGCTCTGTGCTGTCAGTTGACTGACCCACCCAGGCGCCCAAAATTAGTCATTTTCCTAGCACACAGTAAGTTCTTCATTTTTGGAAATAGAAGGAAAGAGAGAGATAGAGAGAGAAGAAGAAGGAGGGAGGTGGGTGGGAAGAGGAAAGACAGGCTAGAAAAAAAATGTGGTTGAGAAACAAACTTTTGAGCTGATATACAATTGATTTTCTAGATAGCAAATATTTACAGGGCATCTGCTACAGTCAGATATTATGGCAGGAACTAGAAAATATTTCTATTTTTGGGGGAGGAACTCTTAATATTACCTTAACAACTTAATGAAATAAATATATCATCGAACAGGTAAACAAAAATAAAGAAAAAAATTGAGCATTTTGTATGTCCAATCATTTTATTCTTTAGTTCAACATTCATTTATATTACCAAAATATTTTACTCATATATTTTTTCTTTTTTTTTTGCCTTTAAAAAATTTTTTTTAATGTTTTATTTATTTTTGAGACAGAGAGAGACAGAGCATGAGAGGGGGAGGGGCAGAGAGACAGGGAGATACAGAATCTGAAGCAGGCTCCAGGCTCCGAGTTGGTCAGCACAGAGCCTGACGCAGGGCTTGAACCCACAAACGCGAGATCATGACCTGAGCTGAAGTCGGAGGCTTAACGACTGAGCCACCCAGGCGTCCCCCCCCATTTTTTTTTTTTTTGCCTTTTTAAAGGCATGCTCTCAGATTCTAATTTTATTGCATTATTCAATCTTTTAATTTTGAGTTCAAACTATGCATAAGAAAACAAATCTGTTTATAATTCTTCAGTTGGTATCATTTTCCTTCATGCAGCATGTTAATTACATGTCTTTGAACTTTATTTGTCCCTAAGCTCTGTCATTTCTGTGAATTTGAAGTCAAGTGTATTTAACTGGCATCGTTTACTTGTATCAATGTGTCTCAAATGCATTTTTTTTCCTTTAACTAACATTTATCTTCAGGGATACCTTCATAAATTAATTCTTGAAGTTTTTGTGTAAACTATGCTGTATTTCAAAGATAAACTCATTAATAAACTTGTTATTTAACTATTTGAAATGGCTAGTGGAAGATCAAACCTATTAATGCTACATAAAGTGTATCAATCTTGAAGACACCTTTCTATGGTGTTTATGTTTTACTTCTGTTTTTCCTGCTCTAATTACCCCCAGAGAACAGTAATTTAGTAAAAGTGAAAGTCATCCATTAGCTTTTAATTAGTACACACACTCCATATTTCATCATCTTTGGCTACCTAAAATAGACAAGAATGTCTAAAAGGAAAAAAAAGTTCTGATACAAACCCCATATTTTCCAAATACATGAAAATAAATGAAATAGTACCTTTCTTTTGCTTCAAGGATTTTAATCTATGAACCCTATATTTTTCTCATCAGATTTTTCACTATTATAAAGATTTAAAAATAATAACTAATTATTAAAAACATCCTATTATAGGGTTTGCTTTTGCACTTCCATTGTTTGAGTTAGGAGTTACTCTAAAGTTAATTAAATGGCTTGTATTATGGACCTAGAGATTTTAAAAAAATGGTCAAAATTGGATATGTGAATATAAAATTATTGAATTTTCTGTTTTAAATAATTATTTAATTCCATTATTTTTCCTTATATCTCTCAAATATTTCAACTATTATGGAGACAATATTTAGTATTTAAATCAGATGATTACTTCAAGAGTAAAAAAATAAACAATTCAAAACCATGCATAATTGGACAATACAATCTTTGGCAAACATATATACAATCGACTGAGAGTTTTAAGGATGACATAATACTGATTTTTATACTATCTTTTCTATCAATCACAAAACAGGTATGTGATGCACTTCTGTGTTCGTCACGGAAAATATGGTACATACATATGTCTATATATAAACCTCAAGGCAAATAAAATCTCAGTGTAGTATGTATAGCAGTGTAGTACGATTCTGTCGTTAATCTTTTAGGCTGTATTTATTATGACTGTTAGGTGTTTAAGCAACTTATTAAACAATATTTTGGGGCAACTAAATGCATTTTAATAATAATTTTATTTGAATACTAAACTGTTAGCTTAATTTATAATTTTTAATGATTCCGTAGATAATTTATTTTGCAAAGTTTGCTTTCCTTAATATATGCTAAAAATAAATTATCATAATACATAAGGGATAAAGTCAAATATTAATTTTGTTATGCTGCTGAATATTCATTTCAAAATTATAACTGATGGCCACATAACTGATAGCAGTGTGTGACACTTTTTTATAAAATCCTACAAGTTGCTTATAAACAGTGACATTAAATTATTAAATAAATATCAGCATCTTCATATTTATTTATGAATTTTACAATAAAAGTTAAAATATACACAATTACTATTCTAATGATAAGCTTTCCAGAAAACTATCATAAACATACAAGAAAATAACAATATCCTTACAATTTAACAATATAATAGTATTCTTAAACCCTAGAGATCATTACATGTAAAAATTTAAACAATAAAGCTTTTATAGAAACCATAGGAAAATTCGTTAGCAACTACAGCAAACACAAATATTTATTTTTTTAAAAATATTTATTAAAAAGGACACAAAAAGCCCTAGCCAGACAAGAAACAAGCCTAAATGAGAATTTCTATTCACCAAAAGACACCACTAGGAGAGTACTAAGAAAATCTAACAAATGGTTAAATACGTTATAAATATCCAGTGGAATGACAGTAAATGTTTAACAACCAACTCTCCAGAAGAAAAGATAAAGCCCTATTTTTTAGGGTTGCCAGTGTGTGTGGTGTAAACACTTCTAACATGGCAGAGTTTCAAACTACCAAGCAGCTCCCAAAATTCCTGACACTTTAACAGTTAGCTCTTGTGAATCAGTTTGAGCCAGCTTCATTACAGAGGATTCAATAAGCTTATATGGTATATGGTGTAAGAAAAAAGTATACACAGTATGGTAGAAAAAGGGCAAATCTTAAACATTTCAAAAGGAGAATAACCATATGACAAACAGTCATCACAAATATGACAAATAATCATGAAAAGTGTTTGATGCCATCAACCTTCAAGATATTCAAATTAAAATATTTCTTTAAACACACTAGAATGACAAAAATAGAAGGATGCAAAATCCTAAGTGTTAGTGAGTATATTGAGCAACTCACTCTCACATCCTACTTTGAAAAACCCATATAACCACTTCAGCAGACTATCAGTATCTACTAAAGTAGAACTTTAGTTAGTTTAGTAGATACGCATATCCTATATATCCAACAAATTTCATCCATGTGTTTCCTAAAAGACATGTTCCAGATGTTCATATAACCACTATTCATAAGAACCGAAATCTGTAAGTGACCAGAATGCTTATCAATGGGATGAAGATCATAATTTGGTACATTAACACAGTTGAATACCACACAGCAATGAAAATGAGTGAGTAATGCTGAGAAAAAGAAGCAAAGTAGTAACTACTGTATGACTTCATTAATAGAATGTAAAACAGGAGGTAATCTATCCTTCTATAGGTCAAAACAGCGCTTATGTTCCATGGGGATAGTTACGAGAAGTGCCCTATGTAGTGGACTTCAGAGTACTCTAATGTTCTTTTTCCTTTTCCTTTCTTTTATTTTCTCTTTTCTTTTCTTTTCTTTTCTCTTCTTTTCTTTTCTTTTCTTTCCATGTTGTAAGTGGTGGTTATAAGGGTGTGTTCATTTTGTTACGATTCACTGAGATGGTATATTTAAGATATGAGATGATAAATAATGATTGTACATATTAAAAATATTTTGACATACTTTATATGTCTTGTATGAATATACTTTTATGAATTGACTTGTGAGAAAAGTTCATTTGGATAGATTTGTAAAATATGTTATAACTTAACAATACTTACCAGGAATAAAATTATTGCTCAATGCATATCAAAATAATGTATTTCATAAAAAAAGTGTCTTCCATTACCAACAGAGCCACCTTAGAATAGCAGTGGAATTCCCCTTGCTTCTATGTGACACTTGTCTTTAATAATCATATGTTGAGTGTCTCAAAAAAAAATGTAACCAAGGCATACACCTTACAAAGCCTAGAGCTGGTTATTGCCTACAATCACTTAAAACTTCTTCACGATACATTTCAATAATGCTGTATTACCAAATCAACAACTTTTACTCAATCACTTTTGTGTTTCCAAAGATATCATTTACCCAAAAATATAAAATCTATGACACAAATGCCCATATCATTCACATTTATATATCAGCTATAAGATGATAAAACTTCATCATGTTTAGAATTAAAGAAGAGATAAACTGAACATTCTCTTACTAATCTTATGTTTATGTTTCTTACATTCTGTAGTAGTCAATTATAAATGGAATTCAGATTCACATTTTTAACAAGTATTATTGAGTACAATTAACCAAAGAAATTGACAAATTAATAAGGCCCATAAAATCACCATAGTCATGGGCTATTTCTTATCATTTCCACTTCCATAGTTACATATTTTACTTTCAACTTTATAAAGCTGCAATATCAAGCTTTCATAGAGGAACCCAATTTTGATAAATCTTGACAGGTAATAAAATAAGTTTTCCTTTCAATAACTCATTGCCTCTATTCATTGTCATAAAATAGACCTCACTATAAAAAATTTTAAAATATAAAATTGTCATTCTTGTCCAAAGAAATTTTTGTAGTGGTATAAATCTTACTTTTCTGAACAATGCCTTCAAATTCACTTAGAACCTATCAGAGACTATTTCAAATGACTGTATTACTATAATCTACCCAAGGACATAAACATTTGATAGAAAGTATCACGTATCAACATTTTCATAAAAGTATGGTAAAGTATCAAGGGAGCTATGCAAATTACCCTTATATTTACAGTATACTATCAAACAGGGATAATAAAGGAGAAAAACTCAAAACTTGAATATATTATATTCTTACCATAAGCTCACAGGTTAGGAATTCAGAGAAAAAGTTCACCACCCTGAGACCTAGAAAAGCATAACCAAAAATATTTCTATCAGCACTGGCATTGCATTTTAATTCAAGCATCACAAAATGTTAAAGAGTGATTCATATTATGAAAAATTTCATATTATGAGTAATTAGTATACATATAATTTGACAATTTTGACTACAATATTTGTCTGAAATAGCATTATCATTACTCAGCTCACATCAAACTATTGTGATTTAAGATTAATTACTCTAACTTGAGCTCCTTAATGCAGGATGACAAACAAGTAGAGAATTATTATTGTCTCCTTTGCTTCTTATGGGACTATGGGTGATGGGCACATCTGCAAGAAATGATTATTTTGCATAGGTTACAGAACCTTCTTAGTTACATTCACTGAAACAGTTTCAAATATATATATACCATACACATATACACACAATATGCATGTGAGCTAGGATACACACATATACAAATTAGTTATGATACTAACAGTCCTACATTTATCTTTGTTTATTTATTTAAATCAGGGATAATATATAACTTTCCATGTATATAAATATCCAATATTTGTAATTATATATAATATATATCTAATCATAATTTAAAGGCTGTATAGTACTCCATAGTTTATTACATACCTTAAATTATTTAAGTTATTTCATTTAACAAAAACAGTTTATAATATTGATTAATATTGTCATCTTTAAATTGAGCCATTTAGTTACCATCACATGTAACAATATTTAAAAGTAAATGTGGAGCAGAGGGAGGGGCATGATGGAGGACAAATAGGGAGTTCCATACTTCCTGCCCGCATCTCTCAAATAAAGAAGGGCTGAAGCCAAAGGACTCTGAACCACAAGAGTCTGGGAAGAAAAGAGACAGAATAGACTAAGAAGACAGCCACATAGGGTTTTCGGAGAGAGATCATATCTCTAACTGCAGATGGGTGCCCCAGTCCCAGAAATACCCTCTGGAACAGAGGCTAGGCAGGGATGCATTTGGCACCAGGAGGAACCAGTCCCCTACTCGATCCCCTGCTAGGAAGTGCCCTGGCTTGCCGGATTACATTTTGGGTAGTATCATTGATGCGAACCGAGTAATATCTGGAAACGAGGCTGGGTGCGGGACATAGAACATGGCCCACCTTGGCTGCGCCTCCGGCACAATGAGATTGGACCCAAAAGAGTGATTTACAATGCCTGGTTCGAGAAGGGACTGGGAAGTTGCCATTTTTCTCCTCACAACCACCAAAGCGGGCCTCAGGGAGCAGCCTGCAGGATCCACAGTGGAGGCGAGACCTCTTACACCAAACCATGCCTATCTGCGCTGGGTAGCTGCTTTGTTACTGGAGCCCAGATAGATGCTCCAGAATCAGGCCCTCTCCAGAGATCAGCACTGACACATTGCCATGATTAACTCTAGATCAATTCTTGCTATTCAGATATATTCTCCCTTATCTCATTTTTATCTCTCCTCTCCTCTGGACCGGGTATTCTGGTTATAGGTTTGCTTAAAGAGGCATATATAATCCATTCTCTTGATGCATGTTCTACACCTCCATCCTTAACTTCCTTTCTCTCTCTGAAATAATCAGACTAAATAGTTTCTCTGGGTAACATTATCTTCGTTTTTTTTTTTTTTTTCTCCTTACCTCCTGCCGTATTCTCCTTTTTCTCTGAGTTAAGCCTTTCAGTCTCTCTGCCTAGTCAATGTTCAATTTTTCTTTCTCCCCATCCCTGCCATTTCTCTCTTTGAATATGCTCTTCCATCAGCACTGCCTTCAACCTGCTCTTTATTTGTAGCTTGGGATTTCTGCTTTTATGCTTTTAGACTGTCCTTTGTCTTTTGTTGGTGCTTTTTTTTTTTCTTTTGGTTTGCTTGTTTGATTTGTTTGTGCCTGTGCGTGCTTTTGTCCCCTGTTTGTCTGTCTGTTTTCCTTTTCAGGGCTACCTCAAGAAACAAGCCAAAATACATGGTGGAGAGTCCCAAATATCACTGCGAGTAGGGAAATAAAATAACCAAAGTCTCAAGAAGTCAGAACAAGGGACATCATTAAAAGAACACTTCCTGAATGGATAGGCCCTGGACAGTCTAAGAGCCTCCTTTAATATAAGTACTCGCAGGTACAGAGTGCATAAAAAGCTTTTAAAACTTACAAGAGACAGAAAGCTGACCAAAATGACAATACGGAATAACTCTCCTCTAAAGAAATTCCGGGAAGAAGTGACAGCTAAAGAATTGGTCAAAACAGATATAAGCAACATAACTGACCAAGAATTTAGACCAATAGTCATAGAATTAAATGCCGGGCTTGAAAAAGGCATGAAAGACACCAGAAACGCTACTGCTACAAAGATTATGGACCTTTAAAACAGTTTTGATGAATTAAAAAATTCTATAGATGAGGTGCATAACAAAATAGAGGTGGCCACTGCACGGATTGATGAAGCAGAGAGGAGAATAGGTGAATTAGAAGACACAATTATAGAAATAGAGGAAGCCGAGAAAAAGAGAGATAAATTGATCCAGGAGCACAAAAGGAGAATTCGAGAACTGAGTGATGCAATCAAATGGAACAATATCCTTATCATAGGAATTCCAAAAGAAGAAGAAGAGACAGAAAGGGGCTGAAGGGGTCCTTGAACAAATTATAGCTGAGGATTTCCCCAATCTGGGGAAGGAAACAGATGTTAAAATCCAAAAGGCACAGAGAACTCCCCTCAGACGTAACTGGAATCAATCTCATGCCTACATGTCATAGTGAAACTGGCAAAATATAAGGATAAAGACAGAATTCTGAAAGCAGCTAGGGATAAAAGGGCCCTAACTTACAGAGGGAGACATATCAGGGTGGTTGCAGACCTATCTACTGAAACTTGGCAGGCCAGAAAGGAATGGCAGGAAATCTTCAATGTGATGAACTGAAAAAATATGCAGTCAAGAATCCTCTATCCAGCAAGTCTGTCATTCAGAATAGAAGGAGAGATAAAGGTTTCCCAAACAAACAAAAATTGAAAGAATTCATCACCACTAAACCAGCCCTACAAGAAATCCTAAGGGGGACTCTATGAGGGAAATATTGCAAGGAACACAATGTACCAGAGACACCACTACAAGCATGAACCCTACAGAGAATATAATAACTCTAAACCCATATTTTTCAATAATAACACTGAATGTAAATGGACTAAATGCTCCAATCAAAAGACATAGGGTAGCAGAATGGATTAAAAAAACAAGATCCATCGGTTTGCTGTCAACAAGAGGCTTATTTTAGACAGAGGACACCTTCAGATTGAAAATGAGGAGATGGAGAAATATCTAGCATGCTACTGGAAGTCAAAAGAAAGCTGGAGTAGCCATACTTACATCAGAGAAACTGGACTTTAAAGATAAGGCAGTACAATGGACGAAGGTCATTATATAATAATCACAGGGTCTATCCATCAGGAAGAGCTAACAATTATAAATGTCTATGCACCGAAATCGGTAGCAGCCAAATACATAAAACAATTAATCACAAACAGAAACAATCTTATTTATAAGAATGTGCTAATTGGAGGGGATTTTAATACTCCACTTATAGCAATGGATAGATCAACTAGACAGAAAATCACTAAAGAAACAATGGACCTGAACGACACATTGGACCAGATGGAACTGACAGATATATTTAGAACTCTACATCCCAAGGCTATGGAATTCACTTTCTTCTCAAGTGCACATGGCGCATTCTCCAAGATAGACCACATACTGGGTCATAAAGCAGCCCTCCATAAATATAAAGGAATTGAGATCATACCATGCATACTTTCAGATCACAATGCTATGAAACTTGAAATCAATCACAGGAAAAAGTCTGGAAAACCTCCAAAAACATGGAGGTTAAAGAACAACTTACTAAAGAATGAACGGGCCAATCAGGAAATTAGAGAAGAAATTAAAAAATGATATGGAAAAAATGAAACTGAAAATGTGACAGTTCAAGCTCTTTGGGATGCAGCAAAGGTAGTCCTAAGAGGAAAATGCATTGCAATCCAGAACTATTTCAAGAAACTAGAAAAAGCACAAATGCATAAAAAGCGCACCTAAAGGAACTGGAAGAAGAGCAGCAAGAGCACCCCAAGCCCAGCAGAAGAAGAAAAATAATAAAGATCAGGGCAGAAATAAACAATGTAGAATCCAAAAAAACAGTTGAACAGATCAATGAAACCAAGAGTTGGTTTTTTGAAAAGGTAAACAAAATTGATAAACCTCTAGCCAGGTTTCTCAAAAAGAAAAGAGACAGCACCCAAATACACAAAATCACAAATGAAAACGGATCTTTTACAACTAAACTCTCAGAAATACAAGCAATTATCAGAAAATACTATGAAAAATTATATGCCAACAAACTGGAAAACTTAGTAGAAATGGACAAATTCCTAAACACACATACACTACCAAAATTCAAATGGGAAAAGATAGAAAATCTGAACAGACCCATCCTCAGTTAAGAAATTAAATCAGTTATCAAAAATCTTCTAACCAGTAAGATCCCTGGGCCAGATGGCTTCCCTGGGGAATTCTACCAGACATTTAAAGCAGAGTTAATACACATTCTTCTCAAGCTATTCCAAAAAATAGAAATAGAAGGAAAACTTCCGGACTCATTCTACGAAGCAAACATCACTTCGATTCCCAATCCAGACTGAGACCCAGCAAAAAAAGAGAACTACAGGCCAATATCCTTGTTGAATACAGATGCAAAAATACTCAACAAAATACTAGCACATCGAATTCAACAACATATAAAAAGAATTATCCACCACGATCAAGTGGGATTCATTCCTGGGTGACAGGGCTGGTTCTATATTCACAAATCAATCAATGTGATACATCACATTAACAAAAGAAAAGATAAAAACCATATGATCCTGTTGATAGATGCAGAAAAAGCATGTGACAAAATATAGCATCCTTCCTTAATAAAAACCCTTGAGAAAGTCAGGATAGAAGGAACTTACTTAAACATCCTAAAAGCCATTTATGAAAAGCCCACAGCTAATATCAACCACATGTGGAAAAACTGAGAGCTTTCCCCCTGAGATCAGGAACACGACAGGGATGTCCACTCTCACCACTGTTGTTTAACATAGTGCTGGAAGTTCTAACATTAGCAATCAGACAACAAAAGGAAATAAAAGGCATCTGAATTGGCAAAGATGAAGTCAAAATTTCACTTTATGTAGATGACATGATACTCTACATGGAAAACCTGACAGATTCCACCAGAAGCCTACTAGAACTGATCCATGAATTCAGCAAAGTTGCAGGGTACAAAATCAATGTATAGAAATTGGTTGCATTTTTATACACCAATAATGAAGCAACAGAAAGAGAAATCAAGAAACTGATCCCATTCACAATTGCACGAGAAACCATAAAATACCTAGGAATAAACCTAACCAAAGATGTATAAGATCTGTATGAT
>CM053568.1:55885163-55944478 GCA_028646485.1 Cryptoprocta ferox | reverse complement strand
TCAGAGCATATTTTTTCTCTCTTCCTTCTTTCTTTCTTTTTTACATTAGTGGTGAGTATACCTTTTCATGCTTCCCCCATCACTTATTCTGCATTTCAATGGCTCAATTCTTCTCATAGTGGCTTATGAGAAAGGTGGTGTACAGGTTGTACAGAAGTGGACATGGGTTTATCATTTTGACAAATCATCTAAGCTTCAATATTTCTTTTATCAAAGTGCTCCCTTCCTTGACATTTAGCTCCTCACAATTCCTAGTACCTAAACCCTCTAAACTGGAGCCCTTGGAACTGACAAACGAGAGTAAGATTATACTACTACCAGGATGATAGCAGTGCTAGACATGCATGGTAAATGTTTTCATCTCCAAAGAACATTGCATTTAACCACATGACAGGTTTTAAGAGTATCATTTAGCATCTGTACCTCCATATAATTAATACTAATCAATACTAATTAGTATATATTTAATACTAATATACCAATATGTATAATATATTAATCATTACATAATTAATAAAATAATATAATTATATATACTGATTATTAATTTATTATATATCAGTATATTATATTAATATAAGTAGCACTACACTTCTAGAATCCTATAAAAGGTGACATTCCCTCAGCACTTATGTGTCAGGAACAATACTGAAAAGTTCCCTTGTATTATCTCACTGAGTCCCATGACAATGTCGTAAATTAAGAATTCACATGATGCCCATTAAGATAGGGAGACTGAGTTTTAGAAGAAACACATATTTAATCCAAGGCCACTCACTCTTTTAGTAAATGTCTGAGTTTGGACTTTAACTGATACTGATTCAAACCTAATGTCCATGCCCTTAACCATGATGTCTTGTGCCCTCTTGGGCCTCTCCAAGGCCCACCAGAAGAACAGTCCTGGGCTTTCCTGGCCAGGTTTTGATGCAATCTTTTCTTTACTATCTACAGTCTTCCCTTCTAGAACTTTATACCATAGACTGATTCTCCTCACTCCTCCAGTTATCTCTATCTCTTTTTATATTCTTATCTTTATTTCTCTGCATTTCATCCTGAATAATTTCATCAAATGTATAGTCTACTATTTTGTTTTCTCTATGCCTTAACTCAAATTCCAATTGTTATAATCCGTATTTCTAGACCTTCTTTGAACTTTTCTCTATATAGCAATAACAAACTAGAAAATTCAACAGAATATATGCTGCCATTCACAACAAAAAATACTATAAAATATCTAGTTCTTAATTGAGTGCAGAATATTTACAGACTTTATGCAGCAAATTGTGACACACTGTCAAAGGTAAAGATGACCTGAATAAATGGAGAGATATATCCTGTTAATGCACACAATAATTTAACATTGTTAATATCACAATTGTGGTATTCATATGAGTGTATGATACACAGACTAATCAAACAAAAAATGGTATCACAGTGGTACAAGAAAACACAGAAACAAGGTGACTTATTTTTCTTTTAAAAAATTCTTTCAATGTTCAGTTTTTTTTTCAATGTTCAGGGAGACTTTCTAGCTGAGTCTTTGTAACACAAATTATTTGAGAAGATGATGAAATTTAAGTTGAAATTGAATAATGGCAGGACAGAGTATAATTGACAAGTTTAGGTGAAATATTTATACCCAAAATGTTTTTTATTTAGATAAATATAATAAACTTTTTCTCTGTGGATACCACTCATAGATCTTACAGATCTCATTCATTCATTCATTCACTCACTCATTCATTGTTTGCCAGTCGACCCCGGTTTTAAGAATTAGGTATAACATGGACAATAAGTGTTCTAGTCTAGTCACTGGAATGTAAACACAGTCATTTATTTCAATGTGAGAAGCATCTAACAGGATCTGTGTCACTGTAGAGGAAGGAGCTATGAACACAGTTTTGCCATCTGTCTGCTTCCTCCTGACAACCAATAGCCCTCCCCTACAAAGAATATCAACTGTTTGATGAGCTCCCTTTAACTATTCTTTCTTCCCTGCTTATCCTCCAGCTGAATCTCATAAGACTTGGCTAGTATTCTACAACAATTATAGCAGAACTATTCATCCTTCTGTTTTCATTCACTGACTGATAACTCAGCTATATAAAAAATTTCCGTTATACTAAAATTTAATGAATAGTCCCTAAGTGTAAGAATATTTTTTCCTTCCTCACAAAATCTGAATTATCTTCCCACATTTTATTGGTCTGTCTTCTCAATAGTGGCTGTGATAAAAATACATTGGCTAGTGATGCTATAGACTCTTTTTTTTCTACTTGTATGTTTCATGATACATTTTGTTATTAGGGTGACATTTTTTAGTCCATTGGTAATGAAACCTGGATATTCTAAGTGAAGAATGGCCCAAAAATATAAGAGAAAGGGCACAATGCTGGAAAAAAAATAAAACAATGAAAACCAATCAATAAATCAAACAAAAAATGGGTATTACCCGGGGAAAATACACTGGGGAAAAGGATTTAATTGTGTGTGTGTGTGTGTGTGTGTGTGTGTGTGTGTGTATGTGTAACTGAGCATTTATTTGTGTGTGTGTATAATTGAGCATTTATAATATTTGAGTTATTATTACTTTTGATAAAATGTTTCATTTAATTATGAGGTTATAAGAAATCAATTTACCCTTAAAGAAACTTGTAATCCAAACTGACACTTAACACTGACATTTGATAATCTTCTGGGAAGTGATGGCTTTGGTATCCACACTCTATTACTAAATCAGGGAGCAATCTGTGGAGTCATATACATACTATATGGTTATTATAAGATTATATGTTCAGTATTTCATCCTAAAATATTACAAAAGCCTGCATGATGTATTACTTTTGAA
Source organism: Cryptoprocta ferox (assembly GCA_028646485.1). Taxonomy (NCBI): domain Eukaryota; kingdom Metazoa; phylum Chordata; class Mammalia; order Carnivora; family Eupleridae; genus Cryptoprocta; species Cryptoprocta ferox. The sequence continues at coordinate 55,941,630 of CM053568.1, read as the reverse complement.
AGGATGAAATTAAGGGTATACAGATCAACAATTCAATGCAAGCTTCTTAAATTCAAATTTCAGACTCTTATTCTTAATACAAGATATCCAGTCACATAAATCTATTGGTTCAGGAAATAATGAGGGACTGCTTCGTGTCAGAAATGTATTAGATGTATTGTTAAATATAACAGACAAAGATCATTGCCCTGGTGGAAGTTGCATTATAGGAAGTGGAACAGAAAGTGAACATGTGATACATGTGAGTAAAGTATATAGTATGTTAGATGGTGCAAAGTGCTAGGGGAAACAAATAGAGGAAGATGAGGGGGGGTTGGAGTCCTTGGGGGGTAAGCATGAAGATTTCAGGGAATAAATAATAATTGGATCTTGGGTCATCATAAATCTGTGGATTCTATATTTCATACAAAAAAAGTAATTTTTATTGATTGAAGATTGGAAGATTAGGGTATATGCACATGGGAATCTCCTTCTGAGAAGATGACCTATTACTTCCATCATACTTTTAAAGAGAAATTATTCCCAAACAAAACAAATGCCTGATATTTTCAACATTTTGTGTTTTCACAAAACTAGATAACATTGTTCACTTCCTTCTACTATCTTTGTTTTTGTTAAAAGTAATTTTGGAAGCTAGACTTTTTGGAAAATATTATGTTATCTTACAAATGTTAATATTAACTTTTAATCTGAAAGTTTTAAGTAATAAAATTAATGATACAAATAATACTGGTTTCTTCTTCTTTAATTGCAGCTCTTTCCAATTTTAAAAATAAAATGGGGGCGCCTGGGTGGCTCAGTCAGTTAAGCCTCATGAACTTGTGGCTCGTGAGTTCGAGCCCCACACTGGGGCTCTGCGCTGACAGCTCAGAGCCTGGAGCCTTGCTTCAGATTCTGTGTCTCCCTCTTCTCTGTTCCTTCCCTGCTCACACTCTGTCTCTCGGTCTCTCTCAAAAATAAATAAACTTAAAAAAAGGAAAAAAAAAGAAAATGGATTTGTAAATATTGAATGTGATCACAATTACTGATCCCACCAATATATTGCATTTTTACTCTTAAACCAATGATCCTGAAAAAACAACAGCATCTAGAAAGTGTTAAGCACATGGTGAAATAATAATCATCAATTCATTCTAAACAACTGTGATTTTATTCTATATAAGATTGCATTGCACTAGTTATTTATATCTATTTTTTTTTCAATTTTTTCATTTAAATTCTAGTTAGTTAACATATAGTGTAATATTTGTTTCAGCGATAGAATTTAGTTTCAGGAGTAGAATTTAGTGATTCATCACTTACACCACCCAGTGCGCATCACAACAAATGCCCTCCTTAATACCCATCACCCAGTTAGCCCATACCCCGGCCCACATCCCCTCCAGCAACCCTCAGTTTATTTTCTATAGTTAAGAGACGTTTATGGTTTACTTCTTTTGTTTCCTTCCCATACGTTCACCCGTTTTGTTTCTTAAATTCCACATATGAGTGAAATCATATGGTATTTGTCATTCTCTGACTTGTTTCACTTAGCATAATACACTGTAGCTCCATCCACATATCCACATATCTGCAAAGGGCTAAATTTCATTCTTTTTGATGGCTTAGTAATATTCCATATTATGTATGTGTTTATATACACATGTACACCACATCTTCTTTATCCATTCATTAGTTGGTGGACATTTCGACTCTCTCCATAGTTTGGATACTATTGATAATGCTGCTGTAAACATCAGTGTGCCTGTACCCCTTCGAATCTTTTTTTTTTTTTAATCTTTTGGGTAAATACCTAGTAGTGCAATTGTTGAATTATAGGGTAGTTCTATTCTTAGTTCTTTCATTGAAGGAAAACTTCTTTCCCCATGTTCTTTCTCTACCTTATCCTTATGACCAGTAATGCCAGTCAACCATTACTGGTTTATTATCTTCCTCCCAATCTATCTCTGTGTGAACATTCAGCTATCTTATATTATATAGTTCTCAATTATGTGAATGATAACTTGTGTTACCCTGGAGAAAATTATTTTTCTAAAGGTCCCTGAATTGGCCTCTATGTGTTTTAAAGATTAGTTTGTACAAAATACATGAGAATAAGAGTAGTAAAAAAAAAAAAAAGATTAGCTTTCTTAAATAATTAATGATCACGTTAATCTGTAAGAACAATGATTAGGTTAAAAGCCTGCAAATATTTGATTAAAGGGGGATTTGGAGAGGCAGTGCACAATGCATAAATGAGACACACTACTATATACGATGCTTCTAGAAGAGCAAACATCATGACTGAATATCTGCTGTGGTCTTGATCACAGTGCCTTTGTTTTGGCCGTGTTAGGCAGGGGTGGACAATGAAATGAATCCCTCCACCCAGCGCACAGGCATGAATAACTGACACTTGGTCAGATAAAAACAAGTATAAACAGGGACCAAACAAACTGAAGAACTCTAAGATGTTTAAGTACCAGGTTTTACACCCAGCTTTGGTGCCCCAAGTTTCAAAACTATCAAAAATAGTAAATAAAGTTTATATAAGTCATGCTAAGCTATAAAATATATGTAGATTTCAAAACCTTTAGGAAGAGTAAATATTTGTTAACTACTTTTGTTTATCATAAATTACAACTGATACCAAACAGGATATGCAAGTGATTTAAAAAGGTATTTTATTTAATGTTTGCTGTAAATCATTTATTTTAACTGAAAATACTATTAGCATTGGTTTGACTTACATAATTTTGCTTTACTTTCTGAAATTTCATTTTTTACTGGGGAACATAAAGGTGTATTCACTAAGAGTTGATCCCCAATTTTTCAGTCATTAGCACTAAAACTGAAAGAACTATATTACCTCATAAATGCTGTAAATATACAGCACCATCTCAGTGACAAATCATTAACTGTAGGTATAAAGCCATGATTAAACAATCTAAATGCATCCAGTAATTCAATACTGTTTCAGTGAGAAATATCATGGAAATACAGAACAAATTTAAATGTGTTTCTTTTAATTCATTAAGACATGATAGGAACAATCTTAATAATCAAATTACATTTATCAAATTCAATTAAGAGTCTAGTTAAGCAAGGGTGTATTCAGATTTTGTGAGGGAATGTTTGTTCTTTGTCATTTAAATGATTTATATATGAGAGATCAGTGAAATTTTAATTCTATAACAAATTAATTTATTTGTGTGTCTTAGAATGAATGCTTTCTGTTAAAGAAAGATATTCTTCATTTAGTATAAGAAATCTTTTCAATTTAAAAACTAACGATGAAAATTCATTATGTTCCATTAAAGTGTGCTTCGAACAGGCAATTTTGCACCGGTCCCTCCCCTAATTACATTCATTTCCTTAAACTGTATCTCCTTCTAACAGCTTATTATATTTAGAAATTTAAATCATGCCTATACATATGAATGGCAAATGTTCAAGAGCATATGTTTAAAAAAAGTCAAATATGATCCATTTCCATGCCAAAAACATTTACATTCCCAGTCTTTAATCACATTGTGAAGTTCTTCAGGGTACTACCAAATGAATGTAACATAGCAGAACATTTGGTGACCAAGAAATACATGTAAGTCACAGAAAAATGCAGATTCCAAAAGAAAATAGAACAAAAATTAAGTCAATATGGAGAGGTAGATTTTATCACTGTCTTATAAAACTTCACATTTTTTAACCAGATGTTGTCCCTGATATTATGTAGGTAAAAATCTAATGAGCAAGAGCTTATTTTTCAACTGTGAAATATATATTAGCAAACTCAGATTTTTTTAAAAAAATCTCTTTGAATAGAACTCTTACAACATTCTACTATATCTGAGAAAACACTTCTTTCCCTTTTGCCCAGTATTTTCACAAAATTTATACACTGGAACCTTACCCTAACAATATCCTGACTTTTTATGGAAATTGTTCATTAGACAATGTGTTATACTACAGCACTTGCCACACTGCAATAATGGTTAGAAAATTAATTTTCAGTGGCTACTACATATTAAGCACTATGCTATGGTTGAAAATGTTCAATACATATGAGCCATTTAAATTTTTTGCTTAGATCTGTCTGGTCCCTGACCTATATTATCTATGTCAATGGAAGCTGTGAATTCTTCACATGGACAAATAAGTTAGGAAATAAGCCTAGTAAAAATCTGTAGCATCTGTTCCTCCCTGTATTGTCATTATCTTATGAATATATTGTTGGCATTTTGTTTGTGTGCATTTTCTAAAACCTGATTCCAGATAAGAAATATTTTCTGTACTGTTTGGTTTGCAAATGACTCAGACTTTAGCATGGAGGCAAAAAGGAAACACTGTAAATGTATAATCAGGAAAAGGATGTGATGAAATTTGTGTTTTTGACCATCAATACAGAGAATGAACTGGAAAGAGTTGAAACTGGTGTCAGGGAGTCAGGGTGTCAGGGAGAAGAATTAGGATGTAAGGGCAATGATACAAGGGCAGGAACTCTATGCAAAAATCCTTTGTAAACTTCAAAGTCCTTACAAATGTTACTTATTATTATTAGTGCGATTAATTCTCCTAGTAATTAAACCTCCTTGGATTAGGAGCAAGAATGGGCTGCATTAGACAGATTTCCTGACATAATGGGGCTTGTCATAATGAGACTCCTTTATGTTATAAGTAAAGGCCAAAGTGCAAAACTAAGCTGAAGCCTGTTTTGCACTACAATGCCCAGCTGTCTATTTAAATAACTCTTCTGTTAAAAAGGAATCCCTTATTATATTAACGTCTATTGGTACTACAGAAAACTATCTCAAACTGTTCCACTAGTCTGTTTTAAGAGCAGTCTTCCCGTGATGACCCAGAATGAATTTTCCTAAATGTAACCTAATTTAAATGGCATATAAATCTCCAATTTGCCATTTGCTATGTAGATACCATAAGCACTCTAATAAGAAAATGTAGGTGTCATTACACTTGGTCAAATTTACTATTAAATGACTAGCTAATAGACTTGGAAAATTTTACATCCTTTATCAATGGAGATGTCATTAAAAATAGACCCTGGAGCTATTTCCTGAATTTCATTCTAAAATCAAAGCACATTACCATGATCTGGTTCCATCTCATTATAATTAGTTTGGTCTCAATACAACAGCAATTCCTTTAAAGCTATTGTATGATAGAATGAAATCTGGGGATTTTTTTAAACTACAAATAGCATTCAGTTATATCCTTCCTCTAGCCGTGCCTGTTCCTATATCCTCCATTAATAAATTGGTGCATCACGTGGCTAGGATGAATCTTCCCTGGTGTTTGAGGAGTTATGGTCCTCCTCTTGATAATGTCTCTTAATCTTAGAAAAAATGTTATGAACTTATAGGTTAAGCAAAAGAATTTCTGATCATAAAAAATTTAGGAAAAAAGTCCTAACACCCCTGAATTACAGCCTTCAGAAAGGAGCCTTTATTATGTATTTACAATATCTACTATCTGGGGTAACATATATCCCTATAAAGAAAGTTATCAGACATCAGACAAACAACTGAAGCCCTTATTAAAACAGTAGATTGAAGTATACAAAGAAATTTCTTAAAACCCAAGACAATAACTGATTGACAAGCCCACACAGATTATGTCTAAGCATTCCCTAAACACATAGATTATGTCTAAGCATCCTCAGCAGGCTTTACTTTAAGTGCTGTTCTTCCATGTTTAAGGTAGACTGAACTATCTGGAAAATTCATTTTGGTGGAGAAATCTGACTCCTTGACACTGCTATGAAAGATGTGTTTCCGCCATATCATAAGGTAGCATAGTGCAGCATTATTGGTATAGTGGTGAGGAGAGCTGCCTTTCACATGGCAACATAATTCATAGGAATTTATCCTCAAATGAAAACTCCCTAATGCAAAGCAGATGACTGATAACACCCTTTATACAAACTGAATGCAATGATTTATCACTTATGCATACTAAAACCCTTTAAAAGTAAAGGGAAGCAAAGTTGGCTGCCACAAAACATGCCACTTTGGCATGCGGACTGTTTTGAGCTGAAGGCAATCAAGATCCAGTGGATTCAAAGAGCTTTACCTCTCCCTTAATTGTCTCTGAGAATTTAGAGGGTCTGGTCCAAGAAGAGAGGTACCACCAGAGTATATCCACAAAGAGTATAGGGTAGGTGTAGCAAACTAAGAAGAATTCAGCAAGACATGTTTGTTCAAAATCCTCTCTGTGTCCCACTGTCTCTGCAGGGCATGACAAACATCTGTTTACCAAACATTTACTCTTACCATCTTTCTGTTAAGTGTCTTCCTTCCTTTTGGAGCCCCAGATCCCCACTCCCTAACACCTTAGCTCAGGATGACATATAAACCTCAATTGCCTGTCATGAAGCTTTTCATGTCTTTGTGGGGCTCCCACAAGTACAAAGTTAAATGTTTTTTCCTGTTATCTTTTTAATATCAATCTAATTAATAGACCAACCAAAATAATCCAGAAGGGTTGAGAAAAAAATTCCTCCCCTACAAAAGCAAACAGTAGAAGAGTAGCAATGAATTTAGATTGATGGCATAAATGAACAAATCACAAGTAATTCAATCACATTTGAAGCTGGCATCCATCTTGTCAGTTCAGATGAAAGAATGAACAATAGAAGTCATATCGCCCCCAGGCACAGCTGGACTGACCAAGGAAACTGTAGGAACGCATCCCAAATACTTTACACATAGTCAGCACTACCCTAAAGATATAACCACTAGATGTACATAGTGACATTCTTAGCATAAGGAATAAAGATGTTTTTCAGATTCTCTAAATCTCTTGAGGTGGAGGAGACCTTGGGGACTTGATGAAATGGCACCAGACCATCTGCTAGCATAACCTCACAGGCTTCCCATCAACAGTGTCCACCTTCTCAGGAAGTCCTTGCTCCAAATTTTGCCCTTAAAAATCCTCACATACCAACCACTGGGGAGTATGGGACTTTTAAGCATTAGTTCCCTGTTCTCCTGGGTGTTGCCATGCCATTAAGGGTCTATCCTCTTCACTGCAAAAGCTCAGTGTCAGTTTTTATTGGCTTGCTGAGCCTCGACTGGACAAACTCTCACTGGGTTCAGTTACAATTTGATTAAAGCAGCATAAATATACCCTCTCAGTCTTGAAAAGAATGAGGGAGTTCTTGGAGCTTCTAGTCATCAGGTGAATCCTGAAGATTCCTCATGTGAATAAAAGGCCAGCTTGGCAAAATGAACAGACTATTTTGAAGACTTAGATAAAATATGGGTTAGAATCAGACTTGACTGCCTACCAGGCAAACATCTAACCATAATGGCCCTCAGAGAGGTTAAGATTACTGTCTCCTGAATAAAACTGATGAGGTTCAAATACTAGCTCTGCCACTTACTCTTTATTTCCATATCTGAAAAGAGATGTAACAATAGTAGATAGCTCACAGACTGACATAAGGATCAATTAATCAAGTCATGGGAGATACACAATATGTTTTATGGTATGTTGCTTACCAAGAATTACTACAATTTTTGCTGTTGTGGCCATTGCTATATTAAAATAATAATGTATATAAATTTTGATAAATGAGGTAATACATGCAATTTTAAAGCATCTGGAGCATGAAACTGAACCTTATTAATACTCCCTCTTCCTTATGCATTTATCTAAAATATTGTATTAATGGTTTTGAATCAAGGTTGTCCAATAGGCGGCATTTTTTTTCTTTCTTAAAGTTAAGTAGATACTCAAGACAAACATCTCTTTATATACCTCCTTTTCCCATAAAGTAACCAGTGGTCCTTTTCCAGGGGCATCCCTGTCAGAAGACTAATAGGAAAACCACTTGAACCACATAGGTATTCCATGAATAGAATGCAGATGTGTAGAAAAATAAAATGTCATCATTGAGGCTGTTGAGTTGAGCAAACATGGCTTCACAGCATCAATGATATGAAATTATCCTCTAGTTTCTGTGTTTTTAGTATTGCATCTACACAGAATTTCACCCTGTCCTTCGGTGACAGCCGTGGCACAAGAGCTGATAGTATTGAACTTCCTCTATGATTTCCTGCCCAGGGTTTTATTAAGAGTTTTAGATTTTTTAAAATCAATAGAGTCTGTCTGATGCCTTGGAGATTATTCTTTACATTACTTCATAAGAATTACCCCATTCTCATGACTCAGTGGCTTCAGTTTGTAGTCACTAAGGTTTGGTTTGTAGTTTATTCTATTGGTTTGGAAAAAAATCGCTTCCCATTGTTCTAGTTCTTTATTTTCCCTGTCTACTTTCAAGATGCCAGAACAGTATACGTAGTATTCCAAATTCAAGATTTATTATGCATTGCATTTTCTTTAAAAATTAGATTATAGATCCAAGAGTATACATTGCTTAAGAAACAAAAGATTGGATGTGTGATTTGTGTGCATATACTTAATTTCCCTATATTCTCAAGATTACCCATGACATTTATGACTCTACATTGATTTATTATCAAATGAAACTTTAAAAAGCCTAACAATTTAAAAAACAAGCATATATTTAAAATAATAAACAAAATAGAATCATCTGATTGTATATCAATAAGCCTGATGACAATTCAGGTTGAGGGTATTTTTATATACATACATAGAAATTCTAACTCTCTCTTTAAAATTTTTCCTTATGCTATATTTAAAAACAAAGCAAAACAAAAAAACAGAAACAAAACCAAAAAGCCTATGTCAAGAACGGTATAACAAGTGATTATGTGAAAGTTTCATAAGCTTGAACTCTACTTATTGGGAAAACAAATCCAATTGGCTAGTATGCTGTGTTTGGTTGATTAGCATTTTTTCAATTGGGAAATTTTTCTGGGGTGCCTGGCTGGCTCAGCTGGTAAAGCATGCGACTCTTTATCTCAGGGTTGTGTGTTTGAACCCAATATTGGGTGTAGAGATTACTTGAAAAATAAAATATTAGAAGTCATTTTCTAATTTATTTTTTAAAATTTTTTTAATGTTTGTTTATTTTTGAGAGAGTGAAAGAGTGTGAGCAGGGGAGGAGCAGAGAGAGGGAGACACAGAATCTGAAGCAGGCTCCAGGCTCTGAGATGTCAGCACAGAGCCTGTTGTGGGGCTTGAACGCACGAACCACAAGATCATGACCTGAGCCGAAGTCAGACACTTAACCGACTGAGCCACCCAGGTGCCCCTCTAATTTATTAAAAAATAAGAAAAATTAAGCTAACAGTCTTGATTGGCAAAATTAGCTGAAGCTGAATACTGATTGACCCTGTACTCATGGCACATGTTCTCCAAATATCTCTTGCTCCCCTTCTTCCCAGCGTTCTGCATTCATTCACGCTAGTGGGCTAGTCTCTGAACACACTTGTGCTTGGAACCACTGACATAGAGATGTTAAGGGATGATGTGCTAAGATCTGATAATCAAAAATGTGTAATTCTGTAGAGGTAAGGTTAGGAATCCATCAACAGGTTTTATAATGTAGTTTACTTCAATATAATAATAGTCATGATGAAAATGAGAATAATTACTCACTTAGTACTTGAACAACTAAAACATTATGCAGCCATTAAACATGATGGCTTCAAAAAGATTATACGCAAATATAAAAATGATTTGGTTAAATGATAAAACCACAGATCATATAGTTGCAGGTAAATTAGTATTGAGTTATATTACAAAGAGAATTCAAACTAGATACGCACTATCAAGGCACTACTCTCACTGGATGGATTATTACGTATAATCATAGAGGTAAATTGGACCAAGCAAACCAATTCCAGGACCAAAGATTCATATTAATGTATGAATTGCAACTAATTATATTTTCATTGAATTTTTTTAGAACAAATTAGTGAGACCAGTATGCTTCTTTGGAATAGAGGAGAAAAAGTAAAAAAAAAAAGTAATAAAATAATAATTATATGAGTATTGTCTAAAGTTTAAAGTCCAGAGGGAATGGTTGAATACTTGAAACAGACTAAGGATTAGTTAGCACTAGTATTAGTTAGTACTACAGTACTAGTTAAGCAACATTTTTAGTGGTATAATTATTTTTCTGTTAGGTTTTTGGATTTTTCCGTATTTGTATTTTTGTTACAATAAAAGTAACTCATTCTCCGTGTATGTGATTAGAAGGGAGAGAAACAGAAATAAAATACAGCTCACCTATAATCTCACTTTCAACATTTTACTATTATGAGTTTTAATCTTTTTGTTTCATGTCCTTTTACTGCTAAAACATAAGCTATATATGGACCAGGAGCCTTCATTTTTCTCACAAAACATCCAAATACCTACACAGAGCTTACCACAAGTAAAAAAAAAAAAAAAAGTATGCACTTGATAGGTATTGATTGAACATGTATATTCAAAATTGGAGTTCTAGTGTTCTTTTAATTTTGTATCTTGTTTTCATTTAACTTTATATTGTGAGCACCTCTTGTCTTAAGTGTTCTAACAAAATACTTTTTAAAATGGCTACGTGATTGTGCCATAATTTTCATTACTGAATATTTAGATTGTTTCCAAATTATCACTAACACCAAAATGTTTCAGTAAGCATCTTTGCACAGAAAGCTGGTTAGTATAAATATCTGGCATACCAGATAAATACCAGCAGTAACCTAAGTTTTTATGTTGATTATAATTTTTGCAAATTGTATAGGAAAAAATGGTATTTAATTGTTTGGATTTGTAGTTACTTGATTACTGATAATGCTGTATATTTTTGTGTATGTCAGTCAATGATACTATCTTTAAATGGAAATATTATTACTCTAAAAATTTAACAGAAATCCAATGTATAAAATATTTGATCTTATTTAATCTGTATATAGCTATAGAAACATAGACACATATAGCTTTTTGCTATATAATTATATTATTCATTTCACATTAGGTTATATCATGATTTCAAAATGCATCCATACACGCACATACATGTGCATTAATTGTACATTCACTGACATATACATGTATTTCTTATCTGACAACATATGCATATTATTGACTGATGAAGAATTTTTGAAGAATAAAAATACTAACACTGGTAAAGTCATTTTAAGTATACAACATTAACTTCTGGTCTATCTCACATTAAAACTATGTTCATTTTCTCTTTCTTTCTCATGTATACACACACACACACACACACACACATACACACACACCCTTCTGAACTGGAAGAACAATATCTGCCTTAGTAATTCCCTATACGTAAGACTTGATAAATACCCAATTGCTTCACAAAAACCAAAAGATATGTATTTCTGAGAACAAAATAAAAAACTAACATGTTTATTGCAATATACTTTAAGCTTTCAGTTTGAGGGGGCCTCACTTAATGCTATTTTGATGAATTATATATATATAATGTTGATAAATATGTAAATAAATATATACTGGTGTGAAATAAAATTGAATGTATGTTTATTTAACATCCCTTTTTCCATTTTTTTTGACTTAGAGAAATATGTTTAATTATGCATTCCTGCAGGGAGGAAAAATCAGTATTTAAGCTTCTGAAATGAAGTTGGAAAGGTAGACTTGATTGAATGCTCAGACAGAAATAGCACAGCCTAGAAGTATCCTGACTGTTCAAAGAAGCCCTCTGCCTTGCCACCCCAGGACACAAATCTGCTTGCTGCTGGCCATCTTTCAAATTGAGACTCATGTAACCAGTGGCAGATGTGTGTGTTTGGGCTGCAGTGGGATCCATCTGCAGTTTGCACCTGTTGTTTTGCTGGGGCCAGAGTGGAGGTGTGAATGTAAAAACTCAAAGGGCAAGTCAACAGCAAAATTAAGGAAATGGTGTCTCCTCTCACGATCTGTTTCTGCTTTTCTTTCTTTTCTTCCACCTCAAGGGTCAGGATGTTGATGGGATAATAACCCATGGTCAGTGTCAGACAATTATCATAAGCCAGTGATTATCATAATTTTTCACTACAACATCTTAAAGTGGGAAGATGATATAAACAAATTTGAAAGCCATAAAAAGAAAAATATAAAAGGTTCTTCAAAGGCAGCCTCTGCTTGGACAATTTTGATTCATGTTGATATAGGAAACGCTTTGCTGACAACATAAACACTGCTACTGTGTGATTACATATTCATCATTTCATTTTTTTTTTTTTACAAAACATTTGCTTTAAACGTATTTTAAAGAACAACACAGAAGGACATTTTTCGTGATGTTTTTAAATCAGACCTACCGTAGAGCAGTACTTTTCAAACATGACTATGCATAGGAAACCATGTGTTGGTATTGTTTAAGTGCAGATTCTGATTCAGTAGGTCTGGGTTGGAACCTGAGATGTGCCTTTCTAACAGGTTCTCAGATGGTGCTGATGCTGCTGGTCTATGCACTACACTCTGAATAGAAAAGCTACAGATTTTATGTATGAGATTTCTTAGCTTGCAAAATGATTTTAAAAACTGTAAACAGAAATATTTCAACAAATATAAATGAGTATTAAAATGTTTGTAAGTTGATTTACATGGGCAACAGGTGTAACTAATTAAATTAGTGATAAATCTAACAAAAGGTATTTTTTAGACTCTTTAATAATTGTCATGTTAAGCAGTCTTCTACCTTGAGAAAAAAATTGGCTTGAGTTATAATGATAATTGCCTTCAAGATTGTTGTTCATGGGCATGATAGATAGATAAGTGTCCTTTTTTTGACAATCTTTTGTCAACATTTTTCTATTTGATTTTTAAATTTTTTTGATATTTATTTTTGAGAGAGACAGAACATGATGAGCAGGGGAGGGGCAGAGAAAGAGAGGAAGACACAGAATCTGAAGCAGGCTCCAGGCCTTGTCAGCATAGAGCCTGACATGGGGCTCAAACTCACAAAACTCACAAACCATGAGAGCATGACCTGAGCTGAAAATGGATACATAACCAACTAAGCCACACAGGCGCCCTGATTTTTAAATCCTTTGTTTTACAACAGTCTTAAACTCATAGCAAAATTGAGACAGAAGTATAGGGATTTCCATGTACATCATGCCCTGCGATAGGCATAGCCTCTCTCCGATCATCAACGTCACTTACCAGAATGGTATATATACATTTTTTCTTATCAAGGATAAACTTATATGGAAACATCATAATCATCCAAGGTCCATAGATTATATTATGGTTCATTCTTGATGTTTACATTCTATAGATTTGAACAAGTTTATAATAGCATATATCCATTATGATAATATCATAGCATATTTCAGTGTCCTAATGAAAACAAAAACAAACAAAAACTATTCATCTTCTCCCTACAATCCCAGAGACTGCAATTCATCTTTCTGTCGTGGCCACAGTTTTGTCTTTTCTAAAACGTCATATAGTCAGGTTATATAGTATGTGACCTTCCCACATTTGCTTCTTTCACTTGGTAATTTGCATTTAAGTTTCTTCTATGTCTTCTTGTGGATTTATAGCTTATTTTTATTTTAGTACTAAATATTTCCTTGTTTGTAGGTACCACAGTTTATCCATATACCTATCGAAAGACATCTTGTTTCCTTCCAAGTTTTGGCAATTATGGATAAAGCTCCTATAAACATTCATATACAGGTTTTTGTGTGAACATAAGTTTTTAACTCCTTCAGATAAACACTAAAGAGCTGAAATCTTCAAATTATTTCTATGTTACTAATATCTTGGTCTGTTCCAACCATATTGTCTCTTACCTCTTTTATGCTACAAATATGGTTTATGAACTAGCAATATAGGCAATGAATATAAGCTTTTCAGAATCTCGAGTCTCACTCCAGCTAACCTGATAACCAGTGTGAGTCATTCTAATTCCACGTCACTTTGCTATAACATAGATATGCTTAGCAGTTCAACTAAGTTTATGTTTTCAAGGATTTTTAGCTTTCTTCTGGCATTGTGCTCAGCATAGTAACTTTTTATATCATTTTCTCCAAGAAACATGTTTAGGTAATGCGGAAAAAATGAGCCTTATTTTAGAATATATCAAAGAAATATAAAAGACTGTTTAAAGTATATTTCTTTGCAAAACACATTAAATGGGTCATTATTTACATGAAATCTCAAAAAATCATTATGACCTATTGTGCAAATTTTAAATGGACACTGGGCAGGTAAATTATGCTTAAGCAGTTTTCAGAAACTAGATTTTTGAATCAATATATCATAGCATCTCTTTGATGTGCTATTTTGTAATTCATTAAATTATTTTCTGGCACATGCATAGCTATCATGATGCTAATGGGTATTCATATTTAAATTATGAACTAAAGCTACCTTATACCTATATAAGCCAATTTTTCATATCAAAAAGGTTGAAACTGAAAGAGCTATAGAGCAAACACAGTATTTGAACACATTTTTATGGCGTTGTGATTTCTAGATTCTCTCTGTATTTGTTAAGCCAATCTGCTGTATCAGTTATCAATTTATTGCCTTTCAGTTCCAAATGCACCCTTGAATATGGTAAACAACAGAATTTGTTTAAGTAATTCTCCTTTAAAATGTACAGTTAACACTTTCTCAGTAGAGGGCAGGAGGTAGAGACTTCCTACAATTTGCAGCACTAGCCAGGAGGTTCAGCGGTGTGTATATGAGGACATCTGGTAAAGAACTGCTCAGCAGCCACAAGCCCAGGATGCGGTCCTTTGATCTTCCAGCCTTATCGTGGCGATAACATTTCTACAGACAGCCTGGACCCTTCTGACAAGTCCAGCACAGCCTGCATGCAGCCACCTGTGTCCAGAGTTCACACACCAAGTAGTCAGTCCTTCTTCAAAGAGTAAGCTCTGTCAACCTTTCACCCCTGCTGGCAGCCAGATTCCCATTGCATACCCAGCCACCATTTGCCTATCACCTGTTCTTTGTATTATGGAAGGTGGCCTGTTGTTTGCACTGCAGCTCCAGACCACTTCTGATTTGGCCAAACCAGTAGTCATCTCTGCTAACCAAGGGCCAAACTACAGGGGGTCTGAACTCTTTCCAAGTCAATCTTTCTTTGGGAACTTTCTCTCAGCCTTAGGTTCTCACATAGAATTTTTTTATATCTTATAGTTATGTTTATCATAGTTAAAAATTCTTTGTATCAATCTAACCTGCTTTAACCTACTCTGTGGTTTCTGTCTCCTGACTGGAATCAGATAGCTACACTTGCTTCTACAGTTAGAAGTGAAACTTATTCTAGAGATCATTTTGTTATAGTAACGGCTACTATTCATTGTGAACTATCTATGTGTCAGGCTCTTCACAAATAATGATTTCATTTCATCTTCACAGAAATCTTATGAAGTGGGCACTTCATTTTACAAAGGAAGGAACTAAGGCTTATATTTAAAGCAGTTTACTCAGGGGCAAGTCACTGACTCAAGATTTAAAACCAGTCCTCTCTCAGTACTATGATTGTGCTTATTACTACTATCCTAAGTCATAAAAACTTAACCAAAATGCCCACAAAACTACTTTTTTTAATGATTTATAAATATCTTATAAAGGTTTATTATTCAGATAGAACTTAAAATATACCTTTGGAAATCATAACTTTCCACGTTATATTTGAATGGAAGCCATGAATATAAATGGAATCATCTAAGGAGAATGTATAGAAAAAAAAAAGTAAAGAGAGTTGGTTGGAGAAGACTGTGGGAAACACTGCCATTTAAGGAACAGAAGAAAATAAACCTCTAAAGGGAACTTACAATATATAGATACCTCTCTTTTCTTTTTATCAAAGAGTGGACAAAAGGAAGAGAGAATGGGATACTGGAAGCAAAGAGACTTTCAGAAATAAAATGCTGGAGAAAAAACAAGAAGGAGAATGAAAAATATGTGTTTTGGCTTTAGCAACATAGAGGTCAATGGTTAGAAGAGTCAAATTAGTGGGACTAAATTTCATATTATAGTGGGATGAAAGAACAGAAAGTTGAGAAGGTATAAACTTTGAGTAAAACAAGTATTTCAAGCAAGATACTTGGCTGTGGAAAAAGAAGATGACTGCTATAATGACACGTAGGGCCAAGGGGGATTTTGGGTTGTTTGTCATAAGATGAGAGAGACTTGAAGATAGTGAAGTTGAAACATTCTGAGAACTAGATGTTTATGATATAGGAAAAGGGAAATAAATGATAAAATAAAATCCTCAAGGAGACAGGAAGTATAAAAAGGAGGTCTCAAACAGCATATACAGTGGTTGAATTAAATAATTTTTAAAGATTTTTATATCAACTTTGATATGCACTGATTTTGGCACTGATCCTACCTGAATCATACACATATGGAAAAGGGGCACGGAGAGGTAGAGAGATAATTTGTTTTCAATACATAGAGTTAGCTTCATTAACTTTACATGGATTTCCTCAGGTTTAAAGTCCAACTAATAGAAGGTTCCAGTTGTCTGGGAGCTATAAAGTCTTCTTTTGACATTTCTGATTCCTACTGTGTGTGATATTCTCTGGATCCTCTAGGAAGTAGAAACATAGACATGTTTAGACTCGCACAGCCCTACTGCAGAGAAAGAAGGATGCACATATTTCAGAACATAAAAGGATGTGGATAACTACATTCAAGTACACTATAAGTGCCTTAAAGGAAAGAGCTATGTCAAATCACTCTTTTATCCATTAACTATCCTACTCTTTCACACTGGGCAGGTATATAATTAAGACAGTTTGATAACCATATTCATCCTTAACAAGTATATTGGGTCATTTGGCTTCCATAGCATTCTCTATAGAACAGCTGTGTCTATCTGAACTGATCTCTTCCAATTTTAAACTAAACAAACTAAAATATTAAGCCCTCTTTCACTGTGGAGTATTCCAATTGTCACTATATTTCTCATTGTCTTTTAAGTCTCTATTCTCATTCAACCAACTCCTTCCCACCCTCTGTAATTTTCCAATTGACCTTTCCACATAAATTTGAATGCTATGATCTAGCCCACACTGGGATAAGTCTTTTACACAATTTTGACAAAATTAAAGTAAGCCCTAGCTTTAGAAAAACACAGTAATATATGTTAGCTCTTCATTTTCTCCTAATTTTTGAGATTCAAGTGATGCCATAGTGCTTTATCGTTAGCTACATCAGCAGTTATCTTTGCCAAGTGAGGTTGCTAGCTCTTCTAAATGCAAATTAAAAGAGAAGAGAAAAAAAAGGAGCAAAGCATTAGGAGGCAGCAAAGTGATATGGTACATGGCCAACAAGGTAATAGCCTATATTGCACACCAGTGCCCCAGAGATGGGTGGTTATCTTGCCAACAGTGTTAAACTCAAGACACGGTTTCACTTGCATTGATATCTGTGGAAGGCAGGGATGGGGATGCGGGAGGAGATAAAGAACTTGTCACTAAACTGGTACTCAGTGTCCTTCTAACAACCACAGAGGGGGTCTTAATATCTGTGAGAGTCGTCACTGTCCAGGTTGTGAGCATACAAAGAAAGAGGTGTGTAATGCTCATTTCCTCTAACTGTGAACACTTAACACTATTGACAACCAGAAAGAATCTGCAGTGCCCTCTTCATTCGCTAAGGACACTATGACTATATATTATTGAGCAGTGGATATTAGAAGAACAACTCATCATTTTTAGAGTTTTATTTCATGTTCATAAAAACATTTCCATTTTTCTCTTCCTGAAGAGCACCTCTTGAACTGAAACTGCCAGTGACTTTCCACATCCCTCATCCTATTTCATTACAGAAACACTCATAAAGACACAATTTTCTCCTATCAATAAATATGTTTGATGTTCCATAGAAGTTCTATGTAATACATGCAGAACAATGGAGTCAGACTCAAGGATAAATTATTATCAAAACAACTTGAAGCGATGAGTGTGCCTCTGGATGCTCCCTGGTGGATGTGATGCGGGTGTTCAGTAGAAAAGCAGAATGAGCAATAAAACCCATGAGTAATAATCATAAATCCCAAACAGGCATCACCCTTTCTTATGACATTTTTAAACTCCTTGAAAAAGAAGACTATAAGGTGCAATCTGGTTTTAGAGGCATTCTATTTTTCTAATACATTTGGTTTAAGTTTGAAGTGGAGCCTGCCTGGATTAGGTGGCTTTGTCATGCTGTGGACTCAGCTGCAGCTCCATGTGGTTGGCCACAATGTGACCCAAATGCTGCCTGAGCTGCTGGTTGTATTCTGAGCAGACCCTCAGCATTTTCCTAACTTGAGTTTGTTTTATTTTTACATCCTATTTCTATTAAAGCTTCCTCGAATCTCCTAGCCAAAAAGTGTCTCAAAATACAGAATCTAAAGAAATTAAAAAGTGGGGCACACTTGGATGGCTCAGTCAATTGAGTGTCAGCATCTTGATTTTAGCTCAGGTCATGATTCCAGGGTCATGGGATGGAGCCCCATGTCGGACTCTGTGCTAAGTGTGGCTCCTATGTAAGATTCTCTCTCCCTCTGCCCCTCCTCCGTGTGTGTGTGTGTGTGTGTGTGTGTGTGTGTGTGTTCTCTTGCTGTCTTTCACTTTTTGCCTTTCTCATGCTCTCTAAAATAATAAAAAAATACAAAATCTACATGGAAAGTGCTTGGGAACACAGAATACTTTAGTGTGCCTTATTTATAGGATAGGGGACAAGGATGGATGCTTCCCAAAACAGACTTTTAGGTCTACTGTATTCAAGTCTGATTCTGTATGTTTAGCACTCAGTAAATTCAAATTTCGGGGTACTGACTGTCCAGATAAATAGGCTTGTTTTCTGCTTTTCATATTTTATCACATGAAGGCATATATGCCATGAAATCAAGTAGTATATTAAGAACTAGACACATTGTGTGGGAAATACCATATTGGGTATATAGTCTTGATTATATAGAAGTTACATGTTTCTTCCTTTTACTTCTCATTATTTTGTATCACATATTGCACAAATACAACAATAGTACATCTCAAAGGGAAAAATGTACAAATGTGTTGGTCAACCAAAATTCTAGTAATTTATCATGGAATTTTCAATAGGCCACTTTCCATGAACCTCATGCAGGTTCAGTGAATATTATTGAAACTCACTGTCATACAAACTTTGGATATTGGTGGGATATGAGAAAAAAAAAGTTCATAATGTGCATTCTGAGTATTGGTATGATATGTTTACAGTATTCAAATAACAAGGATCCAGTGAAGGATCACCCTACTACAGTATATTTTACATACTGGATAAAGAGATAAGCTCTTCAGGCATCTCAGGGCAGGGATTTTTATTTCTTCTGGACATTCAACTAATTATTCAACAGCTACTATAGTCTGGAAATATTTTAAAGCTCAAGCAACATGTCATTAGCACAGAGCCTCCTGCAGATTTCATGCTACAGAGACAGGTAATATATACATCCTTCTATGGAAATTCAGATAGAGATATCTAATTTGCCACCCTGTGCAGTAAGGAAGGTGAGATGAGGTATCCAGTCAACACACTGAATGGGTCTTGGCAGACCTAGCTATCTCTATAAAGAGGGGAGCTTTATAAATATTAGTATTTGCATATCTATTGCCTTTCACAATTTACCAGCTTATATTCATATAATTCATCTAATATAACGATTATATAAGAGGGAAGACATTATTTTTTATGTTTTTATTGTTATCACTTAATCTGCACATTTATCACCTTAATAACTCCTAAATATTACCTTTAAATGACATTTTTTACTTTCTCAAAGGCTTCATTACACTTCATGCTCTTTGGAAGCATATATACATATATACAAAGTGCCTCTTCTAGTTATAGTGTCCACATATGTGTTGTACACACACACACACACACACACACACACACACAGAATACTATAATGTCCAGGATATAACAGCCACTCATTGAGTGCTGAAGCAATGAATCACTAGATGAATAAATGAATACTGGGGCGCCTGGGTGGTTCAGTCAGTTAAGAATCCAACTTCGGCTCAGGTCATGATCTCACAGCTTGTGGGTTCAAGCTTGCATCGGGCTCTGTGCTGACAGCTCAGAGCCTGGGGTCTGTTTTGCATTCTGTGTCTCTCTCTCTCTCTGCCCATCCCTTGCTCACACTCTGTCTGTCTCTCTCTCTCTCTACAATAAACAATTTAAAAAATGAATACTTTTCATTGTCTTATTTCTATTTGGCACTTTTGAGTATCTATTCAACTAATATATTACTAAATACCCAGCACTGTGCCACACTGTAGGATATAAATGATACAGCAATCAATTAAAGGTTACTCTACAATGTGGTCCAATGATCCACCTGCTGCCATCTGGATGCTTGTTAAAAACTCAAATTCCTGGGCCCAATCCCAGATTTGCCAAATTAGAATCTCATAGATACTGAAATTAGAGAAGAAAGTTGACAATCTTCTTCTGAAAATGTCAATGGATTTAAAAAATAGTCATATTCAAAAGCAGTGTTTCTTACAATCATTCTACAATATTCTTTATATGTTATCTCTCTTAGTAATAGATTGGGTGAAACTAAAAATTACGAGAAATAAAAAACTAAGAACATGTAAGTGAAACTTCAAAACGAAGGTAAATGGTGAACTAGTTTAGTGGGTGTGGGACTTCAAAAGGAATAGCCACTCTTGTGAGAAGTATTGATCCTTAGAGAAAAATCACACAGGAATCAACCAACAAAATGGAGTCATAAATCAAGGGGCAGTTTTTGCCCTTATTTAACCATGGTTATGTAGAAAATGAAAGTAGTTATTCCCAGTAGTAGAAAAAGCAAGTCTTAGTTAATTAAATTATAGGTTGCCATTGGTTTACATTTATATTTAAAAATTATATATTTATTACTCTTCTTTCCCATTTCAGTTACTCCATATTCTAGTAACTAGTGTTTTTAACTATTGTAACTGTTTTGTAACAGTAAGAGTTCAATTTTTGAAGACCTAATCCAGAGTCAAAGAGCCCAGTTTGCTTACTCTCTCACCTGTGTTTCAGTGGGACTGAGACAGTGCTAGCTAGCAAAGAGAACCAGAGTTAAGGGTCTTCCTGCAGTCCTCAGACCTCAAAACTCTGATCATGTTTGTTATAGGCTCAGTTGTTACAGATTAACTGTATAGATTAGTGGAGAAAGTGGGGACTTTAAAGCCAAGAAGAACTATATTTTTTCCTAGCTCTGTTGGTAACTAGTAATGTGGCCTCGGTTTACTTATTATTTGCTTTTCTTTACAATTTAGTCAACAATATTGAAAAATGTTTGCAAGGAAGAAAGATAAATACTTACTGATTTCCTACTGATTAAAAGGGCCAAAAACCAGTATCATTAAATGACTGTTAAATCCACAGTGGTGGCTTTTAGGCCTAGAAAAATAAATCGAATTATTTGAAGTCACTTGAAATCAAATTATTTGAAGGGTGTAGTGTGTTTGGACTTGTCTTGACCCAATTCTTGTCAATATTCTTTCCACTCTGAAACATCCCCTAAGCTTGCAGATGGGTTACAATGGAGTAATAGACAGAACACAGGAGGCTACAGAGAATATGGAAGTGGACAACAAAGAAGAATCACATGCTGTACTTAGCAGATCTCAGGTAGAACAAGAGAAGACTGATGGCCAATGTCCAAGGCTCTGCTGAACTGTGAACACCAAGGACTATCTGTAGCCAGGACGAATCTGTCAGAGTGGCCAGAAGTAGACCTTGGCATTGCAGCACTAGTGGCTGTCAGAGAGCTTCTGCCATTTTTTATCCTTAGCAACTCTGGTTTCCTGACTTGACTCCTCTACAATATCACCACCGCTGAATCTGTAAAGTGGTATTCTGAGCAAATACTTGTTTTTATATTTTATTTTATTTTATTTTATTTTATTTTATTTTATTTTATTTTGGGGTCAGAGAGAGAGAGAGAGAGAGAGAAAGATAGTGAGTGCAAGGGAGGGGCAAAAAAGTGGGCAGAGGATCTGAAGCAGGCTCTGAGCTGTCAGCACAGAGCCCAAAGCAGGGCTAGAACTCACAAACCGTGAGATCATGACCTAAGCGAAAATGAACGCTTAACTGACTGAACCACACAGGTGCCCCCTGACCAAACACTTGTTTGAAAAAAAAGACTTTTTTTAACCAAAATAAATCTTAAAACATAAGAGTTCAGGGTCTGAGGTAGTCACCATTTCGCTTGACCACATGAAATCTCTTAGTTTTATGTATATGGTGTGAGCCACACTAACTAAGAGAGACATAGAACTCACATTCTGTCCATTGGGGGAAGTTTCTTCAAATGCAATGGTAAGGGAGGTTTTATTTGAAGGAATAGCAGAGCAAAGAACAGTTTATTGTAGAGAGAACAGAGTAAAGTGTAGCATGTTGTTGGCTTGTTTAGAGAGCCAGGACTTTGATGGACAGTAATAGAGAGATTTTTCTCCAGAGCTGGGATAGACAGCCTTCTTCTGGAAAGGGCTGGATAGTAAATATTTTTGACTTTGAGAACCATAAGATTTTGTCACAAGTACACAATTTGCCTCTGTATCACAAAAGTAGCCGTCTATGATAGGTAAATAAATGAATACAACTGTGTTCCAATAAGATTTTGTTTGTAAAACTGGCAGAAAGCTAGATTAAGTCTACCAGCCATAGTTTTTCCACCCCTGCTTCAGAATAAAAAAGTTTAAAATGAGAAAATATTCATGTTGTTTCTAGTGCCCCACCCCCACAGCCAGTTTTTCTCATTTTTCATGAAACAAAACCTCTTCCATATAACACAGAAAGTACCTTCATAGGTTAATGCAGTGTGGATAGGATACTAACAATAATGGCTATTTTCATAAAGAAGCTTGAAAAGCAGGCTAAAACCTAAGGCTCTGTCTGATTTTATACCCTGCTGTTCCTCAGCACCTGGCATAGTGCTAAACAACTCATACAGTTTTATAAATTTCTAATAAAGAAAGCCATCCCTATACATGCAAAATCATACTTCAAAACTCCTGGGGAAGGTTTTATCTTAAATGGCTTCAAATATGAAACTCTATTTGTACTTACAGCTGAACTATTTGATTAAAAAGTAAACAAAAACTTAATAGAGAGGGAGGGAGGGAGGGAAGGAAGGAAGGAAGGAAAGAAGGAAGGAAGGAAGGGAGGGAGAAAGACTGGAAGAAAAAGAGGAATTTTCTAAAAATTTTCACAGATGCGTTGAAAAATCATTGATGAGAACCAAGTTTTTATGATTCTTAAGTAGTCTGCATATGATATTTAATTTGAAAATCAAGTCCTATGAGGTAGGGACCCCAATTTTTATTGTAACAGATTTCAAGAGGTAAAATGAAATGACTTATTTAAAATTAATTGTCTAGTAAGTGCCCATATGGACACAAATTCAGAAGTTCTGACTACAAATCCATTTGTGCCTCCATGAAATTTTAACTATATTGATGTGGGTGGAAGGAGATGGAGGTATCCGTGGGAGAAACAAGTTGAATGACAAATTTGACAACATTAAGTATTAATTTAATAGGAAATTGAGCATAATTTGGGAATACTATAAGTCAGACTCAGAACTTTCCAGAATTCAAGAAAAATTAAATTCTCTTTTACAGAAGCAATGCCAAACCCTGTTGTAGACTTTTAGTCAAGTCTTCTTCCTAATTTGTTTGTATTCAATTTATTTGCTATTCATGTTAATAATTTATTATTTGCTACTGTGATGAGAGAGGTAGAGATAAATGAATTCAATTTGAAGAAGGAATTGGTAGCTTTCCCTCCTAAATTCAAAGTCTTGGAGGGAGGATGCTTTGAGAGAATCACTCAAAACAGTTCAAGTGGGTTGCAGCATGGTAGCATTCCATATCTCAGTGGATATCTGATCAGGCAGGGATCTTGTCTCCTCATGGAGCAAATAACAGGGGAAATGAGAATGGGTGAGATCTGACAAAGTGAGCCATGTGCAGGAAGAGGGTGGTTAAGGCTGCTGCCTGACTTTAGTTTCCATCTCCTGGGAAGTAAGGAAGATAGCTCACATGTGTGCTTCATGATCTGGGAGTTATTCTAGGAGGACACTGGGATTGGGGGCTGCAATCTTTCTGGGAGACACAAGCACCAGGGGAGATGCAGCATCAGAAAGTCAGCCTGATGAGGTGGCCTGCTCTCTTACAGGATTCACAAATTCTGAAGGGAACAGAGTTGAAGTGAGCTCCTCCTCTGGGGGACAGGTTGGTGGTTGCCAATCTTTTTCATTTAGGTCATAGACAACTTGCTGGGCATTCATTTTATAGTAAAGGAGAAGAATTCATCCTTCCTGGTTACCTAAGAAGATACTTGCATTTTTCCTGATTTTTCTCCTTTTTCTGACATAGAAGAGAAGACTACTAGAGGCAAATGGTGTCTAAGATTCAGCCTAAGCCCCACGTTCCTCACATCTTCCCTTTCAAGTCACTGAAAATAGAGCACCAGCCTGCAATGAGGAAAAGGAAAGAGGGGACATGAATGGATCTTGAAATTTTAAAATGCACTGATATTAAGTCCAAATATTCAAACTAGAACGTTTTATTAATCTGAAGTGGCTAACGCTTAATGAAATCTGACCAAAATATGCCATTAAAAGAGCTGTTAAAAATGAGGGAGTCAGTATCTAAAATGGGAGGATGATAGTGACTGGAAAATAAAAGCACACCACTGTTATATCCCAAATAGTACCGACTTTTCAATAAACCAAGTTTATGTTATTCACATGTTGCATTTTACTATACTATATTTACATATATGTCTAATGTCTCCAGTGAGACTATACATTTTAAGGTCAGAAATTAGGCTTTGTACGATTTCCCCCATAGAGCCTAAAACACATGTGTAATATGAAAAGTAATCAATAAGTGTTTATTGGTTAAAAAAGAAATTAAATCTAATTAGAATATAAATCATTAAAGAGAGTAATATACAAGAGCAGAAATAGATGCAGAGAAATCCTTTCCATTTACTGTGTCTTTACTGAAAGAGGCAGCTGACTACAAAGAAGCAGATATGACTCTGCCATCATTTTGAAGCAATAAAAGCCTGTTACAAAAGCTTAAGAATGGAACATTTGTAATCACATGGGCAAAGACTTAACTTCCAGTACTGCTCATCTTAGCTGTGTGGTCTTACAGAATTTGCCTCATTTATTACAAAAAGAAAGAGGAGAAGGAAGAGGAAGAGGAGGAGGAGGAGGAGGAGGAGGAGGAGGAGGAGGAGGAGGAGGAGGAGAAGGAGAAGAAGAAGAAGAAGAAGAAAGAGAAGAAGAAGAAGAAGAAGAAGAAGAAGAAGAAGAAGAAGAAGAAGAAGAAGAAGAAGAAGAAGAGACAAAGGCAACACCTGGGTGGCTCAGTCAGTTAAGTGTCCAACTTCAGCTTAGGTCATGATCTACTGGCTTGTGAGTTCAAGCCCCATATCTGGCTCTGTGCCAACAGCTCAGAGCCTGGAGCCTGTTTCAGATTCTGTGTCTCCCTCTCTTTCGCTCTCTGCCCCTCTTCTCTCATTCTCTCTCTCTCTCTCTCTCTCTCTCTCTCTCTCTCTCAAAAATAAATAAGTATTATATATTTGTTTAAAATAAAAAGAAAATCTTGTTAGACTATAATATTTAAATATTTCCCAGGTATAAAAACCTACAAAATCCAAGAAAATTAATATGTAGCAAGATGTACCTGAAGGATTGAGCACAGTCATAGCCTGTACAATCTATACAACAGTTCCTTGTGGCAGGTAACTAATACATTTAGAAAAGTGACAGGAGTTATTCTTTCAAATATAAAGTTTGACTCATTCAGGTTAAAAACAAAGTGCACTTCTCCTTGGCTCACTAAGGTCTCTAACTAGCATCCTTATTTCAAATAATAGAACTTTTCTTCTTTTTCTAAACACAATCTACAAGATTCAGCGGGTTTCAGGCTCGTGTTATGAAATTAAACACAGACCAAGGTTAGCCTCATCCCTAACCTAGCACGGATACAAGCAATGCCATGTAACACAGGCAAAGGAGCAAGCTGTCATCTGTGTATTCCAAGTGCATCTTCTGTCTGTTGTTGATGACACCAGACACAGCAAAGCATAAAAACAATCATCTAAAATTAGCAGGGAGCATCATCCTACAATAGAAAAACAATCAGAGCCTCATTTACACCACAAAAACAAACAACCAGATTCGGCCATTTGCTGGGCAGTTAAAACAAACTTTTAATTATTGGAAAACATAAATAATTGGGAAAGATAAATCATAACACCTCAATAACAGTACAACACTCACACTAATCCTCTGCAAGAAGTTCATCAGAATAATATAAAAACTAAGGTTGATAATGAAAAAAGGGTTTAACAATAAAATGAACTCTTCAGAACATGGCAAATCAATCATTCCAGTACAAAACATGTTAGGAACAAAACAACATGACAAAAAGGAGTTAATAAAATGTTGGCTTACTTCATTTTTTGATTTGACACAATTCTTATTAATGGAGCTCCCCTACCTCTATGTAGGATATAAACCCTGACTTCATGGATGTCACAAGGGGATTCAAAAGAATGCCTGATAAACTCTACAACCAAAAATGAGACAGTTATATAGGTATACATATAATTAGACATAAATTTGTCACTATAGGAGACTAGAAGTTTCTAGAAGACTTGCCAGAAGATGTGACCTTGACCCAGGCACTGATGAATGACAAGGTTTAAAGAATGGGAAAGATTTCATGGAAGGGGAAGAACCAAGAAGCTGAGGGAGTCCTTAGGAAACATGATAAGCTGACCAGATGAGAATGGATGGGAGAAGGGATGGAAATTGGAAAGAAAAGTTCTAGTCAGTGGGTAAGAAAAGTCAGCATCATATTTGCTGAGGAGTTTAAGCTTCATTCTGTAGACGGTAAGGAGTTACCAGAGATCTATCAAAATGTAGATAGCTCCTAGCTTCAGTGGCTGGACCTAAGAATGAAACGGACTTAAAACAGATTACCCAAAAAAAGTGTATAGATTTTACTCAGTATTTTTATACACACATGGCAGAGGTGGGGGGGGGGGCTTCAGAAGGAAAAGGATGATCCAAAAGAGCCATTAGACCAAAAAGATTATATTCCTTTTTAAACAAAGAATAATGAGTCGTGGTGATATGATCGGACAGTGAGGCTTGGGCCAGGGGCAGCTAACTGTGGGATAGAGCTAGGCAATATATGGAGAAGCTAATAGAAGATAAGGGTTATTTTAGTAGGTTTATTTGTACAGGTCAACTCCCAGTCTTCAGTGATAAGAATGTTCTCTTCCTGGTACAGGGAGGGCATCTTCCTCATGGGAAATGTTATGAGCCCTCTTTTCATCACAAGGAAAAGGTCACAGGGACCTCCTTGCAATTTCTGCAATTTCTCAAGTGCCTGCAGTTCAAAATAATCAATATGCCACAGCCCGTATTTGGGGTTGCATGTTCTGAACCCCCTCATAGTTTAAATACTTCCAAATATGCACTGTTTCAAAATAACACAGGTATTAATCTTCTGCATTGCCATTATATAGAAGGTAGAAGGTTCAAATATATTAAGGTAAATACCACTTATTTACAGCTATCAAATGTGAGTAAAACTTAACTCTGTCTTAATGAGCGGTTTCTTCTCTGCTCCCTGAGCCAAATGCAGTTGATGTGATTTCATAATCCATGCTCTAAAAAGTAATATTAATAATTAAAAACATATTCTGAAGGTTGTAGGTTATCTCAAATATAGTGAAAGGGTCAGGGTAAGGCTTGATAATCTCAGAGCAGGAGGAAATCCTTTACACAGACACATTTTTAGGTAAGATCATCTGCTTGAAATTGGGGAAGTTCATTTACCCTAAGAATATTCTCAGAATAATTTATGTTGTCTTCTCCAGTGCAAATCATTAGTATAAGGAGTCTTTACGTACACACATTTGCCACCCAAACAAACATGCACACACACATAACTGAGTCAAAACTGAGAGTCTATGTGGTTAACTTTTCTGCTTTATCTGTCTCTAAAGGAAACATGTTATCTAAATATGAACCTTTATGAGAGGGAGTCTAATCGCATCTTTTTATTTCTTTTTACTTATTTTAAGATTTCTAGGTATTACCAGCCAGTAATATGTTCACACTGATAAAAGCAGCTTTAATTACATGGCAAAAATGTCTAGGTCATAAAAGTAGGATGATGTTCCTTATGGAATTATCATGTGTCAAACCTCTGTTTATATAAGAATGGATGGGTCAGAAACCTAGGCTAATTATACTGAAATTTCTGTGGCTATTACAGTACTTTAAAGTACCTACTATGATGTTTGATAAATAATAGCTAATCAGTAAATGTTAGTTTATTTCCTTCATTTTCTTGATATTGTTAATATAATGTATTATTTAATTAAAATGAATTTCTTCTACTTTTACATATCAGAGGCTCCAATTTCTTGATATTGCCCATTTCCTTTTACTTTGTGTGTGTGTACATGTATGTGCTGTAATGTGAAATTAGCTTCCTATAAACTCTGCTCATGTAGAGATTTTCCCCCTGTTTTGTTCATTGCTGTCTCTTCAGCAACTAGAATCTTTATGGGTATGTAGTTGCTCAATAAATATATGTTGAGCAAATGAAAGAATGGCCTCAAGTACAAAAGTGCTTGTTAAATTTTTAGAGTTCAAAACTGCTTACCAATGGGAGCTCTTAGATCATTACATTTAAAACTTTGAAGAGATAAGAAAATAAAAGGAGAACAAAGCTGTCTAGAATTTAATATGGCTCCGGAATAAAGACACTACTATTTAATTTTGAAATGTCCCCAAACTCATTAAACACACTTATCCTGGTTTTGATGCCTTAATATACCTTTGACCTTCTTATAAGAAATGAGATAGGGAGAAGGGCGGGGGTCATTACTTTCAATGCTAGAAATATCTGCAACTCAAGGATTAAACAATAGATGAGAACAATGATAACAAAAAATACTAATTGTGATCACATAGTGTATCAAAAGCATGCATGTGTGTGTGTGTTTCTGTGATGACTATTTGATCAAACTGTTAATTACTCAAATTCACACAATCGCATATACCATAGGAGGAAGGAAGGAAGTGTCTGATCACATCTTCCCAGGTGAAAATTCATGTTTCATAATACCACCACCAAAATATGAACACATAATAAAATAATATCTTTCACAGCAGTAGTTTCTATCTAGTCAAAATCTAAAAAGTAGTTGATTCCAAAGGCTCAAAAATCAAGATATCTGACTTAAGAGTGGGTTTCTATGATACTGTGATATACCTCATTTGAACGGGTGTAAAGTATATAACATCCCACTGTGTTAATGGGAACTGTACTTACAGTTCCCACAGAGTAGGGATTACATGTTACTTTTATGTTGAGTACTTGTGCTATTTTGAATGTTAGCCACATTGTGGGATAACTAGTTAGAGAGGTAAGATTGTACAAAGTTGTTGGATGAAAAGAGAAGATTTAAAGTGAAATGAGGAAATGTTACATACAGATGAATGGATGGATTAGATGCTGTTTGATGTTTACTAGTATAATGAGTGAATGATATTTAGTATCTCAACAGGAGAACACATTCTTACTATTTTTTTTAAAGGATGGATTAGACCAACTAAATGTTGTCCATCTATTTTTGGGTGCAGAATGACATCTATGGCCATGCAAATTGAAATGCATTATTTTTTCCCTTTTAGATATAATATCACCAACAGAAAATAAGTGAAAAATTTCATGATATATTTGAGGGTGTTATGCTTTTCAATTATATTGAGGGCTTATTATTTGTTACTTATATGTCTTTTAGCAATTTGGTAATGGAAAATTTTGCCCAATGCTGAAATGCTACATTTTTTGTTTGCTTTTTTGGCTATTAGGAAGTGTTTTTGTTTTTGTTTTTGTTTGGCTACGAGTGCCTTGGGGAGTCCATTCTTCCCCCATTGAATGGTCCCAATGTGGGGCTCAATCTCAACAGTGAGATACTGACCTGAGCCAAAATGAAGAGTTGGACACCTAATTGACTTAGCCACTCATGTGCCCCTGAATGCTCCCATACTTAATGATAAGGCCTTGTGCTATCCATGAATACAACTCCTGTCTGGGCACTTAATGATTTCATTTGGACCAAGAGTAATTATTCACCCAAATTCATTGACTTCTGGGAACTGTGATAAGCAGCTTGGTTTGATTTCACAGTGGAGGGAAGACATTCTCTAGGCTTTGGAGCCATTGAGATATTTAAGGAGCATTAATGCAATACCTCTGTAACCTATTATCCTTGTTGCCACTTCCTTTCTGATCCACTCTTACACCTCTTCTGTACAGTCTCGACAAGAACCACATCTCTTGACCAACAGTTACTTCAGCAAGCCAGGGAAGCCAGAAGTCACTGTTGACAGGATATGCTGTCAACATCCTTTCTCTCCAATACACTCCACCCAAACCATAACTGATTCATTTCAAATACTGTCAAGTTCTTCCTCTAAATCGACATCAGTCCACTTCTCTACATTTTCACCACCAATACCCAAATAAAGAATCATCATTACAAAATTCTGTTTTCTCCCTTTCTTTATTTTAGCTTTCATTTACAGCAGTAATAGTAATATTTCTTGACTCTCCACTGTTGTAGGATTCTTCATTTTCCAGTGTGGGGACATTTTTCACATGCCTTTATTTCTGCTTAAAACACCTCCTCGTCTGGTCCTTACTCATTCAAATAATACTCATTTTCTTGCTCTCTGCTTAAGCTTCTTAGGAAAATCTGTCTAGATATCACACTTCCCTGGTAGAGGCCTTCAAAAATAGTAAAAGACTTCACATTTGTAATTTTTTGTTTCTGAAATTGATTAATGTCTGTAGCAGACATTTTGGTTGACTCTCAACATCTGCATAATTTAAATACAGTTTAGAACAATCATAATAATTCCTTCCCTCTTCCCCAATGGTAGATGCAAGGATTTTGATGTGCCCTCTATCTGGCCAGTGAGATGTGAGAAAAAATTTGAAGGGGGACTTCAGGGACTCTTGTATTCACCTATGTGTTGGAGATAAGAGGAAAGACAGTCTTCTTTTTTTCCTCTGGTTATTTTGTATTTGATTATAGTCTCTGAAACTGCAGTAAACCATTTATAATCAGTTTAAAGATGAAGCCAACATCAACACTGGCAGAGTAAAGAGGAAGACTCTGGGTATTTACTGATGTCACTGAGCCTTTAAATTATTTAATCTCAAATTCTTTCCTACATGTACATTAACACATATTAGTTCATTAGAGTTAATAACTCTATCTAGTTATTAATTAGAGGTAATAACTTTCTAATTATTAAACCGCTTTGGTTTGGGATCTGTAGGCAAAAACAGCTTAACTATGTAATGTCTGTCTCGGTCTCTTTGAACAGTATCTATCACTGTTGTTTTTTTTTAATGTTTATTTGAGAGAGAGAGAGAGAGAGAGAGAGAGAGAGAGCGAGTGAAGGGAAGGGGCAGAGAGACAGAATCCCAAGCAGGCTCCATGCTATCAGTGTGAAGCCCAATGTGGGTTCGATCTCAAGAACCATGAGATCATGGCCTGAGCCAAAATCAAGAGTCAGATGTTTAACTGACTGAGCCACCCAGGTGCCCCTCCATGACTGTTTTTACTTGTCATTTTAATACTAGTATCTAGCTTAATATCTGGTATGGAATTTGCATTCATTATTTATTAAACAAATGGATAGATGAATTCCAATAATTTTCTAAAACAAATCCTGAGATAGTTTTTTTGTTTTATTTATTTTTCCCTCCTAGCTTCTGGCTATTCTTATTTTTCATGTGGTCAGTTACTTTTGTTTCTCAAGAGGCATGGTTTCACCTAGTCATTTCCCTATGAATAGGTTATATTTATCTCTCTCCTTTTGAAATATGACAGTTAGTACAAGTCAAAGTCCTTTGGCATTCTTTGGCCATAGAGAAAAATGGATTTATAATTTTCCTCAGTCTATAAAGATCAGTGGTTCATAAATAAAATTGTGTATGAGAGTTTCTGTGAAACCTTTAAAAAAATACATACACCTGTTCAGAATCCTCCTTAAGTCTGGGGTGGTAGATCTAATGTGATTTACATGCAGGCATATTTACTTGTTTAGTGTTCTATGAAGTAATTCTGATATACCTCCGGGGATTAGATTCATTGATCTATACACTAAACCTGTTTAACTTGAATTTGCATTAAAACTTAAGTGATTCTGTGCATTAACTAGTCATCCTAAATATACTGTAGGTTGAAGAATGTTGTCACTTCAAGAATTGACAAGTTGCAGAGAAAAAGAGAAATAGCCTCTGTTATGTAGAATATGAAGAACTAATTATGGATTAATGAAAGAAACCTCTAAGAAGCTAAATTTGTTTGACTATAACGACAAGGCATTTTCAACACTGTTTTCACTATTCTTGGTAACTAAACCTTGTTTAGTCTTAGAGACCTGTCTTGACACTCTCAGTCCATATGATAACGGGTAGGGATAATCAAACCTTGATCAAAAGACAGATGCATGGGATGTTTTTCAAACTGAGAAGACCCCATTCCTTTTGCCAGAATGATCGGCTTAGTGACATATATGTGATCTAAATATAGCCAATGAGTACATTATGGGTTTTGCCATGGAAACTCAAACAGTGGCTGCCACTCTTTTTCTACAGCATTCAAAGTCGAGCCAGTGTGAGATCCTAGGGCACGCGCAGCTATTTCGTGAATTTAGGGAAGATAGCCTGTCTGTAAGCAATGAAGCAGAACTGAGAGACCATGAGAGAGGAACAAGAGCCCAATGACATTGTTTTTGATCTCTATATTCTGCCATGCCTGAAGCCTTTGCACTTTTCATTTAGTTGGGACAATAAATCACTATTTCACTTGATACACTTTATATCAGGTTTTCTGTTACTTGGAACAAAGTCATAACTGGTTGTAACTGATACAGTGAGGAAGAGCTTTTTAATTATTAAACATCCACACAGAAGGGAAATCCATAGAGAGTTTCAAGTTTCTAACCATTAAAAAATTCATATTCTGACATTAGGCAATTACTTGAAAGGGATGATTTAAAATGGAGCAAACGTCAGAATGGTGATTGGTCTTGATGACATTTATGGGGCTGGGAAGCCAAGAGGTGATCCAAGGCAGCAATAAGTCAAAGTGGAGGAAGAAAGAATCTTAAGGGGGTGTCCTTTGGCCCTGACCCATCTGTCTGATTCTGCTATTGCTAGGAGGATGTTGTAAATAATGGATACTTAAAGCAAGCACATTATATGCCAGGCACTGACTGCACTAAGCGATTTGATTTGACTAATCTGGTCTGAGTCAACTTAAGACCAAATCCAAGTGGCTTACTGCCAAAATTGCTCCACGTACCTAACAGGTTGTGATGGTTCACAGAGATAATGCTGGATCAGCAGAAATTATTAATGATTTTGGCAGCTAACACGTTCTGTGAGGTAATAATGAAAACTATAGCTTTAAATAGCTTGGTGGAAAAATGCAATGGGGCAGAAGGGAATTGCAATGGGCTCCCTGAATGGTTCTGTTGATGTTACTGAGCAAATATAACTCCTTGAGTTGTTTTTGTTTCATCAAAATCATGATACTCTCGAGTGTTGGCAAGGAAATATCAGGTAATGAGAATGCAGTGAACATGCCTTTCATCAGCTGAAAATCTTTAATTGTAATTGCAGCATGTAATGGTGTAATTAGTTGTCTAAGTGACAGGATAGGCTCAAATCTTTCCCAGTGTTTTTCAGAAAAGACCATTAAGTTTCCATAAACCTTTCTTCAGATGAGATGATGGGCAGGCAAAGATGGGGAAGGGTTTCAATTTTAACCCCATAAACTGAGAAGCCTCACAATTAGAAATAAGAGGGTTTATGAAAGTAAACATAACAGATTATATGACTATTCATATAACCGATTTCTTAAAAAAAACCACAAAAGTTAAATAATAAGCACCATCTTTTAAACAATTCAAGGTACATATATGTATGTATAGGTATATATGCATCTAGCTAGCTAACTATAGCTCAGAAAGATCAAGGAATGTACTTAGTGTTACATAGCTACTTGGCTGTAGGAGTACACTGTAATTTGCTCCTAGGACAAAATCTCAGTCTGAGACTTTAAAGTACATTTTCTTGACCCTAGAATAAGCTGCCATCAACTCTCTTCAAACTTTTAAAATTCTAGTTCTCAAATTTCTATATGTATAAAAATTATAGAGAAGCTTGCTATAATGTGAATTCTCATCAGATATTTGAATTGGTAGCTTATAGAGGCAACTAAGAAATTTGCAATGTAAACAAATTACCCAGGGAATTTTGAGGCAGGAATTGTTCAGGCCACATAGTCTAGAATGTTTTTTGCAGAACCCTGGTCTAACAGAAGTCTGGGGAATTTTATACAGGAAACCATGCAGCGAGGATTCTAATGATGTCTTGATGACAAAGGACAACATGTAAAATTACAGATTTATACTTAATCAAAACCAGTCACATAGAAAGCTCTAGGCTTTGCAGAATTACATTAAAAAAAGAACACGGGGTCTCTATTACTAAATTCAAATTGTATTTGTAACTCCAGGACTGCTCGGAAAACAGCTTTTTCATCTGTATCTGTTACAGTGGAGAGGATTCTAGAATGAGCAGTTTGAATACAAGAGCATATTTTTCTTCGTGAAGGAAGCAAATAATGCTCTCGGCAACTATGGTTGATGGATGTGATAGTGAATCTTTTCTTTGTGTCTTCGCCTTATAAGATTAATCCTATCCTCTCTTTTAAAGATATTATAGAAACTAGAAAGAAGAATAAAACAAAATCTATTTTTCTAAATTAAAAAGCTTGAAAAGCCTCGCTTCTTTGTCTATCATAATGATATGATTGGATCACTGCCAAATCAGAAGCTATATAAATGATTGTTCTTAGATAATAGTCCCTTTTAGAAAAATATAAAGCTGCTTTCCCCAAAACTCATATCATGAGTTTCCAAACACAATAAATCCTACTTTTCTAAAATAGATGTTTTATTTTGGAACCAATTTTACCTTAATTTTAACCATTGTCTGCTAAAGAATTATATCAATGAAACTCATATGCATTTCAATATTCTACAGCTATTACTATTGTGTTAAATCTACCATCGACTTGGAAATTTTGCTAAAGTCATTAAGTTTAACAGGAAGGTTTATGAATTGCAAGGCTATGTTTTTGAAAATTCTGGTCCCTCAAAGTTTTTTTTTCTTTTAGTAAAAACATGTGAAGTATTCCATTTTATACAAGAAATACAAAAGTGTTGTTGATAATTACTTTTATTCATAGAAATGCTTATATAGATACCTGCCTGGTATAGCAGCAAATGCGTATTGTCATAGCCTTATTCAATCCTCATGAAATTTTGGATTTACCTTGTGTAGAAAAGGAATGGGTTTCAAGTGGTAAAGATTGCTGAAGCCAGGAAGAAAGAGAAGGGAATCTGGGAGCAACAAAACTTTAGGCCAGTAAAGCCTTCTCTGTTAGTTGATTTAAAACAGTAGAAATCTATATGCTCATGGATGACTAATAATACTAGTACAATCTCTGACTCTGTGCTTTGGCTATTCTGCTCTCAGAACGATCATTTTAAAATTATTTGGTGTGAATAAAGATTTATAAGCCAGCTAAAATGACCATCTTTCATTTCAGCTCTGCTGTAATAAAAATAATGAATTAAGGTTTCTGTAGAGCTGGATTTGAAACTTACTCTTCACTGTGGGGACTTTGGCCAATTACTTAACTTCTCTGAGCTTTAGTTTCCTTATCTGTAAAATGGGAATAACAGTATCTATTTCTAAGAATTATTCTAGAGATAAAATGATATAAAATTTGAGAACACCTGGTTCATATTAAGATTTTTTTAATTTGGGAAGGCTAAAATAGACATTAATTTGTTATTGGTGATTTTCTGTTGTTTTTTATGTTGTCTGTGTGTGTGTGTGTGTGTGTGTGTGTGTGTGTTTGCATTATATAAATTATCAGTTTTTTCCACATATTTTTATTTGCTTAAATGAAGTATCAAATAATTAAAACATTATTTATTAACTTTTCAGTATTCTAGCTAAAGGATCTAGGTTGTAATACATTCTAGGATTTTGGGTATCTTCAAGGGGTGCTAAAAGACCATAAATTTTAGAATTAGGCCCACCTGGATTTTCTCCTTTCTTTCCTTCTTTTGATTGATATTTTCTTAATTTTTTCTTATCTCTTTCCCTCCTCTATTTCCTTGAAAATTATGTTCTCTATGCCTAATATTTTAATATTAACCCTTATTACCATTCATATCTTTACCTTTCTCCTGAATAATATAAAGAAAATGGAGTAAAGGGATTTTAATGGTGACATTCCATCAAAATTACAAGCAAATTTTGTACAGCATTTGCATGTATACTGTTCTCCCCCATAAATAAGATACTGTTATTGCTGCTGCTGCTGTTGTTGTTATTTTGTGCTAGTTTAGAATACATTTCATGTTTATTTATACTTAGATACATATTTATAATTAACTCTACTTACCAAGATGCTTTTCATGTTAGACCTTCCATCTGGGACTATATTCATCTGCATAATTTACATATTTAAAATTTCATTTACTCAGGATCTGTTGGTGCTAACTTATAATTTTTGTTGGTATTTCAATGTCTTTCTTTTGTCAGTATTTGAAAGAAGGTTTTACTAGATACTGTTAGAGTAGGAGGTTAGGTAGGTTCCAACAAGATACCAGGAGGTCAGCAACAAGGAAGTCATAGCCAGCCCTGGGGAAGCACAGAGGGCTGTCCTGCCACACTCCACAAGAAGCAGGATCAAACCAGACAGGACCAACATGGCAGATTCCAATGCAGGAAACCCCTGACCACACTAAGGAAAAAAAAAAAAACACACAAAGCCTTGTTTCCCACTCCAAGTAATAAATATCCCACCACCCAGTTAACAACGGCCAATAAGAGATAGTAAACCCAACTCCCAGGGCACACAGACCTCTCTCTTTTGAGCTGGCCCATTCTTATATCCTGAGAGTTTACTACTCATTTTAATAAACTTTCCTGATCATGAGGCTTGTCAACTGTACTGTTTGCCTCTCTTTGAATTCATTCTCATGACAAGCCCAAGAACTTTAGGCAACTCTTTTGGAATGGGTTCAGCAAGCTTCAAGACCCCAGGACCTTGCATAACCTCAGTTCACTCAGCAACAATACAGAATTCTAGGCACAGAATTCTAGGTCGCCAATTTGGGTGTGTGTGTGTGTGTGTGTGTGTGTGTTCCTTAGCACTTTTAAGATACAATTCTAGTGTCTTCCAATTTCCATTGTTGGAAAGTGTTGAAAAATCATTTAACAGAGTAACTATCAGTCATTTGAAAGAAACTTGCCTGTTTCTTCTGGCTACTATTAAGATCTTCTCTTTCTGTTTTTCTGATTTACTTATGTGTCCGGATGTGTGTGCTATTTATCTATTTATTGAGATACACTGTATTTGATACTGCTTCTTTACTTTAAAGTTTGGGTTTAATATGCAATTCCAACGAGAACATTTATACTTAGTTTTGCCAGTCTCATATGTATACCACTAACATGAGACCACTTTAAATTCTTTTTCAAATAGATATAATGTAAATATGGGCCAAACATAAAATTTTGCTTGGGGTCATAAATTCTCATTGGAGACCTATCTCCCCCTTCACCCAATGCCAAGGTCAAGACATAAATTTCCTAACAGGAGCTCTCTGAGCAATGGGTTCATTTCTTATTCACCCTCATTGTGAGAACTGACCTTTAGTCTTGGCTTTATAGAGGACATTTTCTATTAGTCTTCACAACTTGGGCATGCCCTAGATTTTAAATCCTATCTCTCACTCCCTGAAGAAGATTTAACTTAAACTAATTCTACCAATAGATGAGTTTGTTGGTGCTATATGCCAGTGTCACCAGCTAGATGCCAAATCCTTAACTGTACTGCCCACCTGCTTATACTTCAAACTTACTTCAAACTTTGTCACACATTTTGCCCTAAATTCCTCTTTCCATCTTGTCTTTTAATGCAGGCAGGTGGAAACCAATACCACCACTAGAGTGATGAAACCTTCCCAACCAGACCTCCAGGCGGCCCAGACCACTCAGACCAGTTTGAGCTTAACTCCTGAGTCATGCCTGCACTGATGGACCACAGAGTGACCTCTAGAATGACCAGTAACTACTATCACCTCATTATAATACTAAATCTCTGCCCAAGGAGCAGTATAAGCCTCATTTACATAACATAAAATGAGTTTATAGGCATGCTTCCTTAGGGCTCATGTGTGACCTTATGCCCACCTCTACATGCAATGACAGGACCCCCTTTTCAAATATTCATCCTAACCTTAAATGAAAGCTACCCACCCACCCTTCTCCTGGAGTCACAGCTTTGGAAGTTATTCCTTGTGATCTCCTTACTTGCTGCAAACAGATTTTACTTTGTTTGACAACTCCACCTGGTGTAATTTTCATCTGCGACTCACCAAGAACGAAACTCATGTTACTTTGGTTACATTTGTTTGTTGTCGTATAATATTAATACTAAGAATTTTTTTCCACCAAAGCTTTGAATGTTATTAACTCTTTTAGGGAAGACATATGTAACCCAATTTGAAGACCAGCCACACCACTTCCTATGTTCTTATTCTTTGCTGCTGTCACTTTTTCCTTACGTTACTTTTTTCCTATGTCACTTTTCTTATATTACTTGTCTGGAAGACTTTTCCACTATTGAATACAGTTAACGCATTTAATCTAGGTATTTTAAGAATCAAGTCTAAAAATAATACCATCTGCTGAAAAAGATCTACACATAAAAATGTCAAAGCAGTATTTGTGTTAATTAAAAAAATCAAAATCTAAATTTCCAAAAGGTATGTTTGAAAACTTTATAATTATATTGAAAATGATTAACAGAATCATTTTCATGATTCTGAACAGAAGATTCAAAATTAATATAATCACAACTAGTTTTCCAAAATAATGCCAAAATGATGAATAGTTTATCTTTGTGTAGTGCTTCTAAAAGTTATTTTTCTCATCTCTTTCCATCTTTCCATTATATATATATGTATATATATATAATATATAGTGGACTATATATATATTAATAATGGAATATATGACTTAAAATACATTTTAATGAATGGTATCTGTTTAATCGGGGGATTTTAATTATTTAATTATATTGCCTTCTCTTTCAGACAGAGAAATGGGTTTTTTTAAATATAACTTGAGCTTGGACTTGAAGTATAAGTAGTAATTTTTCAGGCAGATAAAGAAGAAAGAGTTTTCCAAAATTGGGTACTGCACATGCAGAAACACATTAAACTCAAGAAGGTGCATTGTTACATATTGTTAGAAGATGTAAAATACGTTGAAGTAGTAATTTCTTAACATGGCAGAGCTGTTTCCAACCTGCTACCTCTACCTGGGGCTGCAATTAGAATACATAGACAGGAGTCCTTTTTCTGCTCTGTATCCACTGAATGGGTACATTAGAATCTCAGAAAATACTTTCATCCTGATTTGCAAACTGAGGAGAGTAATGGCAGATCTGTGTCATAAGAATCCAATAAATAAAATAATGTATCAATACTACTAATATAACAATATTACAAATTTCTCTAGTGTATCACATTTTTCAAAATGCAGTCATATACATACATGTTTAGACAGGAATTTATTCCAATGAATTAATGGAAATTACATATAATTAACCAGAACATAAATAATATTATATATTTATAATTGATTGTATATAATAGAAAATACATTTTATTTGTAAATATACTTATATTAGTAGATATTATTTTCTATGTAAAGATAATATATTTATATAGAGTTCCTTATAAATATGTGATATAAAATTATAAATATGTTTAACTTATAAATTATTATTAAATATTTGTAAACATGAATACATTTTCTATATGTATAGATTATTTATTTATGAGATGATATAATAAATAATACTTCTTCACTAAAAGACTACGGGTTAAGGAGTACTACTTCATTGTAAGGAAACTCAATAAGTAAATGGCGTCTAAAGGAAGACCAAATAATATGTCCATAGTCACTTTTCTAATAACTGGGATAGTTCAGTCTTTTACTTTTTCTATCACCAAAACATTAACTCCTATGTAAATGATACATTGGTACTATATGAGAATAAGCTTTGAAACTTATTATGGTTATATAAAATTCACATTATTTATAACAGCAATGACATACTGATTTTCCAACTTTTAATTATACTTGCTTAAAGACTGCCCTATTACCAATATTCCCTTATCATACTATTTTACTGACTTGGTTTGAAGTCCTTTGTCCCCTCCCTACAGCTCTTGTGTCTGAGTTTTTTGAACTTCCCTGCTCTCACACCAATACTCCAGCCAATAATCTAAGACACAATATGTGAAACGGACCACATTCATGAATATATGTAATGGTGGTTTCCTTTCATATTTTAGACACTTCCCTCCAACTGTATAATAAACTCCTGTGTCTCCTGTTGAAAGAAATTTAGAATGTTTGCAGTTTATTGACATCATAGTCTGGGGAAGTTGATGACTATAGGCTTACTAGGTTCCCTCTAAGTCCTTTATTGCCTAGGTGGAATGAGACAAATACTAAACTCCTTGAAGGTAAATTCAAGGTCTTTTATTTTCTGCTGCTGTACCAAAATACCATAAACTGGGTGGTTTATGAACAACAAAAGTTTCTTTCTCACTGTTCTGGGGGCTGGACAGAACGTCAGCCTGGTAGTTTCTGGTGAGATCCCTCCCATAGTTTCAGACAGCAGACACTGTGTTCTCACATGGTGGAGAGTGGAGCAAGCAAACTCTCTCATGACTCATATAAGAGTACTAGCCTCATTTATGATAGCTCCAAACTTATAATGTCATCTAACCCTAATTACCTCCAGAAGGCCCCCGTCCTAATACCATCACATTGAGGGGTGGGATTTCAACATATGTATTTCAATATTTACTCCATAACACTTTCTATCTCTCTGACCAGAAAAAAAAAATACCACTTTTAAGGTGTTGAATACTTTTTTGCTTAGGTGCATTGCTAGTCACAATTTCTCCCTCATGAGGAAATAAATGTTCAATATGGACTCTATCAAGCTCCTGCCTTCAATTAAAAATTTCCCCATCCTCACATCATACATAAAGACAACACAATGATTTATAGTTAGTAAATGTGGATTTCCTTTAGTAAATTTAGAATATATATATATATATATGTATGTGTATACATATATATGGTGTGCGTGTATATATATATATATATATATATATATATATATATATTTCAAAATGCAAAAGAAAACCCTGTTCCTTTAATTTAGAGAAGCATAAAACAATCAACAGTCTTGAGCTTCCATTATAAATGAGTTTGCTAGTAGGCTGCTTTCCTGTTTTTATAGTTAGAAACTATACAGAAAAGCATGAAAAAAAACTTACTCAAATACCATGTTATAAATTAGTGGAAGGAAGTAGCAATCCAAATAATGGCTCTGAAATGGTTTGCTTACAGAAACCAAGACACCAGTGCTAGAAATGAGTTTTTGGACATTACCAACATTTTACTCTTTGATACACTTATGGGACTTTTTCCCCTTAAGGGATTGGGTATTAAGGACTATTAACTAAGGACACATGGTGTTTGGAGTGATAAAGATAAATTATACTTCTCCTCTTGCTTCTTTATAAAAAACTTGAAATCTATTATTTTCATAAAAGACTTACTTAAATGGTGTTTTTGGTAATTTTTATTATATATGAACTTTTTTGCTTTTGCTTTGATGTAGCTAAGATATTATAGACCTCACTTAGAACATGATGAAAGGAAGGTTAGGGTTACAAAATTGAAACCTTACAAGGCCACTGTCTTAGATCAAAGACATCAGCTGAAAATAATGGCCTGGTTCTGATAATTCAGTCTTATAAAGGAATACACTTTTTATCCAACCCCAGGCTACATTATAATGCTTCTTTGCAATATTATGCAAGTAGGCAGGTAATAGCACTGGAAGATTTTTAATAACCCTATTGTCCCCTAATCTTAATATTTGCAAGAGTGAGAATTTATAAGAATACTAAAATGTGGCATGTATAATTTCATGATGAACAGTAGCATGCTTAATACTCTTCAAAAAATATTAATGCTTGAGATAAGTAATGATTCCAATATGAGCGATGTGTTAATTATATTTATACACATGTCTAAGTATATACTTCCAAATAAATTATACACACAGACACACAAAGTATAAGAAATTCATAATAATACCATATTTAACTGGTAATTACTTATCCATTATAAACACTATTAACCAGAAACAAACAAAAAATAACACGTGAGCATTCCAAATAAATTGTACAAAACTCTCGTTAATGATAACAAATATTATTCATAGCAAAGTTCTCTATCCCCACATTTGGTTATCTACCTTTTGGTCCTCAGCAGGTTAAAATAATCTGATTAGGAGGCTGGCTAGAGACACGTGCAATGGCAAAAGCAAGATATTGTCAACTGAGGTCTGTACACACAAATGTGTAATATGCATGTACACAATAGGCTTGTTGCTAAGTATATAATAAATTATTTACTCCCTTTAACTGAATCTAAAGACATCCCTATAATAACACCTAAGATAAAATTGGTCATAGAAATGACTTTAAAAAATCCTTAAATGATTTCATAAAGTTTGCTTTAAAATGAGGATATTTAGGGGGCACCTGGGTGGCTCAGTCTATTAAGCGGCCAATATCAGCTCAGGTCATGATCTCACAGTTCGTGGGTTCGAGCCCCGCATTGGGCTATGTGCTGACAGCTCAGAGTTTGGAGCCTGCTTCTGACTCTCTGACCCTCCTTGCTCTCTCTCTGACCCTCCTTGCTCACTCCCTGTGTCTCTCTTTCTCAAAAATAAGTAAACATTAATAAAATAAAATAAAATGAGGATATTTACATATGTAAGAATAATGCTTTTGCACAAATAATTAAGTTTTTATTTTTTTTAATGAAACTTGTGTATATATTCTAGTTATCTGAAAAGTTTGCTCAGTCCCTTTGAGATAGGGATACTTATTCAAAATTCTCTAATTTTCCTTATCTTTAAAATGGGGATCATAACACCCACTTTACAACACTGTTCTAAAAACTAAATGATAAAGGGAATGAGAAGACAAGCCACAAACAGGGAAAGACATTTGCAAAAGACATATCTGATAACAACTGTTAA
Organism: Cryptoprocta ferox; assembly: GCA_028646485.1. Classification (NCBI taxonomy): domain Eukaryota; kingdom Metazoa; phylum Chordata; class Mammalia; order Carnivora; family Eupleridae; genus Cryptoprocta; species Cryptoprocta ferox. The sequence continues at coordinate 55,898,382 of CM053568.1, read as the reverse complement.
CTAAAACATTCAAAGATGCCTAAAAACTCAACAATAAGAAAATGAACAACCTTAGTAAAAATTGATAAAGAATCTAAACACTTTATCAAAGCGGGTATAAAATAGAAAATAGGTATATAAAAACGTTCAACATCATATGTTATTAGAGGTTTGTGAATTAAACCAATTAGCTACCTCTACAAATCTATTAGATCGTTGAAAATGCAAAACAATAACAATGACAAGTGAAGATGTGGGGCAACAGAATCTGTATTCGCTGCTGGTGGGAATTCACAATGGTGCAGACACTTTGGAGGATCATTTGGCCATTTTTTTTACACAGGTAAACATATTCTTCCATAAGGTCCAGCAGTTGAACTCCTTAGTATTTATTCAAATGAGTTGAAAACTGTATCCACATATAAACCTGCATGTAACATTTTAAAGCAGCTTTGTTCATAATTTCCGAAATTTAGAAGCAACCAAGATGCCCTTCAGTAGGTGAATAGATACATAAACAGTACGTCCAGACAATGGAATATTATTCTTGTTAAAAATAAATAAACAAACAAGTTATGAAAAGACCTGGAGGAATCTTATATACAAATAACTAAGTGAAGAAAGTCAATGTACTTACTACATTATTCAAACTGCATGACATTCATGGATGTGTAGTGTATATAAGAACTCTGTACTTTCCCCTCAATTCTGTGATGAACCTCAATATTCTCTAAAAAAATAAAGTCTAGTGTATTAAAAAAATGAGAGCAGTTTGCCAAGAATTTAGCACATGTTTGGTGTCTAGTGTGCACTCAATAAATGGCAACTCTGTTGATTAATAATGCTGAATCTCAGAAAACTAGCAGAGAGCCTGAAATATAATAGGTACTTAGAAAATAATTTGTGCAAACAAATGAAATATCTAACTTTTCAGCTGTTTCATGACAATAGAAAAATGAGATAAAGATGATCAACAATAAAAAAATGAAACAAATTACTTATGATTTCAAAGTTCTGCACTCTAGAAAATAACTAACCCAAATTGCACTTTGCTGAGAACTTAATCCTTATTTTTTGGGAGCTATTTTATTATTTTTTAACATGCTACATGGAAGATATTTAGAACACAAAATGACCTAAGACCATAAGGCTTGCCATACTGCTACAAACCAATGGGCCATATCCTCCCTTTGATAGTTGTTGATGCTGTATGCTTTAAAGTAAGGCAAATCCACAAGCCCTCCATAAAGCACTTAATTGGGCAGTGAACTATAATGTGGCAGGACATTTCTTCATAACCTAAGGAGAGGATGGAACCTGATTTCTGTTATATATTTAATCCAGGCAAGTGGAACCCATCTGACTTTCATGCTTAATTTCCTTTTGAATCTTGCCAAATTATTTGCTTCCAGAAGACTTTCAACATTATTTTTCCAACATCATAACAATTCTCGTGCATGTTATAGGTTCTGCTATCTTTTCATTTAATGACAGTAATTTCAGCATTATTTAAAAGAAGCAACCCAACCAAATTAGAATTCCTAGAGCAATGAAAAACCAGGCCCCAAATGTTCATTTTAAAAAATATTGCATTTTAATTTGACATAGGTGGGTATTTGCCTTTCATTTGTTTGTCCTGTTAAGTGCTAACAACATGCCCCAATAACTAAGACTTTTAAAAAACTTCATGAAGAGCTTCAGAGGGAAATCATGTTTTATTTGGGTAATTATCTACTGTTCATTTTTGTTGCTAATAATCATATAACTTTCCCAAAGAAATATCATTTCTTACTTTAAAAAGAAAAATCCAGGGGCATCTGGGTGGCTCAGTCAGTTAAGTTTCTGACTTTGGCTCGAGTCATGATCTTGTGGTCCATGAGTTTGAGCCCTGTGTTAGGCTCTGTTCCGACAGCTTAGAGCCTGGAGCCTGGTTTGGATTCTGTGTCTACCCACACCTCCAGTCGCTCCCCCACTTGCGGTCTCTCTCTGTCTCTCTCAAAAATAAACATTAAAAAGATAAAAATTTAAAAAAAGAAAAATTCAGGGGCACTCGGGTGTCTCAGTCAGTGAAGTGTCTGCCTTCTGATTTGGGCTCAGGTCATGATCTCAGGGTCCTGAGACCAAGGTGTGGAGCCTACTTAAGATTCTCTCTCTGTTTATGCCAATCCCTGCTTGTGCCCTCATGTTCATAGGATCTCTCTCTCAAAAAAACAAAGAAACAAAAAAGCAACAAAGAACAAAAAAAAGAAATCTAAACACTAATATATTAAACAATTTTCCTATATGTAGGGGCCTAAATTAAATATTAAATGTATGCTATATATTTTCACTGTGAGATTGTTCAGATGTTTTATAAAGAATCAATAAGTCAGGCGGAGAAGGACAGATACCATATGTTTTCACTCATAGGTCTAACAGGAGAAACCTAACAGAGGACCATGGGGAGGGGAAGAAGGAAAAATTGTTAGGGAGAGGGAGGGAGACAAATCATGAGAGACTCTTGTATACTGAAAACAAACTGAGGACAGAAGGGGGAGGGGGAAAGGTGAAGGGGGGGCGAAGGTCATGGTGGAGGTCACTTGTGGGGAAGAGCACTGGGTGTTATATGGAAACCAACCTGACAATAAAGTTAAAAAAAAAAAGAATCAAGATAAGCTAGTCCCTTTGTCACTTCTATGCACAACATTTTCTAATTAAGACTCCACGATATGTAAATAATAATTAAAACTAGTTATTTAAAAATACTGTCCATGGGACTCCTGGGTGGCTCAGTCAGTTGGTTGAGTGTCCAACTCTTGATTTTGGCTCAGGTCATAATCTCAGTCCTGAGATCGAGCTTCATGTCAAGCCCCACGATGGGCTCTGTGCTGAGCACAGAGCCTGCTTAAGATTCTCTCTCTCTATCCATCGCCCCATCACATGAGTGTGCTCTCTCTCTCTCTCTCCCTCAAAAATTAAAAAAATAATAAAATAAAAAATGAAATAAATGTACTGTCCAGCAACCAAAACAACAGTACTTTAAAAACCAGTGCCTCAAATGAATTAAACTAACTGTATATTTTTAAAACTGATATATTGTATTCAATATTATCTCACTCTTTTTCAAATGTTTTTCAAATCCTATCTTTTTAATGCTTCAATTTGGAAATGATCTTATTTTCTATGGACAAATAATGGGTTCTCTTTAACAATTCTACTAAGCCATGGTATCATTAGATAACATGGAATGCTTATGGCTTACTTTACCAACACAGAATATGTATACATGGGTTTATTTGTTTACATTTGTCTTTCTCGCAATGCAAACTCCGTGATACAGAAAAAAGATGTCTACCTTGTTTATCACTATTAATCTAGGTTCTTGCCAATAGTATTAGGCATACTCTAAAGTTTGAAGGATAAAAGTGATATGACGTGATTTATGTTTTGATCATCTAAGGTTAAAAGAAAGGAAGCAGGGGAAGAAAGGAAGGAGAGAAAGACAGAAGAAGGGAAGGATGGGGAAAGAAGGGAAAGAGAAAGAAAGCCCCTGTGACAATCAGGAAATTGGAATGTTTGTGTCACCCAAGGTGTTGAACAACTAAGTTATATTGAGGGGTGCATGCTCTGGTGCGATGGTGAATCTATCTGAACTCTCAAGTTCTTGTAGATTTTAAAAGATTTTTAATACTAACTAACAATACACAGATACACACACAAACACACAGCAAAACACACATACAACACATACATAATATCTATATAATTCTTGATCTAACTTAAAGGATATCAATGCCTGATTTTGTAAAAGTAGTCAAATATTGCCACTCTACATAATAAATTATAAAATGGTATTCTTCTCCTTGAGAGTAAAGAACTGTAGCATTCTTAATACTTCACACAGTTATAAAACATCTTGAAAGCCTAGGAAGGTAAGGTCTCAGTTCCAGTATTTCCATATGTTATTGCTGAACCTCCTTATGGAGGATCAAAACAAACCTATTATCTAATTATTATGAAAGTGACATTCAACTCTATGCGTAGTAGAAAAAGAAAATTATTCAAATATATACCTTAGGTAGTTAAATTGGAAAACCGCAGCTGCATTTCCCGAAGGAGTGTAATCATGATTTTATTTGCACCACATTACTGTTACAACAGCAATAGACTTCTCTTTAAAAGAAAACATTCTGTGCTATAAATAAGCAATAACGTATGGAGAAAACCATCAACAAGGATATGAAAGTGGAGTTTTGCTATGGTATTCCTTATTATTTTATACCATATGAAGCAATAGTGTTTTCATCCTCTGTTAAAATATCTGAATAGATCAGTGTGAAAAGGCTGGGAAAATATTTTCAATCACCACTTCAATAGATTCTTTATGTAAGGATGATATGCTCCATACAAAGTAAGATTCCAAAAAGACAAAGCAAAATGTCCAAAATAACTAGACCACACATGTTTACTAAAGATTTGTCCTTTTTTAGAATTACATAAGTTAACCTACAGATAGGATTGTTCCAAGGCATTAAAACCACTTGGATCTTGGTGTCTTTCACATGATGCTCATTGTACTCTACCTTATTCCATAGTTTGCTGTTTACACATCTCTCTCACTTGAATGCAGAGTACTTGAGAACAAAGACTTTTAGTTGTGATCACTTCTACTGAAGTTATTATCATAAGGATCAATACATCTTATCCGCTTTAACCAAGGCAACTATCAAATTTACTTTTTCCTTTTATTTATGAGTTTAGTTATTTTGCAAATAACTCACATACCATAATTCCTATCTAATTTGGGGATATACAAATATCAAAATTTTATATTAAAAAAACAAAAGCCTACATGTGTGTTTATGAATTTAGATATTATAACCAGCAAATGTATAATAATCAAAAGCTCAGAACTGAAATTAAATGTTGGAATGGGTTGATACATTAATCAACTTCTTTCTTTCCATCTCTGCAGTACTCAGCAATATCATGGAAGGGAAATACTTATTCTCAAACACGACTAGGGGCGCCTGAGCGGCTCAGTCAGTTGAGCATCCAACTTTGGTTCAGGTCATGATCTCACGGTTGTGGGTTCAAGCCCCACATCAGGCTCTGTGCTGACAGCTCAGAGCCTGGATCCTGCTTCAGATTCTGTGTCTCCCTCTCTTTCTTCCCCTCCCTGGATCATGCTCTGCTCTCTCTCTCAAAAATAAATAAACATCAAAAAAATTTTTAAACAAAACACGATTAGAAAAATTATGCCAAATAATATATAAAAGTAAACTACAACCATTACAAATATCTATGAATTAATTTACTAAGTATATTAATAAATTTGATTTCATAGCAATAGTTAGGACATAGTTCAATGTAAGCAAAAAAAAGTGACAACATCATCTCAATAAACTAGGTTTTAAAATAAAAATTCAACCCAGATGAGTAGAAACAATTATCTATTTAGCTTCTTTATCTGTCTTCCTATAGATAGCTCAAACATAAGATAAATAGAATTATACTTTTTTTAAGAATTATACTTCAACCCCTAAAAAATCCCTACACCAATATTGCCTATATTAATAAGTGTCACCAATCAGTTTGTGCAAGTAACAAAAATAGCTTTAATAACTGGAATATCTCTCTCTTATTATAATTTCATATCCAAATTACAACTAATACCTGAATTTGATTTTTAATTTATCCACTGGTAAAGTAACAATGAGTGCTTCACAGAACTGTTTTAAATGAGAAGATAGACAAATAGATAGATAGATAAATGATACAGATATATAGATAGATAGCTATTTAGATAGATATCAATACAATATTTCCTATTCTCTTCTAATGGTTTTGATTAATAGTTGTAACAGCTGATTCATACTTTAGATGTTAAAAGCAAAGTTTGATATGCAAAATTAAATTAATTTTGTTACTAGTGTAGTAGCTGGATTTGGGTAATATTGAAGATAAAGTTTTATAAATTTTCTCACAGTTACTCAAGCTTTACAGATACTATATCATGCTATTTCAGTGAAAGACTTTTTATTTACATTACTTCTAATTATACTAATAACTGATATTAAGTAGACTATCTTTGTATATGCATAAAAGCACTTATGTGGTAATAAAAGGGAAACTATATATCTAATGAGAAGACAAGCTATGAACTGTTTGTAGAGTTCCTTATATAGCCTGTGTTTAAAATTAAAATTAAAAAGAAATGAGAGAAGTGTGTGTACTAACCATTAGTATATGCAGAAATGATTGTTGGTAGTGATAACCACCTATGAGCTTAATAATTGCTATTAAAGCATAATTACTGTTACTGACATATAAGAATTATTTTTAAAGAATAGAGTGGGGAGAATCTACTTCTATTATTTCTTTAGCTTTTAAGAATCTCTTCTCTTCTCATATATTAACTGCATTTATGAACTAAGCTAGAATTTAATGCTCATAGAAAACCAGATTTGACATATGTGCTTGGACATACAATTAGACCAGCTCTTTTCCCATTTTAATACTAATACAAGGGCTTCTAATTTAAGCATTCAAACTAAACTGAACCTATAAGGTCTGTCAATTTCATCCACAAAGCTCTTTTGTTAGGCAGTTCCATCCAAAGTTAGACAATTCATTTTACTAGAAAAAGAACTGATCAGTAGAAAAATAAATTGTATCCTTAATGCATGGACAGATCACTGGATTACTGCTAATGTATTACTAGTCAAGCAGAATCTCCTTTTGAAGGAGTCTTGCAGTCCATGTCATAAACTGATTAAAAATCAGTGAACAAGTTCTTTCTACCTTTGTTGTATATTAATGAGAAACCTTCTATCTCAGAAAGCTTTTCTAAACTGGTAACCTTTAGCTTCCTGAAACTAGAGCATATTAGATCTGTGTGAGCACATATAAAACAAGTTTTCCCCATCTGTCTTAAGTATAGAAAATTGTATTTTAAAATTGAATTTATTTCAATTACTTAAAACTTGTTATATACTCAAATTCTTATACACAACCCAGTAATCAGTGTCACTCTTCTCTTTGTGTGTGTATATTTGTATATACTAAGCAGAATTATACAAAAGAATGGACATATAAGAAAGAGAAAGGGTAGGGCTGGTAAAGAAGAAAGGATGGAGGGAGGGACAGAGGGAGAGAGAAAGAATTATTCAGACATTGACAACTATAGAAAATAGTATTCTGACTCAAAAAGGTGAATAGCCAACTTTCCAGTTATGGATAAAAACTGGAAAGAATGAGTTATTTAAAGTCCATAAGTAATTGATAGACTTACAAATGAGATAAAGATTTACAGTATTCATTAATATTTCTATTCAGTCTGTTGTTTGAGCTATATACACTTGAAAAATAGTTGTTAAACAAGATCACATCAGAGTAGAACATTTTTAGTGAGTAGACAAAATAGATTTTTCATTTAGTATAAAAAATATATAAATTGTCACTGTGATAGAACATGGAAGAAGGAGGGATGCCTGACTCGCTCAGTGGGTAGAGCCTGTGACAGTTGATCTCAGTGTTGTGAGTTTGAGCCCCAACAGTGGGTGCAGAGGTTACTTAAAAATAAAATCTTAAAAAAAATGAACATGGAAGAAGGAAAACTACATTGATTGGATTCTTACCATGTTCTAGTAGTCTGGTTTTCTGACTTCTAGGAGATCCTAAGTACTCAATTAGGAGATACTGAGATTCCATGAAGTAAATTATCTTACCCAGAGCCCCTCAGGTACTGGATGGGACAAGGCTTCATACCTAGGTGTCAGGGTGTCAAGGCTCATCCTATTTCAGCTACATTCTCACATCCCTCATGTAACATACCCAGAATTGTGCCCTTTGAATTCATTGTTATCCTTTTTTCCCTAGATTATATTATGGATATTAATATAAATGCCTTCAAATAATCATTTGGTTTTTTAAAGGAAATATTTCTTTCACAGTCCTGAGGTAAACTAGGAACTTTGCCTGTCAAAATTCCAGGGAGCATATTACAGAGATTTGATTGATAATTTGACTGAAGTGATATACCATATTTCAAATGTTTATTTCTTACCTGCTTTAATAGCCAAAATATGTATATTATCTCCAAAACAAGGAAATATATAAAATATGAAGAGCAGGTGCTACGTATGCAAAAAAATAAAATATTTTTGTCAATGACCTGGTATAAGTTTTGTGGAATCGAGTTATTTAATAGTGATCCACATGTCAAATGCGTATACCCTTTGGCACAAAAATTCTACATCTAAGCTTTCATATCAAAGAAATAAATATGTAAGGAGATGGTAATTGAAGCTCTATTCATAACATCAAAAAGAGAGGAAGTAATGAAGTGTTCATTGGTAATGGATTGGCTAATCAGAATATTGCACCTTTGTAAGATGGTATATTGTACAATCTGTCAAAAGGATGATAGAAATACATTTTGATTGACACATGAATATGTCTATGACACAATATAGGGTTATAAAAGCTGTATCAAAAACAAGCTGTATCAAAAACAACAAACACATATACTATGATCCCATTTCTGTAATTTATATCATTTTTCTATCTTTCATAGAGAGAATGTTTGACTTCTAGGATATGGTCTCTCTCTGGTAGGAGTTTGCGTGACTTTTGCTTTTTATTTTGAAAAGTTACAATTTTAAAGTTACACCCAGCTCAATTTTACAAAAATAATGACAATGGTTAAAAAAATTAATAAAATATTACTCCAACTACTCCTACTACTACCAATGAGATGTGCATCTTAAGTCATTGACCTTGTATTTACTCAGTTGACAAACTTTGTTAAATCAGCCTCCACAAGTCTTATTTTTTGGTTTCTATTATTCTAGCTAAGGCTTTCATTTTATTTCAACTATTTCAACTATACCACTACAGTAGTTCCTCATTCTTGTATCTAGTTTCTTTCTTCTTCAGTTATTCCATACATTGTCATTGTAAAAACAAGAGATGATTGAGTTCATCCATCATATTAATCTATCAGAATGATCTAATAGAATGTTAAGACCGATATCAATTTCCCCTTACACCCTATTTTTTCCTTAATTCTTCCCCCTCCCTTTCCATGGATACTGTTGTATCCTGCTGTATATGAATCATCAGCAAAAGGCCTGGGTATGAGTCATTTGAACTACTGATAAACATTTGTATTAGTATCATTAAAAATCAAATAATATGCATCACTTCTTTTTAAACATATTCCATGTTTACCCACAAAGTGCTAACAACACAAAGTCCTTAGCCTGGCCTTTAACATTACTTTATAATCTGATTACTTTATAGCTTGATTTCCTCTTCAGTCCCTTTTCTCCATGTGATCCACTGAAAACTGATTACTCAAGGTGATAAATTCCAACTCACTTTTCCTAAATTCCATAATTTTTTCTCTTATGCCAAATTTTCTTCTTGTACCTCTATCAAAGATCCAAATGTCCATACCCTGTTCAAATTCTATTATTTCCCTATACATTCTGAGATTATTACATTCATAATTAACCTCTCTCATTCTCACGTTCCAATCAGGAACTTTACTTTTCTTATAGTGTTTAACATTATCTTTTTTTATTTTTATTTTTATTTAAAATTTTTTTAACATTTATTTATTGAAAGACAGAGAGAAACAGATCATGAGCAGGGGACGGGCAGAGAGAGAGGGACACACAGAACCAGAAGCAGGCTCTAGGCTCTGAGCTGTCAGCACAGGGCCCGACGCGGGCTCAAACCAACGAACTGTGAGATGATGACCTGAGCGGAAATTGGATGCTCAACCAACTGAGGCACCCAGGCGCCCCAACAGTATCTTTTTTTAAAGATTTTATTTTTAATCTCTACGTCCAACGTGGAGCTTGAACCCACAACCCTGAGATCAAGAGCCACATGCCCTGCAGACTGAGCCAGCATATTGCCCCAGTGTTTAACAGTAATTTAATAAAGTATTGAGTGGGTCTAAGAGCACTGTGGCCAGAACCAGTAAAACTGTCTCCTCTTCACTTACTGGTTTCCATGAATGCCATGAGATAGTGTATATGGATGTATTTCAAAAATTATCCAGTGGCAAAATATGTAAGGAATTATTATTTCAATTATATGCAATAGTAGCATTGTTTACTCTTACAAACTAGTTCTATCTTTAAAGACAAATTCATTTAATAGTCCAGGGATTTTTAGAAGGGATACAAATGCTGGCAGTGAAGACCAGTCACCTACAAGCAATAGCTGGATAATCAGCGAGTTCAGAGTAGTTGGCAAATGCTCAAGAATGTCCAGAAAGTTGGTTTCATTAGCATGCCTCCAAATAATTTGTGCTGCTTATCAAAATGTAGATTTCCAGCATGTCAGCCAGAAATATTTTTTCAGAGGTTTGTGGCAAGCCTGGGGGAATGGAAGTGTGCATTTGATGAAGCATCCCATATGACTTTGCTGCAAGTAGTCTGGGGGGCTCACTTTACAAACAGTCCCTTAGAAATGGAACACTTACAAATATTTCTAAATAAGAATTTATGGCCTAATAGATTATTAGATCAACCTGTAGTAAAACAAAATTCTTATGAAAATGGGCAAATTATTGTCAATTTTCCATTTCAAAATCAGAACTAGACTCATAGATCCTCAAACTCAAATAACAGTTTGTTTTGTCAAAGCTATGTGCTTCTGAATAATACACCCTCAGGTCCCACTCATGGAAAATGGAAGAAGCTCTTAAAACAAGAACTGATTATAAGCACAACTGGTAAAGGAAATGAATTCCAGTGTCATTTTTTCCTTATGCAACACTATTGAATAACCATCTGGACCCGACAATTTATTTCCTGTATGGTCTTCAGCAAGACTTCATATTTCCTCTCTAGAAATAAAACAAGAAATTTCAAAGGATTTTGCTTATTAGTAGAAATTTTTGCTAATTACGGCCTTCAAAGTCTAAATTAGGTCTGATTTGGTTACCCTGAGATATACAATATTAGAGTATATTGTATTAATCCTTAAATGCCTTCTTAATTACCACTGCCTTTTTAGTACATTGTTTATCTCTTTTTCTTCTAAATGGATCCAATTAAATTTTGATTGGCTTTTTTTTCCTCCTGAAATTATAAACTAACTCTTATCTTCTTTGCTTTTAATAGATTTGTTCATTCAGCATAAAGAGAAATTCAGTCATACTAATCATTTTAACTGTAAACTTGGCCCTGTACTTGTTAACACTCTAAAGGTAACTGTACCTATTTACTGTTATTATTATTGTTTCTATTATTATTATTATTATTATTATTTTAAACTCTTAATTAGCTCAGCTAAATGATTTTATTTTCCTCTTAGATTGATAAGATTTTATAAATTCAGGACACCAATGTCAGTAATTGTTCCCATAAAGTTCCTTCACTTTCTCTTGGATCTACTACCTCACAAGAATTCATTTGGGGAGGCAGTATCTCTTTAGGGACCAAACCTAAACTTAAGTTTTGAATTATTAAGTTTTGAATGATATTTTGGTACACATATTTCTTTTAAATTAACTTCCAATGTGTTGCTTTAGTGCAAAATGATAGCGAAGTAGCAAATTAATAGCAGATTTGTTCTCTTTCCCTGTTTTCTACAATGGTGATGAGGGGTAAGTTTAACTTCTACAGTTTCTGACGTGGACGGAACAAAATACAGAGGGATTTTAGTTGTGCAGTTGTACTGTCTCTGATTGGTATGGAATTAGCTGTGGCCCAAGCATAAGTAATCTACTTTCTATCACTAAGGAACTGACATTATAAAAAGAGCCAAAAGATCAAAGTGCTGCAGCAAATGGAGTTCTTAAAACCATATGTGAGTTCTAGAAAAGGAAGGAACTTTTTAAGGTGCCATTTTAAACAAATTTTAAAAATAGAATGCAATTGTAAAGTGTGCTTGAAGTACTGAAAACTGAAGAGTTTTTAACTTGTTAAAATATATTTATCGAACTATCTGAAAATAAACAGTGCTTTAGAGGAACATTTAAAATTCTATAAACTAGGTTTTTATTACATGTTTATGAATTAAACTTAAATTTTAATAGAAATTTGTTCAATTTCAATTAGTTTTAGTATTTTTCCATATCATTTTTATAATTGAAATCATCCATCTAAAATGTTAAAACAGAAATAACCTTTATGATAAGAATTCTGAGCATCATGTATATGTATATTAAAGTCATTACTGACCATTAAATACTGAATATATATATAGATGATTATAGCTATGGGTCCATTATGATGTGCTTGTAATGCAAGGATGTTATCAAATGTGATATTATTAATTCATTCATTACCACCCTTTATAACTATTCTATTGGTCCTTTCATTTTTGATCTAGCTTATTTTTTTCAACATTTATTCAGATAAAAGGGACTAAAAACTTTAATCACCTGACAGTAAATTACAGTTATATTTGACAGAGAATTAGGTTTAATTTCTGTTGAACTAAAAATAAATATAAGATGCCACAAAAAGTGTGTTTAATGTGGAAGAAAAATAACAAGACCACAGTAGCTAAGAGAAGAGACTCACAGCTACCACAAATATGCCTGCATGTAATCTCCAAACCAAAGGAGACTATGATTATGGAGTGTTTATGAGATTTTATGGGAAGAATAAAAATTGCCACAGTACATTAAGCCATCAGGACTTGTCAGGGATACATTTGAGAAGGTGAGCCAACCTTTACAGCCTGTGTACCTGCTGTGAAAAATGAATCACACTGAACAGATCACTATGGGAGAGGAGATTCAATTATTAAGAAGGCTACAGGATAAAGCAAGAAGAATTTACATTGTCCAATATGTAATTAAAAGAAAACAGATATCATGCTATATGATTCCATATACCTACAATGTAATTTTCTGAGTATAGTTGTAACAAATCCAAATAAGTATAATTATTAGTAAATTTCATCATCTAGATTAAAGACTATTTTTTAATATATTGGAGAATATTGATGGATAATTTACAAAGAGCAAAGTCGATGCTCTTTGTAAATTAAAAAAAAGAATTACTTATATAGGTAAATTGATATAATTATATTATCTACATTTAGATATTGTTTTATTTGTGCCTGCTATTTTAAGTATTTTATTAAAGAATAATTCATTCAAAATAATCCTATGAAGAATATACTATTACTATTCTTATTTTAAATGAGGAATAGAATCATAGAGAAGTTAAATAACCTGCCTGATATCACACAGCTAATAAATGGCAGAGATGGGATTCCTAACCAG
>CM053568.1:55857488-55884663 GCA_028646485.1 Cryptoprocta ferox | reverse complement strand
CTAAAATACCTAGGAATAAATCTAACCAAAGACATAAAAGACCTGTACGATGAAAACTATAGAAAGCTTATGAAAGAAATTGAAGAAGACACAAAGAAATGGAAAAGCATTCCATGCTCATGGATCGGAAGAATAAACATTGTTAAAATGTCATTATTACCCAAAGCAATCTACACATTCAATGCAATCCCAATTAAAATTGCACCAGCATTCTTCTCAAAGCTGGAACAAAGTATCCTAAAATTCGTATGGAACCACAAAAAACCCCGAATAACCAAAGTAATACTGAAGAAGAAAACCAAAATGGGAGGCATCACAATCCCAGACTTTAGACTCTACTATGGCTATAATTCTGATCAGAGAATCTAATTTAGATTCTCTGAGAATAAGGGAAAACACATACTCATATGCAAATAAAACCCTAGACTCATAGCGTTAATTTTTTTTCACATTTATTGTATTTTTCATTCTCTTTCAAAGAAAGATATGTGTTTCAAAAGTCGTACAATATGTAATTTAAAACTTGATTCCTGAGGCAAAAAGAAAAGGCGATCATCAAATGTTTAAAAAAAAAACCCTTTATTTTATAATAATAATGGTTAGAAGTTCAATATTTCTGCTCAAACACAAAGAAAGGCAGGCATATTTACAGAAGGACTCACATTGTTTGCCATTGCCTTTACACAAGACAACATTTATAAAACCTTTACAGCCCGTGGCATGTGCTAGGTCTTCTCTTGGGGATTTCTGCTGTTCAGATATTGCCTTTCATTTGAACTTCAAAAACCTTTAAAAATAGAAGGCTGCATTTCAATATAATTTGGAAATTAAAACTCTTTTATTTTTATCATTATAATATCTTCCATGTATTTACTTTTCAAAAATGAATCAAAGCCCAAACTAATTGCTGCCTGATAGCCAGCAAAGGCAGAAAAATTGGAAAACCTTTTGAAAATGAAGCTTGGGTTTGCCTCACCCACAGAAAATTAAATGCAAGCAGTAAATAGAGAATTTCAAGTACATTTAATAATCATATTACCCCTTCCATTGTGAACTTAAAGAATTAAACTGAATAACTATCATGGTCACCTGAATAATTGGAAATTTGGTTTTAGGAGCCTTTCTATGTTTTAATGGCACAATAGGAAATCAAATAAACACATTAATTTAAATGAAAAACATTTTTTCACCTTGGAAAATGATTTTCTAAAGTATACTCATCAGTCTGCAATATTTGTAATGGTTTTGTAGAATTATAAAATTTCATTGTATTTTTTTAAACAGAACACTAAAACATCCCCCCCCATCTTTCTTTTTTTTTTTTTTTTTTTTTTTTTTTTTTTTTAGGCTTGGACTCCTGGATCATCCGGTGACTTCAAGTATCTGGTAAGACATTTTTTTTAATGTATCATAGCCACAAATCCTTAGAGGATGTTTCTTTTCCTCTCTCAGCCTTAATCAATTTTCTTAGTTCTCCCCTCATTTCCACCACCTAGGCTGAAACTCAGAATGCCAGTAGAAAAGGTCAGTTACATCTCACCCATGTAGGAGGATCTGGTAAGTCCAGACACTACCTGCAAGGGTCAGCTTCACGGGTCAGGAAAATACTCCAAAGAGAGGTAGCATTTGCTCCTTAAAGAAACAAAACCTACCATGTAAAGAGTCTGAGATAGAAAAGATTATTCAGGTAAGATGTAGAAAGTATCAATTGGAAAATTTTTCTTTTAAAATCAATGGCAACAGTTGCGTCTTGGATAAAAACCATGGGGGCTGACTATGATGACTGGATTTCAAAAAATTTTTTTCATTCCTACAATGTGGGTATTATAGTTTATGTAATATAAAAGTAGAAACACCCTGAAGGCACTGCTCCTTTTCACGTGGAAACTCTTAAATTTCTTATGACATTTGCCTTTTACATACATCATACATATGGGAAACATATATTGTTTGTTTAAATAGATGTGATACTAAGGTTTAAAGTTTTTTATTGTATTTTTATAGACAACAGATTTTTATTCATCTTAGAACCTACCCAGTCCTTTTATTTTCCTCAAAATATTATTGGGAGTTTGATAACAGTCCAATTCATATACTGTGATCCTCCAATGCTCTGAGTCTTTGCAAGATTATAAAACATTTAAATTCATATTCTCTTGTTTAATTTCCTAAACACTTTATCTTGTATTTTTATTCTTGTGTAGCCTAGGAGTCCCATTTTTTGAAGAAAAAAATTTCTAGAGCCATATTTTCTACAATACACAACTATGAGCAATATGAGATCCCACTTTGGCAGATTGCAGGAGTAGTACAGTCTTACACACCATTTTACACTAGTAACTGTTTAGAACTCGGTTAGAATAGGAGCGTGGTGAGAATTCAGCATGTCTTTTTGTTGTATGTTACCTCTGGTTCCCAAATGCTTCTCATGGTTTCTCAACTAGTACCTTCTAAGGCAATCTCCTCATGACTTTTTTGTGCGACTTCAGGCTATCCCAGTCTACAACTCATGCCAAACAGTATCAAAGTTGACAGTAAACTGTTTAAAAGTTATTACTGAAGACTTGAGGTTAAGCTAAAAAAAATACAGCACAAAAAAGGAAACTCAAGCTTGTATCAGGTCTTATTGCTCCTGAAACCTCCGAATATGCATTTCCAAAGAGAAAGGCATCATCAGTCTCAGCAGTAGTCACCATTGTATTGTGGAGGCCCTCATCCCCTCCCAGCAGAATCCACTTTGGTGTTGTTTATATTTGAGTCTAGTCAGATCAATGTAGAGTATATTAATATTATAATAGTTTGCCAACATTTTACCCAGCCTACAAAAAAAAAAAAAACAGTTTCGTTTTATTGTGCAGACTTTTAGTAGGCATGAGTAGGATTTTGCATTACCTTTGTATAGGGATGTGAAGAAATTGCTCCCTAACAAATAGAAAACCATCTACTCACAATCATAAACTCAGGGTTCCATATTTAGCCATAAATAGGAGCAATAGAAATTTGAAGTTTGTATGTTTCCTTAGCAATTTTTAAAAGTCCTGATCGCATTCTCAGCCACTATCTAATGAGAGTTAGCCTCCTATGCCTTCAGTACTTTGTACAAATGGAAAGCATTGCTTAAGCATTTGTTGGGAAGGAGGAGAGATTTAGTGGATCTCACAGAAGAAATTTTATAGCCCTATGTTCATCATTACAAATCCCAGAGTTTCTGGATGATTTTCCAACCCTAAAACCTTTTCTTATTTGAATTAGTGCCATTTGACCTTATCTTAATCCCACTTTCTTTCCTCATTTAAATTGACAGTGTGTTCTTCCCATTCTAATCATCACAGTTACTTATCTTCTGTTTTTTTTTTTTCATTTTTTTAACATTTTATTTATTTTTGAGAGAAGAGAGAGAGAGAGAGAGAGAGAGAGAGAGAGACCATAAGCCAGGGAGGGGCAGAGAAAGAGAGGGAGACACAGAATCTGAAACAGGTTCCAGGCTCCAAGCTGTCAGCACAGAGCCCAAAGTGGGGCCCGAACTCCGAACAGCGAGATCATGACCTGAGCCAAAGCCAAACACTTAACTAACTGAGCCACCCAGGCACCCCCAAACTATTACAAAGTAAATAAATTAAAATATATATTGTTCAATTATATCACTCTCAAGCTACAAAAATAATATTTAGTCTGGAACTAAATGTCAGCAATAAAATTTCACTTCAATATGAAGAGCTAACATTGCTTACATTGAATTGAAAATATTTACAGAAAATCTTATTGCAGTGCTTTTTCACTTATATAAGATAATGTGTTTAATTCTTACAATTCACTGAATTTTGTATCTGTGTGTGCAATTGCAGCAATCTGTTCCAATTCATAAATTTTATTTTCTGCACCTGGAGTTTGGATCTTTTAGGAGGTCAGAATAATAACATATGCACAATTATGTACAGTTGAAAGGAAGTCATATTTTTAAACATTCACTGTATTATCAGGTGCCAGACTAGGTACTTTTTCTATGTAGTCTCATTTAAACCTTCCAATCATACTTTGAGTTATGTGTTCTGGCCACCATTTTAGAGCTAAGGATACTAAGGGTTAAAGAGGTTCATTAGTTCATGTGCAATCACTTAATAAATTAAGATACTGAGATTTCAATTTATTCCTAGATTTTCAAAAATTCCATTGATATGCCTTCCTAAAGGAAACTTTTCCCAGTAAGCTTTTAACAAAACTTAATTCTACCTGTATTGGAGTAATAACCCTGATGGACAGTCCTTAAGAAATGTGATAGATAAGAAGTTAAAATGAAATCCAATCTTTTTACTTGTACGGTTATTTGAGAAGATGAAAGCTTGCTTGGTTTATTATTATTTTTTATTTTTTATTATTATTTTATTTTTAAATTTATATCTAAATTAGGTACCATATAGTGCAATAATGATTTCAGGAGTAGAATCCAGTGATTCATTCCCTATGTATAACACCCAGTGCTCATCCTAAGAAGTGTCTTCCTTAATGCCCCTTGCCCATTTCGCCCTCCCCCAACCACCACCCCTCCAGCAACCCTCAGTTTGTTCTCTGTATTTAAGAGTCTCTTATGTTTTGTCCTCCTCCCTATTTTTATATTATTTTTGCTTTCCATCCTCTATGTTCTTCTGTTTTGTATCTTAAATTCCACATATGAGTGAAGTCATGTGATATTTGTCTTTCTCTGTCTAATTTAAAACCTTGCTTAGTTTAAATCCAAGGGAAGAAAATTGTCACAGATTGCCCAAATTGTGTGTGTATGTAAACCTATCATATATATGATAGGAATATACATATATATACCTGTGTCCTTAGTAACAAAAACAGAATCTTTGGAAACACACATAACACATAATCTTTCTGCATTTGGACAATGGTGATTAATGGATACTTTATTCTCTCATTCATGTTCTAAGTTTTTTAATGCAAGTTTTATGTAAATTTGGCCATCCTGAATGTTTTTAACAGTATTGCAGGCAACCTGCAAATTACATTCATGTGCTTAACATTAGTCATTGAATTTCTTTCAAGTAATATAAATTGTTCAACTGGAATATTGAGTCTTTCAAGAATTGAGTGCTGTCTTCAATATAAAGGGTTTAAAATATTTCTTGGAAATATGCCAAAATATCTTGATATTGTAAAGTACTACCCTCTTGAAATTTAAATGTTTGGTGTTATAATATTGTATATTTTGTAAGGTTCTTAGGTTGTATGTGAAAACTGAAGGGAACAACACACACACATATGCCTACCTCATAGGTTTGAAGTAGTATATCAAAATACTCTAAATTTTAAAGCAATATGCAGTTACTATAATTGTTTCCTGTTAGTATGTTAGTATGTTATACTGATGTGAATTATCATGATGTGAACATAAATCATACATTCAGAGACCAAAGGAAGGATTCATACTTGTGACAATTCATTTCTCTATCTATCCTCTCATAATTTATTGAGTAACTTATTTATGCACACAGTCTGGTAGAGGTTGGGTGATATACAAACAGTATGATGTGACCCTGACTTCAGGGAGCATCATTTTATGTATTCTGTATAATTGTGCTGCTTTTACTTATGTTTTTTTCTTTTTGAAAACTGGTACTGTTTAAAATTCTGAGCCTTTGTTTTAGACCTTGCATTGTTTCTTGCTGGGATAGCAGGTTATTGGGATTCATGAGGACAGTGTGAGAAAGGTTGCTAGTGCATATTAACATCTGGGTCTCCTTTCACTCTTGAGCACAAAGAAGATTGTATGTTCCCTCCATCTTACAGTGCAGTGGGACCATGAAGTTATTTCTAGCTAAGGAAAAGTGGAAGTGAAATGCGGTGGGGCCATGAAGTTATTTCTAGCTGAGGAAAAGTGGAAGTGAAATTGATCACTTCTGGGCTGGAGGGTGAAAAGCTTCCATGTGCTTTTCTAGCCTCTGTGCCTCTGCACAGGAGGTGTGAAGTTGAAATAATGGAGACAGCTCAAAGCCTGCAGACTGTTTCAGATTCTGTGTCTTCCCCTCTCTCTGCCCCTTTCCTGCTCAAGCTCCATCTCTCTCTCTCAAAAATAAAAATTAAAATTAAAACATAAAATAGTTACCTCCTATCACCGAGTATTCTGAGGTACCACATATTTGCTTGGCAAAGTAGGTAACACAGACTCCCCAGTAATAGTCATGGGGAAAACTGTACTAAAATATTTAATAAAAATCAGGTATGATTTCCTTAACAAATATCTATGGATGAACCAAACAAAATAAAGTAGGGAAAAATATAAGACATAGATCTAATTTTGAAGTGGAACACTTTCAGTTGAAGAATGAACAACTTTGTTGCAATACTACTTTTAGTTCTTTAATCTTATCTGGCAATGAGGGATATATAACAGCATTTTCCTTTTTCTTAAGTTAAAAAGATTCTCCATTCCTTAAATGATTCTATTTTGGTGTGGTGCTCAGAGTAATCTATGTTCGGCTCTTTACTTTTTCGGAATGACCTAAAACAACACCTCCTCTTATGTCTCATTCTTTTTTTTTTTTTTTTTTTTGCCTTTTATAGTGGAAGTATCCATATGCTTTCTCATTTTTACTTTTTAAGAGATGTACTCATTTAAATGCCAACAACATGTCCTCCAGTATCTTTTCTACAACAGCTAATTAATTAAACATAACCTCTTTTCTTCACACATAGGACTGGAGATCAAAAATAATTGTATACAATTACCTGGAACTGAAATAATTTAAATACACTACTATGGAAGGGGGCACAACTAATTATGCCTCTTGAAGTATTTCATGTCAATCATTAATGACCTCTAAAATAGTTGGGGGAAATTAAAATTTACCTCTACAGTATTTAGTCACCTTTACATCTGGAATTCAGTCTGCCTTCAGTGTTATGTTCTTTCAAAAATTTCTATTAACCTTGTGTCTGCTTGTTCCTCTCACCTAATTTCACCTTCAGGATGGAGTTCAAGAAACCTTTGTAAGGCAACACATTACATTTTTGGGAGACTGTAAGTTTTTCAACATATTTCCTTAGCACTGAGCAGATTTACTTCATATTAGTAATTTGCTCCTCAGGATGACATAGGTCTCGCATCCTTGCAAAAAACAATCCCTAGTTGTAATCTACTAGAGTCAGTAATCAAACTACATGGATCAATGCCCTTTTAGTGGAAAGTTAAATTATCTACTTTTTAGGCACTCTCATCTGCCATAGAATATTAATAAATGCTCTTATGAAACAAATAAGGATTCTAATAAAGCTACTGGTATTATCTTCTCTATCTTAGTACTAATATGCTGAAAGAATATTTTGTGGTTAATTAAGCACCATGTTCCTTCCTTGATTTCTTGCCTGCTGTCCTAAGACAAGCAGTAATTCTCCAGGTGTTCACCAGAATAGAAATACTACCCTAATAGGTATGTCTGTCTGTCTGTATGTCTGTATGTGTCTATCTATCTGATTAAAAAAAATCTCCATGTTTATTATGCTCTGCTTGTGCTTGTATTTTGCTTCCTCTATTTGGTGTACTCAGAATATTGGACTTATGGTCCCACAAATAACAAGTGATATCAGGAAAGCTCTGTGATTTGCAGCTGATATTCTGTCAACTTCTCATCCCCCTCCCTTTGTATTTGAAAGAGATGCTAAGACAGTCATTTCCACTTTGTCTAACCTGAAAACCACTCCTTTCAAGATATTTTGAAAAGTTTCCCACAAATATACTGAGGCATATGAAAGGGTCTTTGCATATATCATTACTATTTTCTAGTTGATGCTGAATTGGTTTTATTGATAGTGGGAGATACATGATAGAAGATGTCTTTCACAATTTCAAAAAAGAGGAGGTATACGTAAACATGAAAATATAATAAAAATTAGATTGAAGAAAGACAATATTACATAATATGTTAATTTTCCTGAAAAAAAATGTAAGCATAGAGTTTTGTTACTGACCTTAAATGCTTTTGTTTGTCATATAAGTATTGATTTACTATTCAGTAAATACCTTTCCCTTTTTCTAATTTTTCATGGCATAAAATGTATTCCATTATCCTTAGCTTTTTCTAATTAGACTAATTAGTCCCCAAATATATGTATTTTATTTATTCATATAATTATTATTTCTACCAAATAATTTAGCTCTGTTAATAACACATTAAAAGCAGTATCCCCAAACGATCACTAATTTTCAGCCATGTATGATGTCATACATATGCATTTGTATTTTTGACCTATATATAGATTGCTTTTTTTCCACAACCACCAAAATTGCTTTGAATTTGTATATTATCTTTTTTTAATGTTTTTATTAAGTAAAATTTTACAATAGGCCATACTGACACAATAAACTTTAAATAATGCTTAAAGAATATCATTGCATTTTGCTGAAGATACTGAACAATGGTAAGTGGCAAGGTGGGTGGGCTTTAGGGGAATGGGGCTATGTAAATAGACGTTAAGTAGGGAGGATTTTACATTGTCCTGCAAATGGCTACCAACTCCAAAATGGGAAGCCCACTTCAGCCTTTATCCTTGCTTCAGAGATATGCTTTATAATCTGGACATGTGTACTGCTTATTACATATGGAAAGCAGAGGCTTGGTACATATGTGTGTGACAATGGCAGTGTTCTCATATGGATCTCTGAGAGTGAGGATGTTTCTGATGTAAGATTGAATGGATATAACCAAGGAGGTTTCTGAGAAAGATAATAAAAGAACACTAATTCTGGAATAATGTTTTCTTGGTATTATATAACACACAAATATTCTGTTATATAGATTTACAAGTGGTCCATAAAACATAGTGTAGGATTTCCTTTTTTTCTTTATTTTTTCGAAAGATCTCTTATTTATTTTGAGAAAGAGAGATAGAGAGTGAGCAGGACAGGGGCAGAGAGAGAGAGAGAGAGAGAATCCCAAGCAGCCTCTATGCCATCGGCCCAGAGCCCAATCTGGGGCTCAAACTCACAAACCATGAGATCATGAGCTGAGCCAAAAGCAAGAGTCAGATTCTTAACTGACTGAGCCATCCAGACACCCTAAGGATTTCTTTTTTTAACATAAAACTCTACCAAGTCAAATAAATCATGTTTCATACTTAGGTAGCGATGTAGTTGCTATATTACTCAAAACACTGGATTGGTGGGGTTGCGTTTTTTCTCATGTAGGATTCTCCTGAAAGCATCGACTTCTCTAAAATAAATCTCCAGGGAGCCTGGGTGGCTCAGTTGGTTCTGCATCCATTCTTGATTTTGGCTCAGGTCATGATCCCATGGTTGTGGGATTGAGCCCTGTGACAGGGTTGATACTGGGTGTAGAGCCAGCTTGGGATTCTCTCTCCCTCCCTCTGCCCCTCTCCTCAGCTCATGTTCTCTCTGTCTCTCCTAAAATAAAATAAAATAAAATAAAATAAAATAAAAATGATAAAAAGAAAAGACTTAGAATAGTTCTTCCAATTATTACATGTATGATCAAGTTTTATTATTTTGAAAGAATAATTCCCTTATAAAAACTTCATTGTGGGGCGCCTGGGTGGTTCAGTCGTTGGGCGGCCGACTTCAGCTCAGGTCATGATCTCACAGTTCGTGGGTTCGAGCCCCGCGTCAGGCTATGTGCTGACAGCTCAAAGCCTGGAGCCTGCTTCTGATTCTGTCTCCCTCTCTCTCTGACCCTCCCCCACTCACACTCTGTGTCTCTCTCTCAAAAATAAATAAACGTTAAAAAAAATTTAAAAAAAAACTTTATTGTAACTTCCTGAAGTACTGCAGCCTGTCGTTAATTTTCACAAAAATATTTGTTTCAAAACCTTCTCAAACATTTCTTCCCCTCACTCAGAAAAAGAAAACTTGGACATTTTGTTCTATCAAAATGTATCTGAATAATTACAAATACTATCTTACTAAAAAGACAATCCAGAAACCTGGGTCAAGGGATATATTAAACTTAGGAAATAACTACTCACAAGCTACCCTCACTAATAATCCTGCAAACCTTACTTCAGGAATGACCAAAACCATTTTTCAAATTGTATGCTCAAAAGCCTTGATTGGTATTCAGAGCTGAAATTTTTATAGAGGAGCTCAGATTTTAATTGTTTTCAGTGTCTTTCCTGGCTTCTGTTCATTCTACATTCCAGTTCATTAAAATACTTCAGTACTTTAATTCTTGTACTAATTTTACTAATGTACTCTTCCAATGAACACAAATGGTCTGAGTGGCAAACAACTGACTGTTTGGCAAGAACTTGTATCACCCATGTCCATCTCTTTAAAAATTCTACTGGGGAGGGGCCCCTGGGTGGCTCATTTGGTTAGGTGGCCAAGTTCAGCTCACATCATGATCTCGCTGTTCATGGGTTCAAGCCCCGCATCGGGCTCTGTGCTGACAGCTCAAAGCCTGGAGCCTGCTTCTGATTCTGTGTCTCCCTCTCTCACTGCCCCTCCCCCACTCACGCTCTGTGTGTCTCCCTCTCAAAAATAAATAAAGGTTAAAAAAATTAAAAAAAAATTCTACTGGGGAGAATTGAAATTCTCATTGAAATGTATGACATCATTGATATGGCAACGATATTTCAATAGAAAAAGTACATGACATCATCATTCCAGAATCCTACAGTCAGACTTTAAGGACATTAGTGAAGTTGTGCACTTAAATCCCATAGTAGTATTGTTGCATTTTAGCAAAGTGGTCTTTTTCTAATGCCAAGTCTAGGATATCAAGGTAAAATACTCTGTTGTGATAGGAGAAGAGAGATCACATTTCTTGAGGTCAACAGGTATCCCCTGTAGAATAAAGATAAGTAACTCAGTTTTATTGTGGTATGGTTTTGTTCTAATTCCTATTAAAAAGAAATTTTTTGTCATTAAAATAGTGTAGTCCTATCCTATCTTTTCCAGCTGTCACATTTAGGAGATTCATTTGTAGAGGGGTTGACTTATGCTATTATTATTTTATAATATTTATTTTGACCATGTAGCAGGACTTTAACATATACTTTATAACTTTAAAATGTATTGAGTAAACTCTTAGATATCTTCTTTGGGTGTTAGTCTAATCACTTTTATTTCAAAGACATGCACAGCCATTGTATATATGTCTAGTACACTGGCCAAATTTCCTGTATCTATCCTGATTTAAGATTTTTACCTTCATATCTTTAAGTAAATAAGAACTTAAAAGAGAAAATGACTTATTATAGGTTCTAAACATATATATAACTATGGAAATTGTATCGTGCCCCAGGTACATCTTCATGGTCCTTAAGACTGAGCTGTAGGCCAGTTCTACTGACTTCTTGTGTGTGACTCTTGATAAAATGTTTATTTATTTATTTTTGAGAGAAAGAGAGAATGAGAGAAAGAGAGAAAATCCCAACCAAGTATTTATCTTGTAATTATACCTATTCCTTGACATACTCAAGTAACATTTTGTTTATAACACTTATATACTGTTTTCTCCCTTTTCCCATAATGGTAAAGGACACTTGAACTGGCCATGGTTAGACACCAATCCTTGATTTATAATGGAATCTTATGAAGAAGGTATTTTGGGGGAAGTTAGAAATGAGTAGAATTTATACTCAAAATTTGCCTAGAAAAAAAAGTTGAATTTTTTTGTTTCAAGTCTTTCCATTACTAGTTTGGTCTGATTCCTACAATATATACTTTTTTACCATGAGCATGTTACAGATGGAACTATCATGTAGTTCATATGTTCCCATATTCTTTTTATAAAGTGTCTGATAATCCAAAAGGGAAGGTTTACCATGCCAAGATTAATTCCTTCCATGTACTTTACAGAAAACTGGCTTCTCACCTCTTCCCACCATCCCTTAAGTTGTCAAGGGCTTGCAGGAATGCAGTTGAGGAATGCGTGCTTCTTACATCTTTGGTAAAACTTTCCCTGGGGCGCCTGGGTGGCTTGTCGGTTAAGTGTCCGGCTTCGGCTCAGGTCGTGATCTCACGGTTCGTGGGTTTGAGCCCCGCATCCGGCTCTGTGCTGACAGCCAGCTCAGAGCCTGGAGCCTGCTTCAGATTCTGTATCTCCCTCTCTCTCTGACCCTCCCCCTGCTCGCCCTGTCTCTCTCTGTCTCTCAAAAAATAAATTTAAAAAAAAAAAAAAAACTTTCCCCTGGGATCACAAGGCACCTTAGTCGTAAATCATTCCTTCCATTTCTGTTTTTTTTTCTTTTTTTCTTTTTTTTGGCATTGGTTTATTTGAGAGACTATGAGCATTAGCAGAGGAGGGGTAGAGAGGGAAAGAGACACAGAATCTGAAGCAGGCTCCAGGCTCTTAGCTGTCAGCACAGAGCCCGATGTGGGGCTCTAACCCACAAACCATGAGCTTATGATCTGAGCTGAAGTCAGATCCTTAACCAACTGAGCCACTAGGCACTCATTTTTTTTCTGTTATTTTCAAAACTAAACTTGTAAGATCTTGGTTAAAATGGCCACAAAAGTCATGTAAACAAAATGAGTGAGCTATACATATTCTTATTTTGAAAGATGTGCTCATTAAAAGTTTATTAGTACTCATTGACTATTAAAGTATTTAGTTTTATATAGAATTACAAATTTTGTGAAAATTACCTTTCAGAACATTCTCAGCCTTTCAATTCTCTGTTTCACATCTGTTTGGAATAGGGTTTTAAAAATGTTTTTCTTTTCATATCTGAGGTGAAAGAGCTCATTGTTATATACGAATACATTCTCTTCATATTGTAATGTATTCTTTTCTCTATATTAGCCAGAATTTGTGTCTAGATTATTTTTGAAGCTGAGGATTTACATGGATTTAAATATGGTATATTCTATCTTTGTAGCTTTATCAGAAACAGGTATTTGTCCTTTGATTCTAGAAATAAATCAAAACTGTCCATCTCATTCTTTTCTTCATCTGAAATATACTTCTCATGTTTTACCTTGGAGCTTGAACCAAGGCATTAATGTGACTTTTTATAATTAATATTAGGGGATTATAGAGACCTCTCTAGTAATATGTCCTTTGTGCAAAGACTTAAAAGTCAGATAATCAGTGTAAGTCAGTTCAACAAACATGTATAGAGTGATTACTTTGTGCCAAACAGTGTCAAACTCTAAGGATCTGGAGTTGAAAAATATACTGCCTTCCTTCAAACTGCCCACAGTATAGTGCAGACAACAACCCATAAATTATAGTCAATAAAATATGTGCACACCCATTGAAGAAGGCAATCAAAACATCCCATTTTAACTATACAGAAGCTGACATCCAGAGCCAGAGTTATTTGCCCAAAGTCACACAGGTATTAGGAAGAAGATTCAAGATAAACTCCAGGTGTTCTAATTTCTTCTCCATTGATCTATAAATAAGTGTTGTAAAAAGTGTTAGCATTGCCTGTACTTTCTTCTTCCTCTTAAAAGTCTCTCTCTCTCTCTCTCTCTCTCTCTCTCTCTCACACACACACACACACACACACACACACGTACACACACACATACACACACGTCACAGTAGTTATGGACACAAACCAAACATAAAAATTACAATGTACTACATACTCCTATTTTTGCCTTATTCTCAATTCTTCCCCCATTACCACCGTATCACCAATTTTAGATGAGGCTAAAAGAAGGATATTAACATATATTGAACATCCCCCCTGCTAGATGACATTTGTTAAACACTCTAGTCACATTATTGCCTCAAAGGGTTTATTAGATTTTTGCTGTCCACCCCCAGCACTCTCAACCTGAAGATTTGGAAGACTTCTATTTAGAATTTTTTTTTCTTTTGATGTGAACTTCTAAGATTTACTCTCTTAGCAATTTACAATGTGCAGTACAATAGAAGCTATAGTCACCATGCTATATATAATACTCCTGTGGTTTATTTTATACTTGGATATTTGTAACTTTGACCTCCTTCACCCATTTCATTACCTATGCCCCACCTCTGGCAACCACAAATCTTGTCCTTGTTGTTGTTGTTGTTTTTGTTTTAGTTTTAGTTTTTTTTTTTTTTAAAGATTATACATATGGTATTCCTTTCTCTGTCTGAGGTATTTTACTTAGTATAATGCTCTCAAGCTCCATCCATGCTTTTGCAAATGATAGGATTATTTCCTTTTTGGCTGAGTAGTATTCCTGTGTGTGTGTGTGTGTGTGTGTATGTGTGTTCACATTATCTTCATCCATTCATTGATGGACACTTAGGTTGTTCACATATCTTGGCCATTGTAACTAATGCTGTCATAAACTAAGGATGCATATATTTCTTCAACATACTGTTTTCATTTTCATTTTTAGATAAATAACTGTAAGTGGAATTGCTGGATTACATGGTAGTTCATATGTGGTTCTAGTTTTTAGTTTTTTGAGGAACCTCCATAATGGTTGTACTACTAATTTACATTTTTACCATCAGTGCACAAAAGTTCCTTTTTATCCACATCCTTGCCAAC
This sequence comes from Cryptoprocta ferox, assembly GCA_028646485.1. NCBI lineage: Eukaryota > Metazoa > Chordata > Mammalia > Carnivora > Eupleridae > Cryptoprocta > Cryptoprocta ferox. Next base: position 55,870,206 of record CM053568.1, on the reverse strand, counting down.
ACTTGTTATTTATTATCCTTTTTGTAATAGACTTTCTAACAGGTGTGGGATGATATGTCATTGTGGTATTGACTGGTCGTATTAAGCACTTTTTCATTTACCTGTTGCCCATCTGTATGTTGTCTTTGGAAAACTGTCTATTCAGGTTCCTTGCCCATTTTAATTTTTATCTTATTATTATCTTTTAATGTTTATTTATTTTTGAGAAAGAGAGGGAATGCATGCAAGAGTGGCAGAGAGAGAGGGAGACAGAGGATCCCAAGTGGGCTCTGTGCTGATAGCAGAAAGCTCGATGTGAGGCTTGAACTCATGAACCATGAGATCATGACCTGAGCTGAAATCAATACTTGAAAATTTAACCAAGGAAGTCACCCAGGTGCTCTTCTTGGCTGATTTTTAAACTGGATTGTTTTGATTGGGTCCCTGGGAGGCTCGTACGTTAAGCGTCTGACTTCAGCTCAGGTCATGATATCACGGTTGTAAGTTCCATCCACTTGCTGGGATCTATGCTGACAGCTCAGAGCCTGGAGCCTACTTCAGGTTCTCTGTCTCCCTCTCTCTCTGCCCCTCCCCCGCTGATGCTCTGTCTCTCTCTCTTAAAAATAAATAAACATAAAAATAAATAAATAAATAAATAAATAAATAAATAAATAAATTGGGTTGTTTGGCTATTGAGTTGTATGAGTTCTTTATTAATTTACATATTAGCTCCTTATCAGATATATGATTTGCAATTATTTTCTACCATTTGATAGGTTCTGGTTGCCTTTACCATGCAAAAGCTTTTTGGTTTTATAGAGTCTCATGTATGTACTCCTGCTTTTGTTGCTTTTGCTTTTGATGTCAAGTCTAAAATCATCACCAAGACTGATGTCAAAGAGCTTACCATTGATGTTTTATCCCAGCAATTTTATGGCATCAGGTCATACATTGGAATTTTAAATTTGCTTTGAGTGTGTGATGTGAGATGGCAGTACAGTTTTATTCTTTTGCATATGGATGTCAAGTTTCCTTAACATCATTTTATGGTTTTCAAAAGACCATTTCCCCATTATATGCCCTTCGTTCCTTTGTCACAAATTAATTAACCATATATATGTGAGTTTCGTTCTGGGTTCTTTATACTATTCAATGAATTTATATATCTGGTTCTATGTGAACATCATGCTGTTTTGATTACTAAAGTTATGTAATATAGTTTGAAATCAGGTAGTGTGATGCCACCAGCTTTATTCTTTTGTAAGATTTCCTTGACTATTTGGGGTCTTTTGTGGTTCCATACAAATTTTTGGCTTGTTTGTCCTATTTCCGTGGAAAATGCCATTAGAATTCTGATGGGAATTGCATTGAATCTGTAGAGTGCCTTGGGTGGTATGGACATTTTAACAATAGTAATTCTTCTTGTGTATCAGCACAGAATATTTTTCCAGGTATTTGTGTGGTCTTCAATTTCTTTCATCAATGTCTTATAGTTTTCACTGTGCAAGTCATTCATCTCAGTTAAATTTATTCCTGAGTGTTTTTATTTTTCTTAATGCCATTATAAATGAGATTGTTTTCTTAATCTCTTTCTGATAGTTCATTATTCATGTATAGAAATGCAACAGATTTTGCACATTGATTTGTATCTTTCAACTTTACTTAATTTGTTGATTACTTGGACAGTTTTTTAGTGTTTTATTTTTTGGGTTTTCTATATATATGAAGTCATCGGCAAATGGTGACCGTTTTATTTCTTTTCTGCTTTGGTTGTGTTTTATTTTTTTTCTTGCCTAATTGCTCTGTTTAGGACTTACATTACTATGTTGAATAATAGTGTCAAGAGTGGGAATCTTCGTTTTTTTCCTGATTTTTAGAGAAAAGCTTTTAGCTTTTCACCCATGAGTATGATGTTAGCTATAGGCTTATCATATATGTTGTTAATATGTAGAGGTACATTCCCTCTATACCTACTCTGTTGAGATTTTATAATAAATGGATGTTGAATTTTGTAAAATGCTTCTTCAGCATCTACTGAGATGATTATATGATTTTTATCCTTCATTTTGTATATCATGTTGATTGATTTACAATTGTGGAACCATCCTTGCATACCCACTTGATCGTGGTATATGATCCTTTTGATGTATTGCTGAATTCAGTTTGTTAATATTTTGTTTAGGATTTTTGCATTTGTGTTCATTGAGGTTATTGGCCTATAATTTTCTTTCCTTGAGACATCTTTATATGGTTTTGGTACGAGATTAATCCTGACTTCATAAAATGAGTTTGCATGTGTTCCATTTGCTTCTAATTTTGGAAGAGTTTGGGAAGCTTTGGTATTAGGCTTCTTTTGAACATTTGACAGAAATCACCAGTGAAGTGTTCTGGTTTTGGAGTTTTGTTTACTGAGAGATTTTTTATTACAGACTCAGTACCCTTACTAGTAATTGGAATGGTTGCATTTTCTGTTTCTTCATGATTTAGTCTTAGTAGGTTGAATGTTTTGGAGAATATATCCATTTCTTCCATGTTGTCCAACTTGTTCACATGCAGTTGTTCATAGTAGTCTCTTATCCTTTGTATTTCTAAGGTATCAGTTGTCATGTTTCCTCTTTCATTTCTGATTTTATTTATATGAGTACTGTCTCCATTTACCTTGGTAAGTCTAGCTAAATGTTTGCCAATTTTGTTTACTTTTTTGAAGAACCAGATCTTAGTTTCACTGATATTTTATACTGACTTTATAGTCACTATTTCATTTATTCTCTGAGCTTTGTTATAACCTTTTTTCTACTAACAAACTTTGTTTGTTCTTCTTCACCTAGTTCCTTGAGAGGTAAAGTTAGGTTATTTATTTGAGCTATCTTGTTTCTTGAGGTAGGTGGTTATTGCTATGAACTTTTCTCTTAGAACTCCTTTTGCTGTATTCTATACATTTTGCTGCAATCCCCTTTTAATTTGTCTCAAGATACTTTTTATTTCTCTTTTGATTTCCTCTTTAACTGCTTATTTAGTAGCCTGTTGTTTAACTTTCACATATTTGTGAATTTTCCAGTTTCCCTCTTGTAATTAATTTATAGTTTCATACTTAGTGGTTGGAAAAGATACTTACTTCATACAATTTTAATCTTAAATTTAATAAGACTCCTTTGTGGCCTAACATATAATTTATGGTGGAGAAGTTCCATGTTGCTTGAGAAACAATGTAAATATATTCCAACTATACACATCACACACACACACACACACACGTATATTCAAAAGAATACATATAGTCAACAGATTATTTTGAATTCAACATTATATATACATATATATATATATATATATATATATATATATATATAGTCCTTCTGGTCTGATGCATTATTTAAGACTCATGTGTCCTTATTGATTATTGATTGTCCATCTGAATGATAGGTCATTCAGATTTGAATGATGTATCCATTGATGAAAGCAGGACATTAAAGTCCCCTATTATTAGTGTATTACTCTATTTCTCCCTTTAGGTCTGTTAATATTTGCTTTATATGTTTAGTTTCTGCTATGAAAAATATTTTTTAAACATGAATATCAAAATGTGGAATTGCTGGAATAGGACATATACAGCTTTAACCTTTGAAAGGTAGCATCTGTATGTGTGGTTGTGTGTGTGTGTATGTGTGTGTGTGTGTGTGTGTGTGTGTCTGAGTGAATTGTTCATGTTTCTTGACCAGTTTTCAAAAGAATTTTTATGAAATTCTTATTGAGTTGAAAAGCTCTCATATGTTAAAATATGTTTTAAAACATTTGGGGATTTATGTCTTATTTTTCAACTACATTTATAATGTGTTTTGCCACTTGGAATTTTTATGAGGTTAAATTTACCAGCTGTTTTCTTTATGGTTTTTGGTTTTCATATCATATTTAGAAAGATTTTCCCCATTTTAAAATTCTATACTAACTCACTATATTCTCTTTTTGGTATTCTTAGAGTGTTTATTTATTTCCATTTTACTTTGGTTTAATCTGAATTAGTTTTACTGCAAAGCATGCCAGGAAATACAGCTTCAATTTTTTGGCAAAGAATTAGCTAATGGTCTCAATTCCATTACTGAGCAATCAATATTTCACTCACTGATTTAAACTAATGAAATAGTATTCTTATTGTCATTATAACTTCCATTTTTAAAATATTTATATGCCAAAATATGTTTCATGCCTATAATAAGAGCTCTTAAAATTCTCTCACATTTGTCTAGAATTGTATGGCTCTGGACAGAACCCTAGTCAATCCTTGCAATGTTTAGTTTGATTTTGCAATAGCATTTAGTGCTCTGAAAAAATGTATTAACTCAATGATCTTCCTCTGAAAAAATTGTTATGAGACAAAATATGCTGTAGCCATATAGTAAGGGTAGCAATCCTAACAATTAGGGGTAAAAATGCAACCTCATCTTAACTTTTCAAAGGAAGCTCCAGTGAGGCAAATCTGTAGCCCTTATCTCTATATTTAGCAATATGTATTCAACATATTTTTTGCTCAAATGGAGCACCTATTTTAAAAGATATATTTGTCCTTTTCTGCCATTATATCTCTGCAAACACTGCTTCAGGCACAAGACCTTCCATTTTGAATATGAAACTTAGACAAGTAAAAGTTCACCTTGCAAGGTAGCTAGAAGTGTGTTTGTGTGGGGGGGGGGGCATCTACCTTCCATGTAGATTCTTTTGAGAGTCCCAGCACTTATAATATAGAGACACATTTCAGATAAGTAATTCCTTGATTAATGAGGAAGTCTACAAAATTAAGCCTCACGAAATTTCCGATTTACAAAAATGGAGACAAGTAGCCATATTTATAGTGAAATCTTGCAAAATTTTCCTGAGCATTTGTTCTTCTAATTTTTAAAATTTTTATAAAATGTTTATTTATTTATTTTGAAGGGGTGGGGAGGGGAATAGAGTGAGGGAGAGAAAATCCCAAACAGGCTCAGTGCTGTCAAGCTTAGAGCCTGACATGGGGCTTGAACTCATGAACCTGTGAGATCATGACCTGAGCCAAAACCAAGAGTTAGATGTTTAACCAACTGAGCCACCCAGATGCCCCTGTTTTTCCAGTATTCTTTTCTTGTGTTTCCTACTGTTCCTGTGATGAAAAGAGGATGAATGGGCCTCACTAAGATGGTGGCTGTGACAAGCCCACTGTGGCGCCTCTGTTACCTCTGCCACATGCTGCTTTTCCTCTTACAGTTCTACTTGTCCTGCTGTCATTAAATTTAAAGCATCACAGCTGCTGGGTCACTGAGTCAAGGATCCAGGTCCAACATGAACTTTCACAGTAGCTCCCAGGGCAGCAGAAAGTACCAAAATCCCACTTTATTTGATAAAGTGTCCTGTTGATGGTTTGCATAGTAGAATTCCTGTAGACTGTATAGAATGCAAGACAAATTTATTCTTTGTGGGAAAGCTGCCATTAAAAATAATTTTGAAAAGAAGAACAAAGCAGCATGAATGGAATAGATTATATAATATTCTCATCTCTCTAGAAACAGGGCATTTTTGGAAGCTCTGCATTTATTTATTTTTTTTCTAAAATGAGCCATCCTTTCATGGACCAGAACAATTTTAGATCTTCTGTTATTCCTTACAATGCCACAAATTAATCTCTCCTGGTCTTAAATTGCCATTAGTATATAGTTTGGATGCTGCATTTTACACTTGGCATAATCTGATTGTTGTTCATAATTTTTGCCTGGTTGCTTATGATACCAATCCACTTCATTCATTGTAAGTAACCAAGGACAGCAGTTTGACTCACATTTCTAACTTCCCTTCAAAATGTGTACCATGAGGTCTAGAGATCTAAGAGAACTAGTGACATTTTGATTCATCTTGTCTCTTTATTCTTAACTGATCAGAACCATGATCTCCTTTCCCACACTAAATGTCCTTGGTGTTTCATTATGTATCATTTCAATAATATACAAGAGGAATTTAGGTTTTTATGCTTTATTCTTGGATGAAGAATATCAATAAACACTTTATTCTGATATTATCTGGCAGATATAAGCTGCAAGAATATGCACATTTCATTTCTAAAGTACCAAAGGTACATGAATGTAATGGGTCATTTACCAACTAGACAAATCTTGCCCATTTACAACTATTTTATTTAAAAGTTTGTGCTTGGCTTAGTGAATGATGACCATTAGGATTATTTTTCAGGAATCTGAGTAAGTCAAGTTGGAGAAGAAAATTAGTGGCTAATTTAGCAAATGAATGTTTCATTAGTGTATTATGTATTCCTCATCCATCATAGACCTCATCTTTTAGATTATTTGTGTCACTACTACAGCAATCACATAACCTTGCATGGAAAATAGTAAACACCATAAAACAATGTATTACAGATTTTTAAAAGTTAAATTAGGTATTAGACTATTTTTAATGAATGTACTAGGTTCTCTTTGTATGATACTGGGTTTCAAGTGCTCGGATGGAGCAGAACATTTCCTTTATTCTGGGACCAACTGGGTAAACTAAACTAAAAGACAAAACAAAGCAAACCAAAACAAACAAACAAACAAACAAACAAGATCAGCCTAATTTGTACAATAAGCCATGTAGTGTCTGAGGGATACATAAATGTTTTTAAAAAAATGGTGATGTATCACAGAATAGGTGTGTTATCTAGGAGAGATTTGCTGTCACCCATTTCAGTAGTTTGGAATGCCTTTTTTTGACAAGCTAAGGAAGGAACCTTTTCTCATGGAGTAGTATTTCTCCTTCCCTGCGGGTTTAATTTGTTTTTGACTGAAAGAGAGCATCATGCTTTTGGCAGTGTGCAAATTAAAAATATTAATGAACTGAAGTAAAAAGTAAAATAAAATTTTTTATTATTATTAAATCACAACCAAAGTTTATGTTCCTATCTCAGACTTGTCATACTGTCAGTGTTTCCCTAGGCTCAAGCAATAGGGGAGAAAATCTGATGAATTTTATTTTCCAGCTTATGGTTATTGCTTATTTCTTTTAGAAATAGGAAATGTTATTATTTTCTCTTTCAGTCCAGATGGCTGCTATTTTCATGTTCACTAATAAAAGAAATCAGAAGTAAATCGGAGAAAATATTTCAATGGATTTTTATTATCATTATTATTTTGTATTTGGTTTAAAATGACCTAGAAACTCAGAATTAAGTTCTGCAGGTTAAAATCAATGAAAACCTTGTTTGGCTTTTGTTTGGCTAAGCTGTTGCAAGATCTCAAATCACTAATGTTGGATTGAATCCTAAAAGAAAAATCATGTACGTTCATGCATTAAAATGACAGCATTTGTGCCAAGGGAACTGTTACTGGTTTATTTTCCCATTGAGCAACTTTGTATATAGTTGGATACACCTGTTTAGCTTGGAAATCCTGACATGGCTCTGAAGCAGACCTGTCCAATTATGTAGGTTATGTGAATCCATCTCACTTTTAACCCACAACAAAAAACTATTTGAGGGGATCAAGGTTTCTCAACCTCCACACTATTGACATTTAAGGCTGTCCTGTGTATTACAGGATATTTAGCAGCATTTTTGGCTTCTACCTACCCCATGGCAGTACCAACCCACCACTTCTGACAAACAAAAGTGTCTCTAGACATTGCAACTGTCACATGGATGCTAAAATATCCCTTTATTGAGAACCACTGGGTTCTCAAACCAATGGATGTAACTCTGATAGAAATCTTTTATTCTCACTATGTGTTCCATTTCTGACAATCAGCGCTTAAAGTAAGTGCTGCAAGTTATTATTTAGCATATTGTTTTATTTTTATCTTTTGTTGTTGCTAGCTTATGTTTATTTTTATCTTTTGTTGTTGCTAGCTTATGTTTATCTAATGAAAGTTACAAACTCAATAGAAACAGAGTAGTTGCATTTTCAATTTATCCATATATATTAATATCTCTATAGATATCAAACAATTTATATATATATCTCGACTAATCTATATATATCTATCAATATGTCGTATGATTGGTGTCAAACCATGATAATAACTTATTGACAACTTTCTGAATATTCTCAGATTAAAATGATAAAGTGTTGTTTAATCTAAAAGACGGATTTCATAATAAAATAAGATTCAATTAAAATTTCTTTCTGGTAAATAAAACTTTTCAGTCCTCTTACAAGTGTTTTTTTTTTAATTAGTTAAAACAATACAAAAACCCCTATTAGAATTGGTAATACAAAATCTTTGAATGAAGTCAGAATGATATGAAATGAAGCAATCTTTTAAATTCACTGTGAGTTGCTTTCCAATACATAATCAGACATCAAGTACTTGGAATTAAGCCGCTGAAGTTTCTGTATTTATTTACTAAGAATTGAATTAGATTATTGTTGGCTTAAATCTTTAGTAACTTTCTTAATTATCCTTTCCATTATAATTATCCTTTGGGGTATGGAATCAGCCAAAGACTTAAATTTTAGAGTTCTGGGTTCTTGCCCTCCTTCTGCTACTAATTAAATGAGTTAAGTTACTTAACATTATATGAACTTTAGCTTCCATAAGGAAAAAAAAAAGGAGTAACATGCCCTCCCACTTTACACCTTCGTAACAAAGATCAGGTAAGACATTAAATTATAAGCACTAAAGTATATTTGCTATACAGAAAAATTCAGCTCATTTGATATATGTGCTACTTAGGAAAATGACCTTCATAGTAGTGACACTATAGACCTATTCTAAACTTTTTTTTTACAAAAGAGGTAACAAAGTCTAGCTGGAAAAAGCTTATGCTTGTTAGTTGTGCTCAAAATAATTGTTTTCTACTGAATTACAGTGTCTCTAGATTAGCAGATAATTTCATAAATATTTACATAAATGTGTTAAATGCTGAAAAATAATATTCTATTAATTGGATTTTGTAATTAGGTTTGTGGAAAAATAATATTCATACATACATAAACATGGAGAAATCAACCTACATAGGCCACATTTTCCTAAATCTCCAAGTATGATTAAATCACTGGTACTTATAAAAATGGTGATTACTAACGAGGGCAGTAATACAAAACAAACAGTGCTTTTCTTTTTCACCCTTTAAAGTTTGTTTAAAGTTTGCTTTCTCCTAACCAGCAATGATGTGATACATTACCCAGAGACTGCCTTTCCCTTTTAGAACAGCTGAACATGAAATGTACTACTTAATAAAGCAGATGCAAGGTTTTGTAGTATGTATTAAGATAGATTGCTCATGTGAAATGGAAGTGGATACCATAAATCAAGATAGCTCATTATACATTTCTTGTTTTATAGTAATTTATCAGTTTTATTTTTAGTTTTTTTTTTATTGTTCAGGTCTGCAGTTACTACCTGAGCATAGACTTCCTTGTAAAACTTGGTTATGTGCATGCCCTTACCACAACAATAGCGTGCAGACATAATACCTTGCCATTGCAGGTGCATGACAGAGATTATTGACAAAGCTGGGGAAAACCATACTAAACCTGTTACTAAACCTGTACAAAATGACATTTAGTCAAATTTTGATATTTTATAAATTAGAAAAAATGATTCAAAATAGACAATACTACCTAAGATATAAGTAGAAATATGACAGGAATCCAGTAAGTTGTAGGAAAATATGAAGTATTTATGACTAAACATCTTTTTTTTAAATTTAAATTCAGGTTAGTTAACATACAGTGTAGAAACTAGAGGGTATTATGCTAAGCAAAATAAGTCAGTCAGAGAAATACAGATAATCATATTCTTCTCATATGTGGACTTGATAAACTTAACAAAAGACCATGGGGGAAGGGAAGGAGAAAAACAGTTACAAACAGGGAGGGAGGCAAACCATAAGAGACTCTTAAATACAGAGAACAAACTGAGAGTTGATGGGGGGGAGGAGGGGAAATCGGCTATGGTCATTAAGGAGGGCACTTGTTGGGATGAGCACTGGGTGTTGTATGTAAGCAAGGAATCACGGAATCTACTCCTGAAACCAAGAGCACACTGTAAACACTGTATGTTAGCCAACTTGACAATAAATTATATTTTTAAAAAATATGGCATTACTAAAAAGAAAAATACAGGAAAGAAACTGATGGTTGCAGGAGGGGAGGTGGGTGAGGAGATGGGCTAAATGGGTGATGGGCATTAAGGAGGGCACTTGTTGGGATGAGCTCTGGGTGTTATATATAAGAGATGAATCACTGGGTTCTATTAAGCATATTTTTTAAATACTGTTCTGTTTTAGTATTTGGACTTCTGCAAAACCACATATTATTGCCTTACAACTTTTATGCCAACTTATTTGAATAAAGGAATATTTTACCAGGTTTATTTTTGACATTTATTCACTCATGAAATTAAGACTACAGACATTAAAAAAATATAATTGCTGCCCTCAAGAAGCTTATTCTGTAATTGATGATATACAATGCAACATGAGGAGTCCCAAACAAGATCTTCTGGGATTATTAAAATGGAAAAAAAGAACTTATTTTAGTAAAATTATAATTTTAAAAGTTATATTTTTCATTAATTTATAATGAGATTTCAACTAAAAAGACATACAGAAAATGTGTCATGTTGTCTTTTCAGTGGTATCCTGAATGAGGTTTTAACAAATCCATGTACTATACAATTTTCCACCAAATTTTTAAGTAAATTTGCACAATTAATGATTATTTAAAGGCAGCTTTTTCCCCTCACTGTAGATGACTTCCACTAACAAAAGTAGAAGAGAAGAGTGATGCTTGGATGGCTCAGTTAGTTAAGTGTCTTGACTTTGGCTCATATTATGATCTTATGGTTTGTGAGTTTGTGAGATCATATGGTTTGTGAGCTTGAGATTCTCTCTCTCTCTCTCTCTCTCTCTCTCTCTGACCCCCCCACTCTCAAAATACATAACCTTACAAAAACCGTAGAAGAGAAAATAATCATAATTGGGAGGAGACTGTTCAGGTAGAGAGAAAGAGTAAATACATATCTGAATGTATCAGTCACAGATGTCTTAAAATTAATAAAATTGGGCCCAATAACTATAGAACTTTCTGTAAGTATGTTTTCCCAGAAATCTGTTGTATTATTTTGACTATCACAAACCCAATCAATAACCCTAAAGTAGGTAGAAATCTATAGCTAAGCAAAGAGTATAATTATTTATTGATACCAGATAAACTTTTCTGGGTGTCATTTATTCTTTTTTTTAATTTTATTTAAATCCAAGCTAGTTAACATATAGTGTAATAATGGTTTCAGGAGTAGGTTTAAGTGATTCATCACTTACATATAACACCCGGTGCTCATCCCAAAAAGTGCCCTCCTTAATGCCCATCACCCATTTAGCTGATATCACCATCCAATACTCTAGGAACCCTTAGATTGTTCTCTATATTTAAGAGTCTCTTATGGTTTGTCTCCCTCTCTGTTTTTATCTTATTTTTCCTCTGCTTCCCCAATGTTCATCTGTTCTGGGTGTCGTTTAGAGTCTCTTCACTCTTAATGTTGAGCAAATTCTTAAATGCTTAATCATCTGGCTTTCTCTCATATCACTAATTAAAACACATTAAAGAGAATTCTTACAGGTAGGCATGTGTCCTTGAAAGGTAAAATCTGGCAATGAGAGAGTGAAAATGAGAGAGAATCTAATAAACATAAGGAATTTCAAAGCACAGCAATGTGGAATCTTGATGGTGTGGCCATATCTCTAGATTTCAATAGTTCTTTATATAGCAGATTGTACCCCAATGAAATAGTAGAACTGCTAGCACATCGTCAAAAATAAGAGGAACTTGTACAATGTGCTGTAAAAGAGAAATTATGCATTTAGCATGTTTTATAAAAATTACATTTTAAAAGAAAGAACTTAGTTTTTGAATAATTCATATGTCAAACTCTTTTTTCCTAGATAACTTCAAAAAATGTGGGCAGTTTAAGTATTTTTAAAATGGCGTATTTGATAATTTGAACAACTATAGTGCTGTTCCAATTAGTGTGGCAGCACTTTTCAAAATGACTTATTTATACCCATTCCATTGCACATTAAATGCCATTTTCTATCAAAACAAACACTCTTAACAATGTTTCTAAATCGGTGGGTATTACATATGAATTGAAAATAAAGTAGATAATATACTACACATGAATGATGATTTGCATGTTGTGCAGTAGAATGAGACAATGAGATTTTTTTTCACAAGTGTGTGACCTCTAAAGATTCGAGCATGAATGGGCTGCCAATAAACATTTATTTCATTTTGTTTTAAAATATCATGGGTTTTTTTTTTTTTCTACACTTTATTGTCAGGTTGGTTTCCATTTAACACCCAGTGCTCTTCCCCACAAGTGACCTCCACCAAGACCACCCCCCCCATGACCTTTCCCCTCCCCTTCCCCCTTCAGTTTGTTTTCAGTATTGAAGAGTCTCTCGTGTTTTGTCTCCCTCCCTCTCCCTAACTCTTTTTCCTCCTTCCCCTCCCCATGGTCCTCTGTTGGGTTTCTCCTGTTAGACCTATGAGTGCAAACATATGGTATCTGTCCTTCTCCGCATGACTTATTTCGCTTAGCATGACACCCTCGAGGTCCATCCACTTTGCTACAAATGGCCAGATTTCATTCTTTCTCATTGCCATGTAGTATTCCATTGTATAGATGAACCACATCTTCCTAATCCATTCATCCGTTGATGGACATTTAGGCTCTTTCCATGATTTGGCTATTGTTGAAAGTGCCGCTACGAACATTGGGG